>BMAC01000008.1:825253-869421 GCA_014905375.1 Phtheirospermum japonicum | reverse complement strand
CTATTTAATTTATGGATTTTTTTTAAAAAAAATTTGGTGAAAAAGCATTATCCTATATCATTTCTTTTTCCAATTTTTGTCCTTGATTTTAGATTTTCGTCCTTTATTTTATGATGTTTTTATTCCAGTTATCAATATTATATAACTATGATAGAATTTTTCAAAAATAATTTTTTTTGAGTATTTGATACTTTATAATTATGCAGTTGATCCAAAATTTAATATTAAATGAGTTCATCCATAATTTGACAATATGATCATATCCATGATGTGTTGAGCAGTGATGTGTGACAGTGAAATGACACTTGAAGACATTTTGATTACTTTCTGCATTATTAGGAATTATGCACATGCGCGCCAAAGATTTATGGTGAGTTGGGAAAGGATTAAATCTAAGTCATGAGGATCCTAATTTATCGACAGCAGTAATCATTTTGTGGAATAAGCCAGTAATTGTTCTACATATCTAGTTGAGTTGTTACGATGGTTTTTAAATTTTATTAGATTTATTGAAGAGGAAAGGATATTTGAACTCTCTATTTGAGATAGATTTTTGAGTTATTTTTTCGCTATTTTGAATTTTTTAGTAAGTTTATTGGGTACATTTTGTTAGTACTGTTAAACCAAAGTTTATTTTTTTCTGCTTAAATGAGATATTTGGTATATATATATATATATATATTATAAATATTTTGTTTTGTAGAATCGTTGTTATTGGGACGTGGTTCTATATAAGGAGACCGATGTGCAGAAAGCATTTTACCAAGGGATGTTGAAAAAGTACAGTCAACGACTAAACCAGTGAAAGCAGATGTGGGTGGAGTATGTGAAGAGGCTAGAGTGCATTGATGAAGACTTGAGGTAAGCGATTTTATTTTTCTTTTGTAAGTTTTAACTTTTTAGTATTATAAATGATAAATAATTTCATTATCCTTCATGAAACTCAATTAAGGCATGGCAAAAAGAGTTGGATAAGCCCGAAAACCGTGATAGGTCCGATCAGTACATTGCTAATAAGCGGAGTGAGACTAATGGCCCGAGTATAGGAATATCGAAGCACACAGGTGGGTCAAAATATCTGATTGATCATGTATTTAGTATTGTAAGTAACTTTGAATGGTAATAAATTATTTGTTTTTTAAATGTTAATTATTTTATGATTTTCTTTGAATCCATGAAAGAGAGAAGGGTCGACTGGCCACTGCGTATGAGGTTTTTTTTCATACACATAAGCAGAATGGCAACATGAGATTACCGATTACAAATATAAGTATATTTTATGTTTAATACTTACAAATCAACTTTTATATATATATATATATATATATATATATATATATATATATATTAAATATTGTAATATTAAATATCCGTGTGATACGCACGGATCTTGTGCTAGTCTAATATATACGCATGAACATCATTTTTAGAAATGTTTTCGAACTTGACCTGTCAATATTAGAAAGGGGTATCCTTGTCATTTCCGTGACAGAACCAAATTACCAAAAAAATCCTCTTTCCAATCTGTAAATCAGCAACCTTCGATAAAGAATCAAACGTACAAACATAAACAAACTCGCACTGGTTCCAGTCTTAGTTCTTACCTCAAGCTAGGGAGAGAAAGTAATCGGTAGATAGAGAGAAAGATGGGTGGTGGAATGGAGGCAAATAAGAACCGTTGGATCGAGGATTGGTCAACGGCCCGAGAGAATCTGGAGTTCAACTTCCGATGGACCCGCCGCAACTTTGCCCTCGTCGGAATCTTTGGCATAGCCGTTCCCGTGCTCGTCTACAAAGGAATCGTCAAAGAATTCGTAAGTTTTCCTTACTAATTTTTTCATGGTTTCTTATGAGATGATAATTGTTGATTCTATTTTTGCAATCTTTGTTCTTTTGTTGTAAAGCGGATCTGTTTTATTTTTAATTTTTTTTTTGACCTAATTGAGTTGCCGATGATAGATCTTCTGCTGTTGTATTTATTATTCCCACATTGAATGTGTTTGGAGTATTGGATTTTGATTTGAAATTGTAATGGGTATTGGGGAAGAAGGTTAGAGATTTAGTTCTTGATCAAAATGAAGGATTTATAATTTTTTTAGCATTAGGCTTTTTTTCCAGGAAAGATATTGTTTACCTAATCAATGTATTTTGCACATTCAACTAGTGCTGCGACATGTATCTTTGTTTGCAATAGTGATTGAGTTGGTAATGATATTGAGTTGTTGTGTTTGGTGGAGTCGACTGAGTTAACTTGACGTAGATTAACAACTGTCCGAGCAATGAAAAAATAGTTTCTCCTTAGTTGGGGCTTTATTTTAGCGTGTTAATTTATTAGAGGAGGCACATGTTCGTAATGATGATGCATTTGGATACCTGTTGTCCCATTCATCTTCTGTGCTGTATATCATCAGGATTCTGTGGTTTTATATTTATACAGATTATGTTCCATTCATGCCTGTCGTTTTTGTTTTCATCAAATCTTATAGCCTGAATTGCTTTGTTGAAATTAAGATGCTTTTAAGGTGTCATTATGTGGGGTCATTGTCGCTGTCATCCAATGTCATGTATCTAATTGTGGTAACAACTAATAAGGCTTAATTGCAAAATAGATCTTGTATAAGGGTAGCAATTTTGGTCCCCTTGGGTTTGAAATTTTGCAGTTTTGATCCCGTAAGTTTCAATTCCAAGCATTTTTTATCCTCTAAGTTCCAAGTTGGTGCAATTTTGGTCCCAAATTTCCGTCTCAATATTTCTTTTAATCTAAAAAGACCTTTAAATAATTTTTTTATTTTGTCCCCCCAAAATTGCACATGAAAGTTATAGGAGCGAAATTGCAACTTTGACTTGAGAGCAAATTTGTCAAAGGCCGAAATTGCCATAGAATTACAGGACTAAAATCGCAATTTAGACGACTAAAAAGGTAGTAAAATCCTTTTTTTTTTTTTTACGTAACTTTGCATAACAATCATCCCTTGTACTGCCTTGATTATTGTGAAGTAATGGAGATAGCCACAAGTAGATGAGGCTTGTTGCACTATTGTCAGTTGGTGGCTTGGATGACTACAATTGTGACAATCAGTGTTATCAAATGGCGGCCATGGCGGAATTTTGCCGCGCCGCCATATTATGGCGGGTTTGTGGCGGCACTATGGCGGGAAATGGCGGGTTTTTGGGGGAAAAACTCTGACCCGTTGACTCCCATGCCCCATTTTATAAAACCCTATCACATAACATTCCCATTTTACAAACGGGAGAGAGCAGACAGAAAGTACGAAGGGAAAAAAAACTGAAAAACCCTAACCCCAATTGTAATTACATGACACTTTATGTAAATTTAGATCTAAGTTTGACTTGAATCAACATGGTTTACTATTCCTTTAACTGCTCGAAAATGCATCAGCCAGTGTGATCAATAGTATACTGTCATTTGTTTTATATCAGCAAATTGAAGCTTGAAGTCAACACTCTCAAGTTAGTGTGTATGCTATTCTTGCCACATGTGTACCTTGTTCAGACCCAATCTTTTATACCGTGTACCAAAGATGATTTTATTATGTTCGACTTTATTAATATTCTTTTGATTTTAGTACTGGTAACCATTATCTTCATTTTTGTTGTCTTTAATCTTGTTTTCTGGGTAATAAAATTTGTTTGTGATAACATATGTTAGTTTTGTTTACCCTTCTCTCTAATATGCTTGCATTAGAACTAATACCTTAAGTAAAGGCATGTCAGTGAATTTTGGTGGCAGAGTGTTTTTTTTTTTTTTTTGGATTCATGTATTTTTAAAAATAAATAAATTATACTATTCATGCATCCCACCAATGGCTTCAACTCATTTTATTTTAAAAAACATCAATTCACTATTCATTCAAAATGAAAGTGTATCCAGTTGCACCCTAAGTTTAATTGTTTCGACATATCTATTGGTTTACATTTGGTGTTTGATTGTGGCTCACATAATTAAATTATATTTGGTTAATTCCTCCTCACCTTCCTTAACCATAATATTATGTAGACCATTTTGTAATTGTGTAATGAATTCCTTATATTAACTGCTTCGTCTGTGCTGTTGTGGTACTTTATTTGATTGTATATTATTCTTTATAATGTCGGCATATCTTGATTCATCACGCCGACTTTCTCGGTAATCATTTTGCTATGCCATCTAAATGGGGTGTGATTGTTTCACACTAACCGTGTTGTTCTACTAGTATATATATTAATCTCCTTCGAATGCGTCTAATTTTTGTGGCAGCACATGCAAGATGAGGATGCAGGGAGGGCCACATCGGAAATTCTGGCTGTCATAAGGCATTTTACTTAGTCCTGTCGTCTAATAAATGTGGTTAAACTTGAAGGCACGTTTTTTTCTTTTTTTTGGGACCGATCAGTGTCATTTCTGAGTTTGTCATCCCCTTTATACTTCGTTAAGAAACCATGTTTGTGGTTGTCATCGAAGTTGAAACCTTTTTAATTTGATATATGTTGTATCAACCTTCTGTTTCAACGTGGCTTAATAAAATGGGCTACTTGTATGAAAAATGAATAGGGCATTGCTCTGACGTCTTCAAATATATTTGTATGTTTGTAGTAGATGGAATCTGGTCCTTGTAATGAGATTCATTAACAAATATCAGATGAGATTCAGGAGTCAATAGGCACCCACAAACTACAAGTTAATTGTGAAATGTATTATACACAAGTTAAATAGACTTTTAATATATGAAAAAAAGATTAAAAAAAAAAAAGAAAGAAAGAAAACAAAAACTGCCAGGTTACAAACCATGAACCGTTGTTCACAATGGGTTCTAACCGAAATTGTGGTCAACGGTGAACTAAACCGTTGAGACGACGGTTTGTAATCTCCGGTTCGGCGGCGGTTCAGTTTGATTTATGAACATGTTTAAAGATAAGTGGCTTGAAAATATTGGAATAACTTCCATTGATTTATGAACATGTTTAAAGATAAGTGGCTTGAAAATATTGGAATAACTTCCATTGCTGGTTATTTATATTAATTGATTTTATTTTGTATTTTTTTTGCCATTTGTTATTGTAATCCTTTTATTTTGTTTATTGTTAGGATGATTAAATAATGTATCTTTGTGACTTGACCTTTTTACACAGAAAAAGGCAACTTTCGAAATTACTAAAAAAAACAATACTAAGGACTAACTGTGTGTTAAATGTTAGGGAGGATGAAATATTCTATTTTGTTTATGAAGAGGTAAATGTAAGTCAAAATAAAACTTTAGGGGTATTTTGTAATTAATCCTTATTATTATTATTGTCGTCGTCGTCGTCGTCCAAACTGAGTGGCGTACCGTACAAGATTATTCATACAACTCCTCCATACTTGGCTATATTTACGCAATGCCCACATAACAAGTTACTGCAATACCTAGATACAAATACTGATAAAAGTTGTATGTATATTATTGCAGCAGCATGCAAACATATAACAGTGGTGGTGCTATGCCAGACTCCAAGCTCTACCACCTCGCTTGTTGAATTTTTTCAACCTTCCAACAAACATCACGATAACGAGCAAAAACTTCCCCTCATCACTCCATTTTCCGACAAACCCATACCAAGCATCCTTACAGCGACCATCGGGATTTATTTGCCTTTCGCAACTGTAGCCAACTGAGAATCCCACATTCCCATATGCACTGAAATATAAATAAAAATTAAATAAAAATCATATTATAATTTATAAATTTGATAAGCTGACTGAACATGTGATAGTCTGATCACCTAACGACTTCGACAACAATGTTGAGCACGTTGAAGTTGAGAGGGTCTCTTTTCATCTTATGTCTCTCGGTGATGCAAATAAGAAAGATGAATAGGAACAGATAAGTGAGCTTGGAGAAGAGTATGTGTTCCCAAAAACCCTTGTTCTTTCTTGTTGGACCATTTTCAGCTTGCTCAATCAGTAGATACGAAGTATATGGTGGGAGGTACCTGAAACAAATTTATAACATTAAATTATATACATACCCACATCAATTTGGATGTGTTATTCTTTCTTAAAAATGGATAGAGGGCTTTTTTTTTTTTTTTTCCAAAAATTGGATAAGGTATCTTGAATATTTTAGGAGTTCAAAACTCTCAATAAAAAATTCAAGAGTAATTTTCTATACTCCGTTAAAAAACTTTGGTTTGTGTAAATGGTTCAAGTAATTATCCAACTTGTCATATACATA
The DNA here is from genome assembly GCA_014905375.1 of Phtheirospermum japonicum. NCBI lineage: Eukaryota > Viridiplantae > Streptophyta > Magnoliopsida > Lamiales > Orobanchaceae > Phtheirospermum > Phtheirospermum japonicum. Next base: position 863,209 of record BMAC01000008.1, on the reverse strand, counting down.
CAGTACTTCCCCCCTATAAAATAATAAAACTAACATTAATAATAATAATAATATAAATAATACAGTTAAACTAATGTAAATATTAATAATATAAATAATGAAACTAATAATATCAATAAAACTATTAAAATATGATTGACTTAAAATTGAATCTTAAATTACTTGAGAAGAACCCTTATTTGTAAGACTATTTAGAAATTTCTCCTTAAATCTTTATATTAATTTCAGTATTTAGACGCACACACAATGTCTTAGGAAGAATATATTTTTTGGGATATTTCTACTATCCTTGTGGGGGCTGTATTTATATTTTTAGTCTAATTATAACATGCTATGCTACATCATCTAATGACTCACAATTTTAAAATTATCTAATGACTAATGACTCTCATCTTCCATTTTAATAATAATAATAATAACTCTCACCTCACATACGACCGTGATTTTAAATTTTGGAAAATTCTCGTATACTATCAAAAATTATCCCTATCTATCAAATATTCATTCTCTCTTTTTAATCTTAAATGAGCTGAATTCTATTTATTTAATCAAAAATTATATTTAAACTATTATAACTACCATTGCACCGTAATTAATTAATATATAATTATACTCACACGTACTATCTCTTTCTACCTCTCATCTTCATTTTCTCTTCCTATCAAATCTCTATCAATAGAGTCTGGTGTGAGTTATCGCCCAGTGCCACCCACCTCCAATTTGTTGGAAAATAAACTACGTTTACAAAGAAACGAGTACAAACAGGAAAAAGTAATAATAATCACTAAATTGGAAAAAGAAGAAAAGAACAGAAAACGATAAAAAGTCGAGTCGAGTTAGACACTCTCAATCGCAAAACGAATTTGTGTATTTGTAATTTTAATTTCTGTAATTTGTAATCACTACTGGGAAGATGTCAACCTCCAGCACTCCGACTACCTCGACTATTCCTGCCATCACCTCCACTACCTCGGCGACGACCACTGCCCCTGCAGTCACGATCACTTCAACAATTGGCGTGTCTTCGCCAATCATGAACACTACTCAACCTGAGTTAATTATCAACCCAGGAACACTCGATTTCTTACTCGAGACGCTGACGAAGCGCATGACCCAGTCGAACCCATCCACAACTTCGGCTGCTGGAACGATCCCTTTTGGGATAGGGACTTCGGTCCAAACTATGTCAGCTCCGGCTGTGACCCATCTCATTTGGATGACGGGAACTTCGGTTCCGAGTTTGTTTGCAACTGCTCCCCAAACTCCGAGTTTGTTTGCAACTGCTCCCCAAACAGATCCAACTGTTTTGAATACCCATTCAACGGGTTCGATGGGGACTTTTGTACCAACGATGAACGCGCCGGTGCACTCCTCTCGGATCATGCCCGCGGCGGAGAAGCCTCCAAAATTCAATGGGGAAGGCTTCAAGAGGTGGCAACAAAAGATGCTTTTCTACCTCACGATACTTGGCTTCGCTAACTTCGTGAAGGAAGACGAACCACCTATTCCGGACAAGGATGATACTAGTTTTCATGTTCACGCTGCCTACGATAATTGGCGAAATGGGGACTATCTGTGTAAAGGTTTTCTGTTAAGTAGCCTAGAAGATAGCCTGAGTAATGTGTACTCGGATGTAAAGACCTCCAAGAAAATCTGGGAGGCACTTGAGAAGAAATACAGTTCCGACGAGGCTAGAACTAGGAAATTTGTAGTCACGAACTTCATGGACTACAAGATGGTTGACTCTCGCCCGGTTATGGAACAAGTTCAAAAGTTCCAAATGCTGGTGAATGATGTCCACGCTGAGGGGATGATTCTTCCGGATGCTTTCACGGCTGCTGCCATGATTGATAAACTTCCACCGAGCTGAAAAGACTTCAAGACATACCTCAAGCATAAACGAAAGGCGATGTCACTTGAAGACGTTATCCGGAAGGTACGAATTGAGTTCGAAGTTTGTGTTCAGTACAAGAATTCGAAAAGTTCAGATGAACCTTGGGTGAACCTACTTGAACGAGGAAAGAACTCGAAGAAGAGGCCACGTCCCGGCAACTCTAAGCCTAAAGCTCCCTCTTCTAAGAAGTTCGAAGGAAATTGTTACAATTGCGGTTATCCTGGGCACTTGTCTAAAAACTGTCGCAGGCCAAAGCAGAAGAAGGCCAAGCCGAGTGCCCAACTAGCCGAGAGGGAGCTGACTAGTGATGACATGGTTGCGGTTATCACTGAAGAAGCTAACATGATCGAGAACCGTGGTCAATGGTTCATCGACACTGCTGCAACCGCCCATGTGTGTGCTGATCGGAGAATGTTCTCCAAATACCTTCCTTGTGTGGGAAGGAAGTTGAACATGGGAAATCAAGCTTCTTCGGAAGTTGCTGGTACTGGTACGGTTGTGCTAAAAATGACTTCCGGCAAGGAGATCACTCTGAATGAGGTGTTGCACGTTCTGGACATCCGGAAGAACTTAGCCTCTTGTTCAATACTAGTTAGTTGTGCCTTTAGACTTGTATTTGAGGCTAATAAGTTTGTATTTTCTAAGTTTGGGACACCWCTAGGTAAGGGTTACCTTACAGATGGTTTGTTCAAACTAAGTGTAATGGCTATACGCCCAAAACAAGTCATTAATAAAATTGCTTCTGATTCCTCTTACTTGACTGAGTGCTCTAGTTTATGGCATTGTAGATTAGGCCACGTTAATATAAATGCAATAAAACATTTATCAAATCTCAATTTACTTAAGGTAAATGAATTTGTTAATAAAAATAAGTGTGAAATTTGTGTAGAAGCAAAAATGACTAAATTGCCATTTAAGTCGGTAGAAAGGAGCAAGACACCTTTAGAATTAATTCACACGGGTGTATGTGATTTAAATTTTGTGCAACTAGAGGTGGTAAAAAGTATTTTATTACTTTTATTGACGATTGCACAAGATACTGTTACCTTTATCTTTTGAGAGGTAAAGATGAGGCTATTGAAGCTTTCAAGAACTTCAAAAATGAAGCCGAAAATCAACTTAACTGCAAAATCAAATCTACCCGAAGTGATAGAGGAGGGGAATATGTAGCTCCGTTTGAGGAGTTGTGCAACGAAAGTGGCATAATTTATCAAACTACAGCTCCGTACTCACCTCAATCGAACGGAGTTACAGAACGCAAGAATCGTACTTTGAAAGAGATAATGAATGCGTTGTTAATTAGTTCTGGGTTACCTTAGAACATGTGGGGGGAAGCTGTTTTAACAGCTAACTACATCCTCAATAAAATTTCACTAAAAGGAAGGGACGAAACTCCCTATGAGTTGTGGAAAGGAAGGAAACCTTCTTACAAATACCTCAAAGTGTGGGGGTGTTTAGCGAAGGTAGAAGTGCCTCTAACGAAACAAGTGACAATCGGGCCCAAAACGGTTGATTGTATTTTTATTGGTTATGCACTGAATAGTAGCACCTATCGATTTATAATCCATAGGTCAGATGTTCCGGACATGAATGTCGGAACCACCATTGAGTCAAGGAATGCAATATTCTTTGAAGACATATATCCTTGTAAGGATAAAGCTGCTTCCAGTTCAAACACTGGCAATACTGAAGGAACTACAAGCCACGAACTTGTGGGGGTTGAACCTAAGTCTCGCAAATGACCCGGTTCAGAACGTGAAGCTCTAACTCCTAGACAGAGCACTCGAGCTAAAGTTGCTAAGGATTTCGGTCCTGACTATGTGGTTTTTCTCTTGGATGAAGAACCAAATTCACTGAAAGAAGCTTTCTCACGGACTGATAGCTCATTTTGGAAGGAAGCTGTACAGAGCGAGATCGATTCGATCATGCAGAACCATACATGGTTCTTATAGATTTACCTGAAGGTTGTAAATCTTTAGGAAGTAAATGGATTCTAAAACGAAAGTTCAGAGCCGATGGATCAATCGATAAGTATAAAGCTCATTTGGTTGTGAAAGGATTTCTCCAAAAGGAGGGTTATGATTTCTTTGATACATACTCTTCTGTGACGAGAATTACCTCTATCAGGGTGCTTCTAGCGATTGCTGCTTTGCACAATCTAGAGATTCACCAAATGGATGTAAAAACTGCCTTTCTAAATGGCGATTTAGAAGAGGAAATTTACATGGAACAACCCGAAGGTTTTTTTAAACCTGGATAAGAAAGAAAGGTGTGCAAACTGGATAAGTCATTATATGGCTTGAAACAAGCACCTTTACAATGGCACTTGAAATTTGACGAAGTGATGATGTCAAATGGTTTTAAGATAAACGAGTGCGACAAGTGTGTCTACATTAAGAATACCAATGACAGATTTGTTATAGTATGTCTTTATGTAGATGATATGTTAATCATGCTTAAAATAAATTTTGACATGAAGGATCTGGGAGTTGCTGACACTATTCTTGGCATAAGAATCATAAGAACTCCAGATGGAATTGTTTTATCACAATCTCATTACATTGAGAAAGTGATCAAGAAACTCAATGCTCACGATAGTCTTCCAGCTAAGACACCTATGGAACTCGACGTTCACTTAAGTAAGAACAGAGGTGACCCTGTTACTCAGAAGGACTATGCTAGGATCATTGGATGTCTGATGTCCATCTCTAACTGTACAAGGCCTGATCTAGCTTCCTCGATAAACAAACTGAGTCGATATACAAGCAATCTAAGTAGAGAACACTGGAAAGCGCTTATGATAGTTTTGAGATACTTAAAGTATACTCTGAACTTCGGGCTACACTATGGTAGACATCCCAGGGTACTTGAAGGTTACTGTGATGCAAACTAGATATCCGACTCTAAGGACTCTTTGTCTACAAGTTGATATGTGTTTGTAATAGGGGGAGGAGCTATTTCTTGGAGATCCACTAAATAGACATGTATAACCCGATCCACCATGGAATCTGAGTTCATCGCTTTGGACAAAGCGGGTGAAGAAGCAGAATGGCTTCGTAACTTTTTAGAAGATATTCCATGTTGGGAGAAACCCGTGCCGCCGGTCATACTTCACTGCGATAGTCAAGCTGCTATTGGAAGGGCAAGAAGAGGTTTGTATAACGGCAAGTCTCGACATATTCATCGGAGACATAACACCGTGAGACATCTGTTAACGAGTGGGATTATCTCAGTTAACTACGTAAGGTCGATAGATAATCTAGCGGATCCATTCACTAAGAACATAGCTCGAGATCAGATGTACAAGTTGCTTGAAGGAATGGGATTGAAATCCACATCTTAAAGATGATTGTAGTGGAAACCCAACCATGATGAGTGGAGATCCCACAAACTTGGTTCAATGGGAAAGCTAAACTGCAAAAGTCTGTGTAAGTAAAACTCTACGACCCTATTCCTTAACGCAAAAGTAGAGTTTATAATCTGTCACATGGTGAGGTTAAATCTCTGATTTTTAATGATTCTTGTGCAGGTCTTTGACTTGAGTATGAAAGAATGCTGATTTGAAGAATCACCTATGTAAGCGAGAAGTGAGGGCCACTTCTACTGAAGCTTATGAATCCAAAGAAGATGTCCATGGCAGAAACGGACACAAACGTGAGAACGGAAGAATTTTGAGACCTTAGTGGGTTGGTACTATTGTCTAGTATACACAAAGGGGAATAGTTCAAGAATTATGTTCACTAATCCGCCGGTATGCTCGGTAGTATTAACTAAGGAGGGTTCAAGGCCACAAGCCACCTATCCCTATTCTCTATTGTTTTTTAAGGACTGAGCTATGTATTTGCATTCATGTATTACGTTTTTGGAGTTTCTCACTCATGTGGGGGATTGTTGTAAATTGGGTTAATTCTAATTTAATAGTATAGCGTAAATTCGTGTTAACGAATTGTATAAGCTTAATCTACGTGTCGTGTAGATAATTATAACTTTTTGAATTTCTCAAATACATTTATTAGTGAGTGAGAAATAGTGTTTGGAAGTTGAATGTTTGCTTTTATGCTTTAATGTTTATCCCACATTGAATAATATTCAATGTGTAAGGGAGTTTAAAAGTGTTTAACTTTTAATGAGTGGACATCAAGTGGGTCAGCGGGTATTGTGGGCTTTGTGTAAACGAAGCTCACGCGGGCTCTTGGACTTGGGTTCGCCAGTCCGCCTTCGGCGGAGCCGAGCCCGAGCCCGGACCCGGACCTCGGTCCTGGGTCCTGGGCTCTGGGCCTGGGACTTGGGTCTTGGGCAATTGGTCCGAATTGGCTGGTCCGATTGAGGTGGTCCGTGTGGGGTTCGGGTTCTGGCTCAACCCTGGTTTCTTTTTTGAACCTTCACGCACCTGTTAACTCCTGACCGTTTCGTAACGGCTGGCACTTGAACGTTCAGACGTTTCCAAAATTTTTGAATTCAAACATGCAATGTATTTGCACGATGAACCAGTCCAGGTTCATGTTGGCTATACCTGACTGTTTGAATGGCTTTATGACGTCTTTAAAGGACGTCATTAAGCAGGCTGTTACCTACACTGGAAACCCTCCATAAAAGGGTGAGTTCTCTTGCATTTTTCACACACGAAAAATACAAGAAGCACCTGAAACTCTCAAGCATACAGCATACTGTTTTTCTGCATTTTATCTCTTACGTAGCTCAGACCAATTTTTGTCCAGTTCGTCAGAGCACTGGTATTTACAGTGTTGTAATACCAGAGACGTTAGTCATTTTATCTTTGGAGACGAATAGCCAAAACTGAAGAGCACTACCGGGGCTATTTCGTCTTGCGGACAGAGCTCGACTCGACTCGACTATTTTTTACATATTCTATTTTGTTTGTAATTTTCAGTTTTGTGATATTTTTTGTTACGTTCCTGTTTGTGCTCAAAATATTTTGTAATTGTTCCAACACAACACACCGCCACCATACGCCTCATCAAACACCACCGATGACCACATGATTAAATGAGAAGTTGATGTATAATGTATTATTTGCGGTAAGATTTTTTAAAATGGAGCATACTTCAGATTTATTCTATCGTAGCAACACCAAACAGATGGTAGTACTCCTTATGAGCCTGTTTGGGCCAGGGTTCGAATCTCAGTTCATGTATATTTTATAACTAAAACTTTAATATTTAACCAATAACTTTTTTTGCACCTAACCTCTACCATATATTATACTATTAACACACTCATCTATTCTATCATATCATCATTAAATTAAATAATTAAAAAAAATACTAAATACAATATAATAATGCACACCATCCACTTTTCAAATAAGATTGACATCAAATACAATAAAATAATACACAATCATTTATTTTTCAGACATGATTTGATTGACATATACTATCAAGCCGCGTCCGTAATTGTAGTATATAATTAGGATCATATATTTTGTGAATATTTTGTGGGTTGTTAATTACTTTCTTAACTTAGCAAATAATTAACCTAATATGTTGTATATATATTCAGCCTCTTCGAGGAAAGATATAAGAAAAGAGAACAGCAGCTTTATTTTGCTGAATAAACATTCTTCTTCACAAATCTGTGCATACAGATTCTAATATGGTATTATAGCAGGTTTTGAGAATTGCATAAAACCAAATTTTTTTTTTCCTTTTTCCCTCTTCCAACAATGGGTGACGATAGATCAACCACATCCTCTCCATACTATCTTCATCCCTCTTCCAACACCAACATCGTTATCTCGCCAGTGATTTTACGGGGAGACAATTTTGAAGAATGGGCGCGCTCAATGCGAAACGCGTTCAAAGCAAACAACAAGATTGGGTTCGTTGATGTCACCATCAAATCTCCGACACAAACGGAAACTGACAAGATGGCTCAATGGGTGCAGGTGAATTCCATGCTCGGCGCTTGGATCCACAATACTCTCGACGGATCAATTCGTTCCTCCGTCCCTATTACCGATAATGTAAAGGACATGTGGGATGACACTCGACTACGTTTCTCGGCTGGAAACGGTTCTCGAATTAATGAACTCAGGCACCAAGTTACAGCTTGTGAACAAGGAGGAGACCGGTGGTCACCTATTACGGTAAGCTACGACAACTTTGGCAGGAATTGGCCTCATACTTGACTCCGCCATGCTCGTGCGCTTGCACTTGCGGCTCAAAGGCCGCATTGGCAAAGGAACGTGGGGATGAATTGGTGCATCAATTTTTATCGGGCCTTGATTCAAATATCTATGGGAATGTCCAGACTAATGTATTGATGCAAGATTCCCTACCCTCGCTGAACGTAGTACTCAATAAAGCACAAACACAAGAGAGAAATCATATGATGCACCGCTCATCGGACAAGAAATATGAGTCTATTGGGTTGCAATGCAGGGTGGCGTAAAGGTCGTGGTCTTGTCACTGGAAAAGGGTCTGCAATGCCGAAAATAAATTGTGTTCACTGCGGTAGGTCCGGACATGAGCAGGATAATTGCTTCGAACTTCTAGGCTACCCAGATTGGTGGTACTCTGAAAACCGGGCAGCAGCACGGGGGAGAGGACGTGCAGGTCGTGGAGTTCAAAATGGTGGCTCTCGTGGTCACCACAATACTATGGCCAATGCTGTTGGTCGTACCTCTTATGGTAACACAACATCCCAGAATATCGGCGATACGGATCATCAGGCTCTTCCTTCGGTCTCGAATGAACAATGGCAACAACTCATGTCTATGTTTAATTCGACAAATATGAATTCATCGACTGCAAAGCTTGATGGTAAGACTCTTTCGGCTAGGTGGGTCATTGATACAGGTTGCTCTGACCATATTAGTGGGAATAAGAGTCTGTTTACATCTTTGAATAAAACTAATCCCTCGTCGGTGGGTTTACCAAACGACAAACAAGTTATGGCGACAAAAGAAGGGAGTGTGGATTTGGGTGAAGATCTTAGGCTGACAGAAGTTCTTTATGTCCCAGAATTAACATGCAATTTAATTTCTGTCTCACAAATGCTTGCAACCTCATGTTATAGTGTTACATTTACTAATAAGCTTTGTGTCATACAGGACCGCAATTCGAGGATCCTGATTGGAGCGGGTGAACAAAGTGACGGGGTGTATTGGTTCAAACAAATGCGACAAACTCAAGCAAATCGAACAATAGTGATGGACAAACATGAGTTGTGGCATCAACGACTTGGACACCCCTCTCGGAAAGTTGTATCTCTTTTACCCTTTCTTGCAAGTAGTACAAATAAAACTCCTAGTCTGAGTAAAGTTTCTTGTGATTGTGAAGTTTGTTTGCGTGCTCATCAAAAGAGAAGTGTTTTTCCATTAAGTGATAATAAGGCCGATGACTTATTCTCCTTGATTCATTGTGACATTTGGGGCGATTATAAAGTAGCTTCTAGTTGTGGCGCTTATTACTTTCTGACTATTGTTGATAATCATTCTCGAGTCGTATGGGTCTATTTGATGAGTGCAAAAAGTGAGGTTGGTCAACTAATCAAGGATTTTTGCTCAATGGTGCAAACCCGATTTAATAAACAAGTAAAGATATTAAGGAGTGACAACGGTAGAGAGTTTACATGTTTAAGTCGTTTTTACGCTGAAAAGGGGATTTTGCATCAAACTTCATGTGTAGATACGCCCCAAAAAAATGGTAGGGTGGAGAGAAAACATCAACATATCCTTAATGTTGCTCGAGCCTTACGATTTCAATCTAACCTACCTATTAGCTTTTGGGGTGAGTGCATTATTAACGGCAGCATATGTCATTAATCGGACTCCTACGACCATTTTACAAAATAAATCTCCCTATGAAATGTTGTTTGGAAAATCCCCAAATTATTTTCTCATGCGTGTTTTTGGGTGTTTATGTTATGCAAATAATCGTCCTCGAGTGAAGATAAATTTGACTCAAGGTCTCACCGGTGTATTTTTGTGGGTTATCCTTTCGGTCAAAAAGGATGAAGGTTATATGACTTAGACAAGAAGGTTTATTTTATATCAATTGATGTTGAGTTTTTTGAAAATAAATTCCCATATATCAGTAATGACGTTACTGATAATACAACAAAGTTGTCTAGCTCAATACCCTCAATCAATGACTTTATAGATGATGACCTGGAGTTAGAAATTCTAAATGCCACTACAAATCAAACACCCATCCTGCCAATTCGTCAAACTTCAACTCTTCATGAAAATTTGCCTATAACTCAGCACCTAAACATTCCCTCAGATCAGCCACTCACAACTCAGGATATCCCAAGTTCGTCCACGCTGACAGAAAATAATGAACATATGGAACCGCTTGGGAAAGGACACCGTATACGTAAACCATCGTCACGTCTCAAGGATTTCATCACTCACACTATCCGTATTAAAGAACCCGTCACTCCTACTACTTCACTTTGTCACCCCCTTCGAAGCGGTCCTCAGGTACACCTTTTCCGCTTGCTTATTATGTTAATTGTGATGCTTTTTCTGTGAGGCACAAAAAAATTTTGGCAGCGATTACTACGGGCGAAGAACCAATATCATTTTCTGAGACAAAATAAGAGTCCAAAGTGGCGTATGGCCATGAAAGAAGAGATCGATGCATTAGTCCGAAATGGTACTTGGATTTTGGAGGATTTGCCACCGGGAAAAACGACACTCGGATGTAAATGGGTCTACAAGATCAAGTATAAAGATGACGCCTCCATTGAGCGTTATAAGGGTCGACTTATTGTGTTTGGCAATCGACAAATACCCGAGATTTGTTAGATTAAAATATTCTTAGCAAAAGCCATCGCTATAAACGAGGAACCATCATATTAAATTATTAAGGATCATAAGTTAGTTTACGGAAGCGTACCTGAATCCATAAGCGATTGGATTTGGGGTTTGATCTTCTAGGGCAATACGTATACAATATTTTTAGAGAATCCTTAAGTTTTCTCTATATGTCTCTTCTGACGATGGGATGCAGAATAAATTGATAATATGATTATCTTGATGATACGTATGACCTAGGGACCATAACCCTTATATACTTGAGTTATTAGGGTTTACCTATTTTAGCCCATCATTAAAATAGATAGCCCATTGAGTATCTACACATTAAAGGCCCAGACCCTACTAAAGTACATTAAGCCCAATACCTTAAACATTATTTGATCACTTTTAATTAGGCTTCCTTATTTGACAGTCCACAATATATAATTATTTCACATATAAGCCCAATGTTGGATTAAGGATCCAACAATCTCCCACTTGGTCTATATGTGTAACCTTATAATTATACACTGTAAGAATATAACCGTACGAGCTCAACTTTGCTGTCATAACCAGAATGTATTTATATCCAATTCGGTCCATCAGCCATATCAACATAGGATCAAAGCGGCCTTCATTACATTTATCGTAACTCGACCCATCAATGGTCACATATGTCAATACAACTGAATGACATGGATCATGATGTGGATGTGTAGTATGAAAATTTCATGTATTGTGATCGTAACATGCTTATTTCTAACTGGTCCACCTTAAAACCTTAATGAGATCAACCATATACTAAAATCAAAGTGTGAATCAACCAAATAACTTTAATTTCTGCATAAAATACACTTAAAATATCCTTAAACTGAAGTAACTGAAAAATATGTCTATAAAAGAGAACATTATAATCACAAAACTCCAACAGAAACCAAATATCCTCAAAAGATTTGAAACCCAAACTAGCAGTATGATCGTGAAACATTTTGGGTGGCAATCCCTTTGTGAGCGGATCCGCAATCATGGAGTTTGTACCGATATGTTCAATAGACAACTGTTCACTTTGAATTCTTTCTTTAACAACTAGAAACTTGATGTCTATATGCCTAGACTTCGTCGAGCTCCTATTGTTATTGGAATACAAGACTGCCAATTTATTGTCACAAAATAACTTAAGTGGCTTTTCAATACCATCCACTATGCGCAACCCCGTGACAGAGTTTCGGAGCCATACTCCGTGGTTAGATACCTCATAACATGCTATAAATTCTGTTGTCATGGTAGAGAAGGCTATAATATAATAGACTGTTTAGCACTCCTCCAGCCAGCAAGAATACATAGCCTGACTTAGATTTTATACTATTTTGGCATCCAGCATGATCGGAGTCAGTATATCCTGCGATCTCAATCCGATCTGACCTCCGATATGTGAGCATGTAATCTTTTATTTTTTTAGCAAGTACCTCATGACCCGTTTGGCTGTCTTCCAATGGTCTAGTCCTGGCTTGCTCAAATATCTGCCCAGCATCCCAACAATGAATGCAATATCCGGACGCGTACATACTTGAGCATACATTAGACTCCCTACTGCCGAAGCATAAGGAATCTTCTGAATTTCTTTTTCCTCTAATTCATTCTTAGGGTACTGTTTGAAACTAAATTTGTCTCCCTTAGCCACAGGGTTATCTCCTGGTTTACAGTCCTGCATGCCATACCTTTTAAGAACCTTTTCAATATAGCTCTTTTGTGATAATACCAAAGTACCCCGAGAATGATCTCGGTGTATTTCTATACCTAACACAAAAGAGGAGTCACCAAGATCTTTCATCTCAAAACTCTTACTTAAAAATCTCTTGGTGTCGTGCAATAAGCCTATATCATTGTTGGCAAGCAAAATATCATCGACATACAAAACCAGAAATATGTATTTGCTCCCACAGAACTTATGGTATACACAATCATCGACCAAATTCATCTCAAAACAAACGAGATGATCACTTGATGAAAGTTGAAATACCATTGTCTAGATGTCTGCTTGAGCCCATAGATGGATTTCTTGAGTTTGCAAATCATATTCATTGAATCTCCCGAAACAAAGTTTTCAGGTTGCACCATATAAATTGTCTCATCAATGTCTCCATTAAGAAACGCTGTCTTTACATCCATCTGATGCAACTCAAGATCAAAATGTGCCACTAATGCCATTATAATTCTAAAAGAGTCTTTCAAAGAAACTGGAGAGAAAGTCTCTTTAATCGATGCCTTCTTTCTGTGCAAATCCCTTTGCAACAAGGCGTGCTTTATATATTTCCACATTGCCTCTTGAATCCCTCTTGGTCTTAAATATCCATTTGCAACCAATGGGTTTCGCACCTTCTGGCAATGGAACGAGTTCCCATACATCATTGTTACTCATGGACTTAATCTCCTCATTCATGGCATCTATCCACTTTTGAGAATTTGAGCTTTCAATAGCTTGGTGGAAGTTGATAGGATCATCTTCCATCACTCCAATGTCAGTCTCATTTTCTTGGAGAAATGCAATGTAATCGCCTGAAATTGCACTTCTTCTTTCTCTAGTGGATCTCCTTAATGACATAGGTTCTTGAGGTTGTAAAGTTTGGTTATCCGGAATTTGTGGAATGGGAGGTTCTCCGATATTGTCTTGATTTATTTCTTGAACAGAGTCAGGAATAAGATCCTGATCAATGCCAACAACACCCGTGGGAATATCTACATATTCCTTTTCAAAGACAAAATCGTTAACTTTATCTCCCCCCGCAAACTCAACATCCTCAAAGAATCGGACATTTACCATCTCAAAAATAGTTTTAGTTGTGGGATCATAAAACTTGTACCCTATGGATCTTTCAGAATATCCAACAAAATAACAACTAATTGTCCTTGTGTCCAGTTTCTTTTTCATTAGGCCTAAAAGGTCTAGTCTCAGCTGGGCACTCCCAAACATGCAAGTGCTTTAGACTGAGCTTTTTACCCGTCTCAAGTTCATAAGGGGTTTTATCAGTTGATTTAGTTGGAATTCTGTTAAGGATATATGCTGCAGTCTTAAGTGTTTCGTTAGACACAAGTTTTTTTAAATTCTCCGTTTGGAGATATGACCCAATCTCTTGTGCCATAACGTAGTTGAATTCTCATTGGTTAATTTCCTTTTCACACCTCGTGTGTGTAGATGCAGAGATTCATTAAATGAAGCAATAATATCTAGTGAATAAAGATTATCGTAACTTGATAAAGAACCAGAACCAACCAATTTTGAATCATGAAACATACTAGATTTTCCACTTCCTAATGAACAAGAATAACCAAATTTGTCCAAAATAGAAATAGAAATTAAATTTCGTCTAAATGACGGAACAACAAATGTCTCATCAAGATCCAAATAATATCCAGTCTTTAATAATAATCTAAATTTTCATATTGCTTCAACTTCAACTGTTTTGCCATCGCCCACATAGATGTATCTTTCACCATCATTTGGCTTTCGACAATGGAGGCAACCCTGCATAGACACACTGATGTGCGTTGTTGCACCAGTGTCTATCCACCATGTGTTTTTAGGGACCGAAGTTAAATTAACCTCAGAACAAACCAAATTAAGAAGCATACCTTTCTTAGCACGCCAAGCGTGATAGTTGGTACACTCTTTCTTCCTATGTCCTTCACCTCCGCAGAAGAAATAACCCGTACCGGTACCAGACCCGGTACCGTCTTTTGCACTGAGTGCCTTTTGTTGTTTCTTTTGTGGTGTTGTGTGTGCAGCTTCCTTATCATTCTTTCGCTTTAATCCCTTGCCCTTAAATTTGGAAGTTGAGACAAAATTAGCACTTTGAGTCTTGTCTTGTTTCAACCTTTCCTCTTCTTGGACACAGTGTGAGATGAGCTCATTCAGAGACCAAGTCTCTTTCTGACAATTATAGCTCACCTTAAACTGATTGAAATGTCCCGAAAGAGATATTAAAACCAAATGCACTAGCAAGTTCTCAGAGAGTTCAAGCTTAAGTGCTCTCAATTTTGAAATAATATGAGACATTTCCATAATGTATTCCCTAATATTGCCTTTACTTCCATACCTCATTGAGATCAGGTTTGTCAATAGCGTACCAATTTTAGCCTTTTCGTTCTTGACGAACCTTTTCTCAATATCAGCAAGGAGTTCTTTAGCTGTATTGATTTTCTCAGACATAGTGCTCCTAAAAGCTTATGAAATGGCTTTCTTCATGATCATCATACACATGCGACTCGATTTTTCCAACCTTTTCATATCCCTCTTTTCATCCATAGTACTTTTATCCGTAAGAGGTGGTGGGGAATCAGCCCTTATCGCAAGGTCGAGATCCATGACTCCGAGAACTATTAAAAGATTCTCTTGCCATGGCTTGAAGTTTGTGCCATTTAGTATAGGGATAGAGTTGATGCTCGTATAATATTAGCAGTAATAGACATAGCTGAATCAAATAAAATAAACCTATTACGCTCATACAAACTTAGAATCCAAATAATAAATTCAAATAGAAGGTAAATCCCATCTCAAGATATCGACACTCCATCAAAGTCTCATCTTTTGACAAGAAATTAACTTGTAATTGACATCTTGGCGCAGTAATCAAACACTGATAATAAGAACATATCAAACAATGAGTCTTCCTTTTGGCCGAATCATTGCTCATATGCAAAACCAAATAATCATCAAGCGTTTACTACCGCAATTGCACATATAATTATGATAAACACGAATCTTCCTTTTGGCCGATGAATATTCACATAGATTACATGCACACAACCTTTTATATCTTGAAATAAATTAATCTCCACAAGAGATGTCACTTTTATAACATTGTTGCTTCAATTAATATATCTCAAAATATATAAAAATATACCAATATTTGAATTTAAAATTTAAACTCCAAGACCAAATTAATTTTAGTATTTTATTTGAGGTCAATTTATAAATAAACCTTAATTGAACCTCAAAATTAAATTCTTAAATTCCAAAATTTACTAATCATTCAAATGGGCTCAAAATTTAAAAGATTTTCAGTGAAAATTCAATTTTTCAAAGTTTACTAAATAGTCATACAACCCCTTAACAATTTTCTAAAATTTTAGGGTCTTTTCTGCAATTTTCGAAAATTTTAATGATTACAGAATGCCATTCTGGACTTTAAACAGTTTTCTGAAAGTTTCTTTAGGTCGGAACATAATTTCAGAAAGTTCATGGGCAATCTCAAAATTTTCCAAAAATATAGGGTAAATCTGTAATTTTTATAAATTTCTAAAATTTTAATTAGGCCCAAAAGTATGTCAAATTCTCAAAATCTTTACCCAACCCTAAATTAAATTTCGGGCTTGCGTTTCGGGCCCCAATTGCCGTCACCGCCGTCACCAATCTACGGCCCATGAAGAGACGAGACCTCCGGCAGCAACGGACCGCAGGAAAGATGGCCGGAGAAGTCGGAATTCGTGACCGAAGCGCTGCGAAACTTCGGCCGAAACGCCGCCGTCTTCTGCCTTTATTCGTCGGCGACAGATGCTTTCCGTCCGCCCAGCAGGAGGGCTCCACCCATCGGCGTCTCCAAGGCCGTAGCCCAGCAAATTTCGGCAGCGGCGCAGGTAAGGTTTCCCGTTCCCAGGTGCGACCGTTTTTTTTTTTGTTTAACTTAATTATTAACTTAATTAGGGCCTTAATCCACTTAATTAAGAACAAGCAGCAAACAAAATATGTGGTTCTCAATATGTGTGCTTGTTAAAGTAATTCAATCCAGCAGCAAACGTGTGTTAAAAGTCATCAAAACTTCCATAAACAAACAAACACAGAGACAAACTTTATGAATTATGAAACTGAAACACATTCATGCGCTGAACATTAATTCCGACAGTAATTCATATATGGATTTGGATTAAATTCATAAATAACATTTAAATTTCAAAATCAATTTGATTCCCAATAATTCAATGTGGTTGACTCTGATACCACTTGTTAGATTAAAATATTTTTAGCGAAAGCCATCGTTATAAATGAGGAACCATCATATTGAATTATTAAGGCTTATAAGTTAGTTTACGAAATCGTACCTGAATCCATAAACGATTGGATTTGGGTTTTGATCTTTTAGGGCAATACGTATCCAATCTTTTTAGAGAATCCTTAAACTTCTCCATATGTCTCTTCTGACGATTGGATGCATACGTATCCAATCTTTTTAGAGAATCCTTAAACTTTCTCTATACGTCTCTTCCGACGATGGGATGCAGAATATATTGATAATATGATTATCTTGATGATACGTATGACCTAGGGAACATAACCCTTATATACTTGAGTTATTAGAGTTTACCTATTTTAGCCCATCATTAAAATAGATAGCTCATTGAGTATCTACACATTCCAATACCTTAAATATTATTTGATCACTTTTAATTAGGCTTTCTTATTTGACAGTCCACAATAGGGGTGAGCGGAACCGGGTACCCAGCCATTTTCCTTGGAACCGGAACCGGAACCAGTTGGAACCGGGTCCAAGAAAAGAGAACCGGTCCCGGAACCGATACTAGCCGGGTCCAAAGTTTTTGGAACCGGTCCCGAACCCGGTGGGTACCGGTTCCGAAACCGGGTACCCGGTCTTTATTTGAATTTTTTTTTCTATAATAATAATTTGCTAAACTATGCATACTACATATCATTAACACCCTACTATATTGTGGATTGTCTAAAATAAAGTGCACAATACATTAGTATTAGCTTCCTCCTATTTATCAAAAGTAAGCCTACAATATATAAAAAATTTTAGTTTCCTACTACATCAATTATATAATATTACAATATCAAACTTCATGAAAATAAATCTACAAATATATAATATAATAACAAGTTCACAACATTAATCAATACAAGGTTTTCAAACTTATTCATAATAAAAGATTACAAATCAACAAAATACATAGAAAATCCTCAAAATACATTTAAATATATTAAATATTAAAGATCTGGTACCGGGTACCCAGTTTAAGAACCGGTACCAGCGGGTACCCAGTCCCGGAACCGGTCCCACCGGATACCCAGTGGGTACCAGGTCTCAAAAGTATGGACTCAGAACCGGAACCGGTTACAACCGGTTCCAAGAATCTGGAACCAGAACCGGTACCAACGGGTCCGGTTCCGGGACTGGATCCGGCGGGTCCTAAGCAGTTTTGGGTCTGGGACCGGGTACCCAGTATTTCTGCTCACCCCTAGTCCACAATATATAATTATTTCACATATAAGCCCAATGTTGGATTAAGGATCCAACAAGATTTACTTTCATGAGACTTTTGCTCCTGTGGCGAAGATAGTGACAGTGCGAATATTTCTAGCAGTTGCCATGGCTAGGAATTGGGAGCTTCATCAGATGGATGTACACAATGCCTTTTTGCATGGCGATCTGGATGAGGAAGTATACATGAAACTACCCCCGGGCTTCGCTTTCCCTATTCCCGGTAAGGTGTGTCGTCTCCGGAAGTCATTGTATGGTCTCCGCCAGACTCCTAGACAATGGTTTGCTAAACTCTGTGCCGCATTGAATAATTTCGGTTTTCAGCAATCGTATGCAGATAACTCGTTATTTTTTTATGCGAAAGGGACTGTGTCCCTTCATGTCCTTGTATATGTGGATGACTTGATTATTGCAGGGTCATCTCAAGATGAGGTGATACGATTCAAGAAGTATGTCAGTGATTGTTTTCACTTGAAGGATCTTGGAATTTTAAAATATTTTCTTGGTCTCGAGGTAGCCCGTGGAAATGAAGGGTTATTTCTTAACCAAAGGAAGTACGTTGTTGATATTATAAATGAGACAGGTTTGTTGGGAGCAAAACCAGCTACAACTCCGATGGAACAAAATCATCAGTTGGCTCGATGTGAGGGGGAGTTGTTTTCGGAACCAGGGCGTTATAGACGACTCATTGGCCGTTTGATTTATTTAACGATCACTCGTCCAGAATTGAGTTACTCAGTCCATATTCTAGCTCAATTCATGGGTGCACCTTTGGTTGATCATTGGGAAGCTATGCTTCGTGTGGTTCGATATCTGAAAGGGTGTCCGGGTCAGGTAATTCTCTTACGAAGGGATTGCAATTTGAATATATACGGATTTTGTGACAGCGATTGGGCAAGTTGCCCTTTGACTAGGCGCTCGCTGACCGGTTATCTTGTTTTACTCGGTTCTTCTCCAATTTCTTGGAAGACTAAGAAGCAACCGACCGTATCTCATTCTTCGGCCGGGGCAGAATATCGTTCAATGGCTACTACCACGTGTGAGTTGAAATGGCTGGAAATAATATTACTTTGTTTGGGCGTTAGACATGATCGCCCGGTGCGACTATATTGTGACAGTCAAGCGGCTTTGCATATAGCAAAGAACCCAGTCTTTCATGAACGCACGAAATATATTGAGATGGAATGTCATTTTGTTCGTGATGAGGTTCAATCACGTAATATTATTATGTCCTACATACGGACCGACAATCAGTTGGCGGATATATTCACCAAAACTCTCGGGAAACCGCAATTTTCGTTCTTACTTCGCAAGTTGGGAATTCGAGATCTTCATTCTTCAACTTGAGGGGTAGTATCAAGCCGCGTCCGTAATTGTAATATATAATTAGGGTCATATATTTTGTGAATATTTTGTGGGTTGTTAATTAGTTTCTTAACTTAGCAAATAATTAACCTAATATGTTGTATATATATTCAGCCTCCCGAGGAAAGAAATAAGAAAAGAGAACAACAGCTTTATTTTGCTGAATAAACATTCTTCTTCACAAATCTGTTCATACAGATTCTAATATATATACAGTGAAAAGTAAATGATTTTGAATCTTACTACAAACGAGAGTTCTTACTATGTACATAATTCTAAATAACACAAAATTCTAAATATAAGGATTTAAAATCTCAATATTAATCCAAGCATGTCCTTTATGTTCGTGTTGTTTTCAATTAGAATAGGTATGTGAGAGATTGATACTCGAGCCTTCCTATTTATTTTTATTTAGTTGTTTTTTTCTTTTTGTTCATCTTTTAGACAAAAACTTTTATGTGACCATCACACGGGTTGACTGGTCAATTTCTCTCTTAAAATTGTCGATTTTCAACTATAAAAGTATCACTACGCATACATATTATATGTGAAATAATAAATAATAAATAAATATACGATAATATAAGATGCAAATTGTAAGATAATACATTTAAAGTTATGAGTGACAAGTTAAAAAAAAATTGATAGTTTTTATTTAAAATACAAATTAATATTTTTAAACCCTACGTGATACTTGTCCAATTTTTTTTTTTCAAAATGTAGAGTAACACATTTTAAGACAAAAATAACAATAAAAAAAATTAACTCTATTATTTGTAACTTTAAAAATATTTAATTGATATACAAAATAATGGGTTTATTAAATAAATAATATGTTTTTTATTCAAAATTGAAAAAATAATACTAAAAAATAAAACATTGAAAAAGTAGGGCGGGACGTCTTTCCCAGTGGCGTCCCGTCCCTACATTACATTCTAAAAGGTATAAATAAATAACAGTTCTAAAATGTGTGGCTGAAATGAAAAAAAATTAATTGACATTTTCACAAAATTAATAATTTTCTCATTTACAAATAAAAATAAAATCAATTTATTAAATAATTAACAACTAAATAAGAAACGAATAAACTCGAATTTTCACTTAATTAATGTTTCTCACAAAATAAATAAATTAAGACTTTTTTTCACATAATTAATAATTTCATATAAATTTTATTTTTTACATAATTAAGAATTTTACACAAAATAAATCAATTTATATAAAATAAATCAATTGACATATTGAAAAGTTTAATTTTTCACATAATTAATAAATTATATGTTTGTGATTTATTTTGTGTAAAACTCTTAATTATGTGAAAACAAGATTTATATAAAATTATTAATTATGTGAAAAAAAGTCTTAATTTATTTATTTTGTGAGAAATCATTAATTAAGTGAAAATTCGAATTTATTCGTTTCTTTTTTAGTTGTTAATTACTTAATAAAATTGATTTTATTTTTATTTTTAAATGAGGAATTATTAATTTTTTGAAAATGTCAACTAATTTTTTTTTCATTTCAGCCTCACATTCTAAAACGGTTATTTATATATACCTTCTACAATGTACTGTAGGGCCAGGACGCCACTGGGAAAGACGTCCCGCTCACATTGTAGAACGGTTTTCTTTCCTACCTTCTAAAATGTGAGCGGGACGCCTTTTCCGTGGCATCCCGCCCTATTTTTTCAATGTTTTTTTTTTAGTATTATTTTATTAATTTTGAATAAAAAATATATTATTTATTTAATAAACCCCAAAATAATGATTTATATAAAAATGACACATTTTATGACTAAATATAACAATATTGAAGTAAAAATCCATCGTACCAATGATGATACATATGTGAAGTTCACACGAACTACTCCATCCTTTAAAGGACGTGGACTTGTTGGGGAAGACAATTGGTGGGTGCTCCCACTAACTTTATCCCAGGGGCGGTGAAAGTATTTAATGTTGTGAATTTTCTATTCTGTTTTTGTTTTCATTATTTTATATTCCACTAATTATTCAGGATATCTCAGTGGAACTTTCTGTTCTATTTTGGCTTTCCACTTGTACCTTTTCATTTTAGATAAATGAATAAGGGACAAATTTCATTTATATATATTAGAATGTCAAAGCAATTAAGGAAAGAGTTTTTCTAGTGGAATGGACTAAAGAAGGCGAGACGCTGAAAGATAATAAAATCGTGTTCACAATTATTTAGAGGGTTGGGTTTCATTTTCCAATATAAGTTGTATTAAATAAATGGAAAATCAGCTAAAGTTCCAATTTGTTGGATAAATTAGTGACCCTTCTCTTAACTATGGTCTCGCTAGCCTAGTTGAAGAGAACAAGATCTATATTGAATGTATAATTGCCACGCATAACAATCATATGACAAGATGAAACATCATTTTGAAACTCAATTATATGAATCACTAATTATGTATGCTAAATAATTAATACTATTTTAATTTAATGATATCATTAAATATATAGTTCCCATCGAACTTAATTAGGTACTATATGATATCATATAGGATAAAATTTACAAAAGATAAATTAGTAGTGCACTAAGCATATACAAGTGGACCAAGAAATTCAGGATACAAAAAGGGACACTATCAGAGTCCGACACTCCATGCTATTCTTATTTTAAGCAAAATATTACGCCCACTTTCCCATCTTAAAAAGACATGCACACGAACCTACGTGATTCTAGCAATCAAATTAGACAACAAAAATTACTTAGGTCATGTTTGGTTGAATTTATTTCAACTCTTTTAGGCTGCTTTGTAAGATTTTTAATAAATTACTGATAGTTTATTGGGTCTAATAAGTTCTTGTATCAACTTATACTGATTGAAAAAAATTCATTTGTATCAACTAAATATATTACTTACAATTGTATAGAAATGTTATTTTTATACATGAGAAATTTCTTAGTTATTAATATAATTGTTTTGTTATGATTACTTTCTTTAATTATTATTATTATAACTTTTTTCGTTATAGTGTTATATATATTTTTTTGTTTTTTATGTATATATTTGTAGCTCATCTACTTTAATCGGTTAATTAAATAAATAATAATTTAAAATCAACTACCAACTATTAATTATCAACTAATTTGAATATCCGCATTACACGCGGAATATTGATTATCAACTAATTTGCATATTTCAACTACTAAGTATTAAACAATCAAATCAACTCAGACAAATCAAATCCTTGTACAACTAAATAAAATATTTATTTGCTAGCAACCAGCTACATAAAATATTTATACGACCAAAATTGCTAGCAACCGTAGTTACACTTACCATTCCAATTTTGCAATTAAGCCAATTTTTCATGCGAATTGTTTCCTTGGCAATTAATACATGAAAAATAGAAAGAAAAAATAAAAAAAATATTAAAAAAGAAAGAAAAGAATACTCACATCATGAGGACAAACATGACCAAGATAGCCGGAGAAACTGCAGAAAGATCAAAAACAGATTCACCAGTGTGTCTAGAATTCACCACCTGGAATACAATTCCTACCACCTTCTCATAAACACTGAAGCCACCAATACTTTCAGAATTCCATTCCAGGGAACAGAAAACCACCAGCTGCACAACTATCAAACCTAAAGCAGTAATCCCCAGACACACAGTATTCAACCCTGGAATCAGATGCCCTCCGTATCCCAATTCCCTGGAACTCTCCAACATGTGCCTAAACTCCGCTCTCCTCGTCATTTTCGCCATAAACCAAATTGAGAAACGTAGAAAAACCGGATACAACGTGTTCCCCATCAGTATCTGTGGGATTAAAATGAGCAAAAGCCCTGGATTCTTCCTGAACACCACCATGTTTTCGTTAGTCGGCACGAAACCGCAGTTCGAGAACGTGGAAACTGTTGTGAACACAGAGAAAGTTAACAGTTTGATCCCTTTTGTTTCTAAAACCCGTTTCCCGCCCGGAACAACACTTAAATAGGCGGCAACTATAGCTGAGCCCATTGCATGAGCCACTAGAAGATAACATGAAACCAAATAAGCCAAGATTTTGATAGATTTTAATTTCATCTCAGATTTCTCAACCCTAACAGTACCCAGCTCGATATGAGTACTAGTATCATATGAACTAGATGAAACTATTATTTTTTCTTTCTTGGCCCTCATTACATGAAGTCCAAGCATGGAGGTAAAAACTTCTCCACCGAGGAACATCAAAACGGTTAGAAAAACGAGCTGCGTGTTGGTAAAAACCTCCATTTCGATGGTGGACATGCTCGAAACGGTGGAGGCCGACACGGACGTGAAGAAAAGGTTGATATCATTAGGCTTATTCGGTGCTCTTGGCTTTGTGGACTTTAAAGCCAAGAAACCAAGTGAGGAGAGCGTGATGAAATAGATGAGTTCTAAATAGAATGAGTTCAAATGAAAGATGAGAATATTGTAGGAAATATGCTTTTTCAGTTTCTTACTGAAATTACTGAAGGTGTTCATTTTTTTTTTTTAAATTCTTCTCTTTTATGATTATGATGGAATGATTTTTGTTGTTGATGTTGTTTTGTGAGATTTGTAGTATTAGGAGACTTTATATAATGACCAACTTTGAGGATGATGAACAATTAATAGTGATCAGAGTGTTGTATTCTTTTATTGCATTGAATTGACTACCGCTATATGTAAATAATTTTATAAACAAAGAGAGCATTCCATAGAAGAAAGAAACATGTCAGTTAATTTTATTTAAATGTGAATGTTAATCATGTAGGAGTGACATGGCAAGTTTTTTTTTTTTAAAGTTTATTATATTATTTCATTTTCTATAATAATTTTTTTATAATATTGTCTAATGTCAAAATACTATATTAAGTTGATTAAATTATCATAAAAATACATAAATTATCAAGTTCGCGCCTGAAGAAAAAAATAGTATGATATTATCTAGTATTAAATACTTATATTAAGTATATTAAATAACGTATAAATTATCATATTTGCTGATATAGCATCATTCAGTATTATTGGTTAACAATTATTATTTGAAACATTAAAATGAAGATAAAGGAGGCCTTACCTATTTTATCCTTCCCTATTCTATTTTTTCTTTTTTCCTTTGACCTTTTCCTTCCACAAATCTCAGCGGCCCCACTGTCGGAGATGAAGATAGTGCTCCGTTGAAACCCTTATTTGAGAAGGGTGCACCAGATCCCTTGAAGTTTCACTTAGCCTATATGAAGTTAGAAATAAATATTCGGGATTTTGATAAAATGAAGAAATTACTCGAATTAGGAAAACATTGGTAAGAGGTTGGTTCAATTGAAGACATACTTTGTACGGTTTGATTCTTGAAACTTCTTCATCAAATTTGATGTATTGAATATTCAATTTGCTGAAATCAGTTCTCAAGGGAAGAAGTATGGACACGAAATATTTTTGATCATTTCTCAATCTTTTTGTCCTATAAAAGAACTTAGTACACGTTTCTCAAATGCATGTTTGGAATAGGTTTGAGGTTTCGTTGAGATTTTAATTTTTGGTATTCAAAATTTTAAATATTCAAAATTTTATATGAGCAGTAAGAATATTTGTTTGTTGTAGAATTCATCAAAATTATGCTTGGAAAATAAATGAAAAAATATTTTTATATGGTATTTGATGGGCCAAAATGCACAATTAGTCCATTAACTTTATGCACTTGAGAATTTTAGTCAATTCTAAGGCGATGGAATTTTACCCGGGAATGGTCAATTCGAACAAACGCGATGAGGTTGCGTGTCCAAATATTTAAGGTTGATTTATTTTGTTGCTCGAAATCTAAGGCGAGGAGGTCGCGTATGAATCAAACGCAACAAAATCATCAAGAATCAAAATAAGTATTTATTTTCTTTTAGATATGTTTAAATGAGGATGGTATATGATTTGGTTGATTGATTTGGTTGGCATATGAAATACTTGCTTATTGATTTTTAATTAAATCAATGGTTGAGTGGGATGATTTTGGTAACCTTGATTTTGCTGTACGGGTTTCTATGGGTTTATGAGTATATCTTATTTTAATTGATTTTATTGAGATATTAAGGATACATTATGCTTTATGGAAAGAGTAATTATTTATGTCTTACTTTCTATTGGTCAAATCGGAATTTGAGGGAACCAGACCGTTGTCCAGTTTGCTCCCCGAACAGAGAAGCTGATTCTAAAATTTTAATGGTCTATTATTTCTACGTATTATTGATGAGGATATTATTTCCCTCCACAACAAACCCAGTCAGCATATATGTGGCAAGTTATAATATAGTCAGCACATACGTGGCATTTTGGCCGATTTTTCTGGTCAAAATCCCTAAAAATCTAGTCAAAATTAAATTTCGGCTAAAATCCAATTTCAAATTGGAAATGGACTAAATGTACGAATTTTCTTTAATTAATGAACTAAAATCGCCACCCGTATATTTGGTGACTAAAACTCCCAAGTACATAAAGTTAATGGACTAATTTTGCATTTTGATCGCATTTGATGTTAAATTTATATTGTAAGTTAAACTTCTTAGAATGACTTCTTGTTCCAATTGCCTTGTTACTCAAAACCGAGAAACAATGATTCAAGCACAATATCTTTTGTGCCAAATAAATCTATATCCGTGCATATATATCCGTCTTTATTGACATTCAACAAATAAGACATCAATCAAAGCAAAACACGTTCTCAAGTCAAATTAAGTACATGAAATACGTCCGACTTAAATATCCACTCGCATTAAATTAAAATTAAACCCATATAGAAGTTTGATTTAATGGTTCCCTACATTCGACCAAAATATATAGTCTTGGGAGTCTCGCGACCAAATCAAAACAATAATTCTAACATTGAACTTGGAATCAAGCAAACACCATGTTTGATTCTCTGGTTCCTATAATTTCAAACAAAACATATAAAATATACCAAAGTAGACAAAATCAATCAAAAGATGTCTCTACACTTTAAGTTGCCAAAAGAACGTGAAGATCGATCAAACTCGTCCACATCACGAGCTAATTGGGCACCATCTGAATCTCTTCATCTTCATCATCCTATCTATCTTTTGCCTTAAGTCGAACAATTATCTTTAATATTTTCCTGAGTTTTAAAATAAGAAATTGTGAAGAAAAATACATTAGTTAGTCCTTATGTCATATACTTTTAATGACCATCAGACTCATATCATAATATGATTCATAAACCACTTCATATTACTCAATTATATATATGCAGAAATCTAATCTTTAGATTTTATACACCATTATTCTTTATTTTAGACAGACACATGCCTATGTTATTTTGCACTTAACTAATAAGACTTGGAAAATAAAATAACACAAATTTGCACACGCACCTACATACTATACATTCACAGTTAAATTAATTTTAAAAAAATATCTATGAACTCTAAACAAAAATAAAAAAGAAAAACAGAGAAAAAAAATATTAACTTACCTCCTTCATTAGAATGGCAACATCTGGGACTGAACCTTTAAGAGTTTCAGTCGAACCATGTGAGGCAGTAGATGATTCAGAATTTTATATGATTTCAGTATCTTCTTGTACTGCCCAGGGGTTAGGGTGCCTTGCATATCAAAATATTTCTGAATCTTATTACATATATGTAAAGTTTTACGTAGCCAAACATGAAATAACACAAAAATTATTTAGAAACTAATATCATTACCATCACTCATTTGGAAAAAAAAAATTGTTGTTCTTCTGGGACTGAAGCCCAATCCTTGTGATCGGGTCTTGTTTGATCTTATTTTCTTAGTAGGTCGATCTGTAAGGGAGAACACATAATATAATTACTAGGTGGTCAAATATATCAAGTAGACAATAAAATAAATATTGAAAACAATATATGAAAATTGTCATTCGATTGACCAGCTTGAGATTGACACTGCCCCTACTCGGACGACGCGGGGGTTCACCCCCCACCATCTCCACCATGAGCCATAACATCTGCCATTTCTAAGTAACATTCTTTTTAATGTAACTTTCAAGTTCACATTAAATATTGAAGCAAAGCCAGATTAAGGAAACAACAGTCAGCATACAATATGAAGACATCTCAGATTGATACACAAAAATAAAATGAATTCATATTTCTGCAAATTAAAGAAAATCCACCAACAAAGTTAAGTGAATAACACATATATATGGTTCATCATAATTATATAACAAAAACAACATCTCATGCTGATACAAAAAAATAAAAATAATTTATATTTCAGCAAATTAAAGAAAATCCACCAATAAGAAGAATTAGTTGTTAAACATAAAAATGGCCAAATATATGGGTATATTATCTTGGTTCAATATCTCTACTTTATTATCTGCTCCCTCTCCAAAATAAATAAATCAATCTTGTTTAAGATTAAAGTTACCCGTAATTCGCTACTGCCCAAGTATCCGACAAGGTAGGAGAATTGAAATTAACTACCAAGTTTTTGAGAGATTCTGCAATAAAGCCCGAGAGATATCTCGAAGTGAAACCCTAACAGGCTATAGTTCCTAAAAACATGTGTTTTGTCGCTTAAATTTCACCCATCTAATAATTGTCGTTGAAAATAAATCTTAGAAGAAATTCATGCATTACCATGGCTGAATATGAAAGAGTATAAACACAAAAACAAGATGCTGAATATTCTAATATATTTCTTGATGATATTTTTACAAATAACTTGTTCTCCTTATATAGAGCCTATGAATCATTCTATATACTCTACAAATTTAAATAACCCTAAATCCATCAAATAAGGAAATGGGTTGTACTAGACAGGTACAAAAATGGCTCAATTCAAAACTTGAGTTTTGTCATTGTGCGCAGCTGTATAGAGTGCTGATTCAGTGTGCATGGGTGCATGCATGGCTGGATCTAGACCAGAGCTCTTCTTCATCTTGTCTGCTCACCAAAGCTGGTTATCTAGACCAGAGCTCTTCTTCACATTGTGTGCTTCCAAGAGCTGGTCATCTGGACCGGAACTCTTCTTCACATTGTGTGCTTGCCAGAACTTGTCATCTAGACCAGAGCTCTTCTTCACATTGTGTGCTTGCTAGAGCGGATCATCTTGACCTAAGCTCTTCTTCATATTGTGCATGGCTCTTGTTTGCTTTCTAACATTCCCCCGCAACTCCACTACTACAAAAAACCAATTCAACATCAGTTTAACCCGGTGTCTAACACATATAGTACCGATGTTAAATCCACCAGTGTTAAAAGGGAGGGTTTAATAACACCGGTTTCAAACCGATGTTAATACTACATTCCACATCGGTTGCCGAATGTTGTGTATTTGAATATCAAACTGATGTTAAAGCCATTGGTATAGTAGGGGGATAATTTCATTTTTGGTACATTATGTTGGCCACTTTCCAGAAAAGGTACGTGATGTTGGCCAGCATCAAACTACAGACATTAAGTTGGCAAATTTATCAAATTTGGTACAAAAAAAGACCAATCGGGCTTTGATGATTACATGGCATGATTTAATCATTTCTTATTATTTTTAATTTAAAATTTAATTTATAAATTAATTTGAAAACTGATTTCTTATCATTTTCAATTTAAAAATTAATTTCTTATCATTTTAAAATTAATTTAATTTAAAAATTATTATAAAAATTAATTTCTTATCATTTTTAATTTAGAAATTAATTAAAAAATTAATTTCTTATTATTTTAAAATTAATTTTAAATTAATTTAATTTAAAAATTAATTTCTTATCATTTCTAATTTAAAATTAATTTCTTATCATTTTTAATTTAAATATTAATTTTAAAATTAATTTCTTATCATTTTAAAATTAATTCAAAAGTTAATTTAATTTAAGAATTAATTTAAAAATTAATTTCTTATAATTTCTAATTTAAAAGTTAATTTCTTATCATTTTAAATTAATTAAAAAGTTAATTTAATTTAAAATTAATTTCTTATCATTTTAATTTAAAAATTAATTTCTTCTCATTTTAAATTAATTTCTTATCATTTAAAATTAATTTAATTTTTTAATTAATTTTAAATTAAAAATAATTAATTTTTAAATTAAAAATGATAAGAAATTAATTTTTATATTAATTTTTAAATTAATTTTAAAATGATAAGAAATTAATTTTTAAATTGAAAATGATAAGAAATCAGTTTTTAAATTAATTTTAAATTAAAAATGATAAGAAATGATTAAATCATGCCATGTAAGCATCAAAGCCCGATTGGGCTCTTTTTGTACCAAATTTGATAAATTTGCCAATTTAATGTATGTAGTTTGATGCTGGCCAACATCACGTACCTTTTCTGGAAAGTGGCCAACATAATGTACCAAAAATGAAATTTTCCCGTGTAGCAGGTGATGATCTTATGACAACGGTTAAAAATCGTAGTTAAATATCAAACTTTAACTACGGTTCGTAACCGCTGTCTATTAGAAAATAATAGTGTTGTAAAAACATATGATATGTGAAAGGAGACTTTATATCACTTCTACACTGATGTGTATTCTAAGAAAGACAACGTCTTTCAGACCGATGTCAAAAACCGATGTCAAAAAACCGATGTCGTTAGTATTAACAACAGTTTTTAATTGGTGGTGTTTTATATTTAKATGACATCACTCTTTTGAATATACACACATATATATATATATAGTAATATTAACAACACAAAATAATTATTGAAATCAACGTGTGATTCAATACTGTAAACAAATTCAAAAAAATACAAATTTATTATTTAAACAAAAGTGTGAGTGCAAATATTCAACAAGTGATAAATATCCAATTGCATGTCAAAGGAATGATCGCAAAAACTAGTTAAGCCCTCTAATGTAACTATATATCCGCAATCTTCAAATAATACAATGCCAATGCTAGAACCAACTAGACATGTCATATCCAATTGCATGTCAAAAGAATGAATCCCAAAAACTAGTCAAGTCGAAACTATATATCCACAATCTTCAAACTAATGAAATACCATTGACCACCAACAGCACCAACACCAAAACACCTTAATATCCTGCAAATTAATAAGGACAACCAAATCAATATCAAGGTTTCTAATAAGAAAATTTATGTATCGAGCACTTTAATAAAAATATATATTCTATTAACAAAAAATAACTCAAATAATGCTTATGCTTATTACCCCACCAGCCATTCTAAAATAAGAAAAAAGAAAAAGGAAAAAGGGTTTCATGTGATAAGCAAAAAATAACCGTAATAACCACAGCCGGTAAAAAGTGAGATATCATACCTCAACATTCCCTCCTTAAATTTCATGTGGTCCATTTTCAATCGTACATAACCCAATTCTCTTCCAGCTCTTGGAGGTATCGTCAACTGAAAAGATACAGACAATGCAAAACYAAAAGTCAACATAGCTACACTAAATGGAAGCAAATATTATTTCAACTTTRATTAGGAGAGATTTTGATGATGATGTAAGGAAAGAAAATCCTGAAACATTAGGTTCCAACTGTCAAAAACATCGTAGCAGCACGAATATAATGAGATACCAAAAAAATAAAATTAATAAAACTCAACACATACAAACTTAATATTTCTGAGATCTGGAAAGTTGACTGCAACTACAGCCGTAGCAGCTTCATTAATAGCTACTTGCTTCCACATCTTTGTGCTTCTCTCTTTTCTATCTAGCATTCCTCGTTCTTCTACTTGTRCAGCTTGTAACAAGTYATCCGTAGTAATCTGACAGAAAGCTCAATAGTAAAATTTTACAATTACAGMACCTCAAACATGATAAAGAACAAATAAAAAGTTAAAGTTGTGTTAATGAGCAGAACAGGATTTAACTCATATATCTTCAGTGCATCTGAAGTTTTTTCAGCTTTCGAAGTGCATTATCTCGGTTTGTCCCTCACGCATCATATTGATAGTAGCAACCTCGATGATGTTAGACAACTCAGCACCAACAATTCCATCCATCATATTAGCAACATCCGCGTAGTCGATGTCTGGGGCCATTGGCTTTTTATGAGCATGAACCTAAAACCAAAAGACTAGACAGCAAGTCCAAACTGAAGATAGTGAATCCTAACAAGATTTACTCAATCGTTTGGTCATTTAGTAGAAGATATCAATCAAGTCTTACGATGCATGAATTAGTTAGGCACGTTGGGAATTATCATTGGTCATCATTTAGCTCGGGGAACTATGCATGAATTAGTTGTGCATTTTAGTCTTTTCGTTATTCGATGCTGCTTGTAGACCTTTAATAAGTTCCTTCCACTGTAGGAAAAAATATTGTGGTATTATATAGAGAAGTGGAGCAAGTGAATAAGCTCGATCATATCCAATGTTTTTTTTTAACGAAGACATTTTCTTAAAACTTACACTTTTTTTCAATTCTTTCGATCCAACTTCCCATGTGTTCTGTCCGCATATCAAAACCATACGTCCTGATAATTTTTCGAACATCTCTTTAACCCTGTTGAAAAACTCTCAGCGGATTGTCCATGAAGCTGACCTCGACAACCACCAAAATGATTCCGGGAAATAGACAATAACTGGCTCTTGAGACTCCAGGACCTGCTAATAACAAACATTATAAATGGTAAAACTCCTAAGAAAAAACAAAACCTCATACTTAAATATAGGATATGTCTTTGGCATCTAAGACTTGTGTACCTCACACAGCACTTCAAGCGCAACATGGCAGTCKTGAGTATGAGCATCATTATCATGTTGAATGTGCTGTACTGCAAAACAAATATGAGAAGAGTCGGACTGGGGACAAAGCCTGRATTTTACACCTTTGGGACGRARTTTTATATTTTTTCTWTATGAAAAAGKTTTATTACTTTTTGGTTGCAATTTTTGGAAGCTTACTTCCTAACTCCCATTCTATCCTGTTCTATAAGTTGCTTCTATAAGTTGTTGTCACTTTTATACTATCAAGAATTATTAAATGACATTTTTATACTACCTAGAAGAATCGATGCTACTTTTCTAATTTGACCTCTATTTTCATTAATTTATAATTTTTAGTTTTTCTAAAAAAAGAGAAATATGGTCATTTGTAAGTAAAACTCAAAAGTTATGTGTACCATCAAGCCATTCAACAAGTGGTTCTCGGCTTTTCTCGTCCTTTTCTTCTCCCTCCTTTGTTTCAAGGCCACTTCTATAAAAGACAACRRCTACTTTTTCACCGTTTACTTCATGCACCTCCCCTCGTTGGCCGCTAGATAAAGTCCTGAAATTATAGTTGTTGTGAACAAAACTATTTCTTAACATGGGTCAACCATCTAGCTTACACCCATGTAGAAGGTTCTTAKAGAAGATTAACAAGTATATTACTTGAGATATAATATACGTGTACGRATTATGAMCTGTTATTCTCTTTAATTGGAGCGCTCTCTCCAATGTATTTCACTCTATCGCCTGTGGCAACGAAAAAAACTCTTGAATTAGAAACCTAATAATAAGTGGCATTTCGAATCCAAATTAAAGAAAGAAAAAAATAACTTTGCACATTGTGAAATAAAAAAATTACAAATATATTACCTTGCTTTAACCGAGAGGCAGGTTTTGCACTAGCACTCTGTCACGCAGAAAACAAAGGATTACGTATCAATCATCATAATATTTCCGAGCACATTTAAATTTGATTTCCTAAAAGATGACATGAAACATCAATATTTCCTTCTTTATTTTATGCTTGAAGTGAAAGGTCTGTAGTTTTATTCTTATTCTTTCTATCGTCTACAGAACCAACTTTTTCCAAAAAAAAAAAACAAAGACGGAAAGACAGAAGTTTTTGCAAACATTCCCTTAAAAATAATTTGAATTGAATGGAGTTTACCACTTCGGGGTAATGTCGAGCATGATCATCATCATCATTACCATCACTATCATGTGAATAATCCTCATCACTTGAGTAATTATAAAAGTTATAGAACGACCTTCTTGAGTTTTCTTCATCTGATTCCTCATCTGACTCGACTTGGCTAAAGTCCTGAAAATCCCACAAAATCATTTTCATCTGAATTAAACCTTTTAAAATAAAACAAGATGGAGCATAACAAAAGGTGAAGCTTACATATGGAAGTACATCGCTGCTATCGAGCACCATTAGTGGAACTTTTAACTCCTTTGCAAGCGCCCTCACCATTTTTTCCCGGTATAGTTTCACACCTATAAAAAAAAAAAAGTCATCGTTTTTTTTTTCTTTTATTTTTTTTTTCGGAATTTTCTTATCATTCTGTCTAAAGAATGCACAAAAACTTCATGAAAACAGAGAAAATGAGTAACCTGGAATAGTCTGAATCAAAATTCTCCCACTTGAAGAAGCCAAGCGGCCATCATGATCTCTGGCACGCTTCTCATGCTTCAAACACGAGGCCACACATTCCACAAGAAGGTTTTTATCACGTTCACTGAAACATATTGTAAAATCCTGACTTACAACGTTGCAAACATAATTTAAAATTTTCGCGGTATTCTTATTAAAATATCACATACTTAATGTAATAAAGAAAAGTATCCAATGAGTCATTTATTTCCTCCCATGGAACAATCCTTCTCAAGAACTCATCTCTAAATCTCTCCCCTCTTGTTAAAAGTGGAGATTTATTCTTCTCATTCTCTAACAATTGYTTTTCAGGTTCGAGACCTTCTTTCCGAATTTGCCCTTCATTATTTTCCTTATTTCCCCCTGCATTATTTTCATTACTCTCTGTACTGTAACATCTTGTCAAGCAAATTCTTCGACTATTTGCTGACACGCRTTGCAAGCTTTTGGGCCTTTTCTCAGAGGCAAGAATCAGCGACGACAAAGGATATCTAGCAATCGAAGAAACTAGACGTTCACAGTTAGCCATTTTTGGTGCAAGGCCGACAAAATGATAACCCCGGTAAGAACAGGAAAAACACTTGCTGACACTGAACGGCATGATTCTGGTTTTGATCATGCTTGTCCGTCTCATCAGCATATAGCATCGAATTGTGCAGCTGAAACTCATCAACACGCGTAGTGTTAGTAAAACTTACATACATATCAAATTTATAATAATTACCAATTGAATATGATGCAATTAAAATATATAATTATAACATAATGCAAAATTAGTAATGTGCGAGGAAAAAAGGCTACAGTCATGGACTTGAATCTACGTAATATTTATTTGCATATATTATTTTTCACTCTTAACTTTTCGCAAGTATTCAAGCGCACCTAAAGTTTCTTTTCTACATTTTCTTTGATTATTTATTATTTATGTTTAATATATATATATATATATATATATATATGTATATATATATATATATATATATATATATATATATATATATATATATATATATTAATTCATTTAATTAAATAAATATAAACTGTGTCCGCCATTAACTGTTATTAAATGTTTTTATGTAGTTTTATAATTGTATTTATTTTGTGCCCCCTTGAGAAAAAAACCCTGAATCGTCTCTGCTTATTTGTAATCTTCATCAAAATCCTAACAGTGAGGGGTACACTCAAGCATCAATAATTATAATTATACCACACATTTTCGAGTCATGACTGGCAAATTAGAATGCAAAGAGTAAAAGCGATAATTTGTTTGCAGTAAGCAACTAAATTATTTAAAAATAAAAAAAAAAGGATTCTTTCAAGCTAGAAAGGCATAAAAAAGATAAGGAAAATAGATAAATACCATAAAACAACTATGAGACAGAAAACCCCACTTCTCTATACACTCAAAAAAGCATAAACATTTTGTATTCAAGATGAATTTTGATGCATTACCTATGTGCAGTCATGACCCAGAATTACTCGGCCATTTGGTCGTAAAGAGACGCGATGAGCTCGAAACGACGCGCTTCGACACAGGCTATGATTAGAATGTTGTAGGTGTAGACGTCGGGCTGGCAAAAGGAAAGGGATTTCAATTGTTTGAGAATCGAGAAGGCTTTGTCGAGCAGATTGCTCCTGAAACAGGCGGCGAGCAAGGCTGTGTAAAGCTCTGGGGTTGGTTCTAATCCTTCTTCGAGCATTTTGTCGAACAGTTGGCAGGCTTGTCTAGGCTACCCAGATCTACCGAGTAGAACGAGGAGCTTCATGTATGTTCCTTCTTTAGGATGGTAAAATGGTTGTGCTTTAAGCATCTCGAATACCTAAAAAAAAAATCACGCCATTCTTTTTCAGATTTTCTTTTGGGGGGAAAATAAATTAATTATTAACGAACCTGAAGGGCTCGGAGCTATTGCTTTTTCTCAATGGCTTTGGAGAGAGCTACGGTGACGGTGTTGGCCCATCCTTTGGCGTTGTTCTTCTTGYCGAGCTTTTTCTTGATGTTCTTAATTGGGGTTCTCTTTCTGTTATTGGTGCTTGAGAATTGGGGCATTGAGGTTTTGGTGAAGCCGGGATACTCCAGTGCTTTTCTTTGGGCGAGTTCAGTGCTGGTGGTGGCGATAGTGATGACGCGGAGGAGATAAGGAAAAACTAGGTCTTTGCTTCCCGGGGACACTGAGGCTACGGCGGCGGTGTAGGGCTGGCAACAAGAAAGATGAAAAAGGGGGTTTATCGGGCGGGAGAGATATTTTTGGCGGTGAAATTTCCTAATTTTTTTAATATTACACATCAGGTTTCAAGGGATGTAAAAAATTGAATGTATATTGATTTTTTTATATAAAATAATATATTATAACATCAGTTCTAAAACTGATGTACAAAAATTGATGTCTAATCATAAGAAATTTTACGAATAAACATCGGTTTTCAAAAATTGATGTAAAGACTGATGTCTATTTTTCGCGTTTTAGTTTCAAGACATCAGCAATAAAAAACCGATGTTTATTATCAAAAAACTACACTTATATAACATCGGTTTTTTAAGAAATCGATGTTAAATGTAAAAAGACACCAGAATAACCAAAAAAACGATGTCTTTTTAGTGATGTCTATTGCTATTTTTCTTGTAGTGTTCGAAGGTAGATGTTTGTATAACATTCAACATGTGTCTCATCTTCCTGAAGAATTTTCCAACAAGAGGTTTTGTCAATGCATTAGCAATCTGATCAAGAGCAGGCACATGCCTTACTGAAATTATTTTCTCTGTAACCTTTTCTCTGACAAAATGTAAGTCCAATTCAAAGTGTTTGGATCTCGAATGAAAAACCGGATTAACTGATAAGGCAACATCTCCTAAGTTTTCATTCCAGATCACAGTTGGATTGGTTACCCTATGCCTATTTCCTTGAGCAAAGACTGTAGCCAAAGAATTTCACAATTGCTCTGTGCCATGCTTCTACTCTCAGCTTTAGTTGATGACTTAGAAACAGTAACTTGCTTCTTTGCACTCCAAGAAACTAGGTTAGGACCGAGGTAAATGCAATATCAAGATGTCTATCTTCTATCATCAATGTCTGATCCCCAGTCAGCATCATCAAATCCAGTCACTCTAAACTCATTGCCTGACCTGAATCTCAAACCGTACCCAACAGTTCCTTCCAAATATCTAAGTATTCTCTTAACTGCCTTCCAACGAGTGTTCAGAGGGTTGTGCATATATTGGCCGACTTTGTTGACACTATATGAGATGTATGGTCTTGTAATTGCGGCATATTGGAGGGCACCTACTGTTTGCCTGTACAAACACTAGTGCAGAAACAGCTTTTAAGAACGCCTATTTCTGCAGATTAAGAACGCCCTGCTGAGGCGTTCTGTATGGAGCTGTTCTTGAAAGTCTGACAATCAAGAACGCCTCAACAGGGCGTTCTTAATTGTCAGACTTTCAAGAACGGTTTTTCAGAGATGTTCTTAAAAAATTTCAGCCGTTCTAGAAAGTCAGTTTTGCAGCTCTGGAAAGTACTTTCCAGAACGTCCTTTTTTAAGACGTTCTGAAAAATATACTTTCCAGAACGTCCATTTTTAAGGCGTTCTGGAAAATGTACTTTCGAGAACGCCGAAAAAAAGGACGTTCGGGAAAGTATATTTTCCAGAACGGCTGAAAAAATAGGTGTTCTGGAAAATGCATTTTCGAGAACGTCTCTGAAACAGGCGTTCTGGAAACTATACTTTCCAGAACGTCTCTACAAAAGGCGTTCTGGAAAGTATACTTTCCAGGACGTCTCTTAAAAAGGCGTTCTGG
Organism: Phtheirospermum japonicum; assembly: GCA_014905375.1. Lineage (NCBI taxonomy): Eukaryota > Viridiplantae > Streptophyta > Magnoliopsida > Lamiales > Orobanchaceae > Phtheirospermum > Phtheirospermum japonicum. The sequence goes on along the minus strand of BMAC01000008.1, from coordinate 825,792 downwards.
AAAGTATACTTTCCAGAACGTCTCAAAAAACAGGCGTTCTGGAAAGTATACTTTTTAGAACATGTATTTGAATAACCGTTCTAGAAAGTGGTAAAAAAAAAAAAAAAAATGAAAGCAGGTGCCAACAAATACATCAAATTCATTAAAAACAAGACAATCACAAACTTAATATCAACATAACTAAAACTTATCATCACCTATAATCCAACAAACTCAAAGGAAATATGAATCAAGCAAACCAAGAAAATGGAAGGAACAAATTTAGTGACAGTAAGTTCAACTACATTGTGAAAACAACATAAAATTAAATTGCCCTGGAATTGCTTGCTTCTAGTGACAGTAAGTTCAACTACATGTTATGATTGGTTAGTATACCGACATATGGTACTGAAAAACAAAAATGAAGAAATCAAATTCAAACTGTATTCATTTACTTCTCTAATGGCACACTTGTGGTCTTCCTCATCCTTGCTCTTTTTCCCGCGAGGAAAACTCCAACTAGTTCCTTTCCATCCCTTCACTAGTAAGCACTGCAGATA
>BMAC01000008.1:796738-821888 GCA_014905375.1 Phtheirospermum japonicum | reverse complement strand
AATCTAACATACGAGAACGTTTTTTTAACGACGTTCTGGATATCCAGTATACCAGAACGTCTTTGAAAAAGACGTTATCGTATGTGATACTTTTATTACAAAAATGCCACCGCCTGACATTTAAGAACGCCGCCTCCTGAGGCATTCTTAAATCCCTGTTCTTGAATCCTGTTTTTGTACTAGTGAAAGTAGGACTAAGGATGGGCTGTCCTTGATGTTTGGAAAGAACAGGTTGTGGTACCATTGGAGAAGACAAACCTTTTGCCTCGCTCATTCCTGTCCTATTGAGTATGTCCTTGATGTATTGCTCCCGACTGAGCACCATTTCTCCATTGGTATAATGCACCTGAATTCCAAGGAAGTAGCTCAGCCTGCCTAGATCCTTTAGGGAGAAATGGCTCTGAATTTGTGTGATGATCTAATGTTGTGGACTGTGTTGTGAAAGAAATGGGGGAGGAGCTGATTAGCGGTGCTCATGAAGTCAACGCGCAGATGACGGGTCAGATTGAAGCGTCTGGACCGAGCAGTGAGGGAGTTGGGCTGGGAATTGATAATGGGCTCACCAAATAATTAAAACTGTCCACATAGCCCAAATATTATGTCTAGATTTTTATTTAACCTCTTTGTCATTTAGCATGCTTATTAGGATGATTGTAACAAATTGTGGTCCCAACAGTCTCCTATTAAAACGGGATACCACTGAATGGAATGGACAGAATGCAAAATCATAATTATCTTCCTAACCATTTCATCTATATTTCTTTCTCCCCACCCCTCTATCCTTTTCTTCATCCCCAAGCTGAATTTCTAATTAAATTACAGCAATTTACATACCAAAATACATACCCAAGTTTTAATCATTCATGAATATAATCAAAATACAACTGGTATTCAGAGCCTCCAATCCTTGGCTATGGCTGAAGGGACCCACATCAAAGACCTACAAGAAGCACAAAGAAAAACAGATCAAAATCTGCAGACTGAAGCTATGAAGAGGGAAGCCAGTGAGTTAAAATTACAGGAACAAATATCAGGAATAAATTCCAATCTGCAGGAACTAATGGCTTTGAACACTAAATATGACCACCTCACTCAAACCCTAGCTGTGATACAATTGCAGCTACTCAACATGAACAAGGGAAAAGGCTCAGCAGATGAAGAATCCATTCTAGGTGATCCCCACATGGGCTCAGGCAGGGAAACTACCAATTTCAGAACCAATAACCAACACAGAGGCAGAGTTATCACAGAGTCACAGAATATGAACATCATCAACCTTATTACTAGGCTAGAATTTCCCAAATTTGATGGTACTTTTCCTAGATCCTGGATCTTAAAGTGTAAGGGTTATTTCAAGCTAGTGCCTAACATTCCTGAACATCAGAGAGTTATTTTAGCTGCTATGCACTTTGAAGGGAAGGCTGCACAGTGGTACCAGAATTTTGACACCTCACATGCTGATTTAACCTGGCAACAGTTTGTTGAAGTGGTTTCTACTAGGTTTGAGGAATTGAAGGAGGCTAAAATAATAGCAGAATTTAACAAACTCAAACAGACAGGCTCTTATGCAAAGTATGTAGACAAGTTTGAAGAACTGGGAGCATGCATGATGATTCTAAACATGTACAAGAAGAATACTTCACATCTAGCTTTGTCAGCTTGAGTGAAGAGCTACAGTCCTTTATCAATATGTTTGAACTAACCACCTTACAGCAAACCATAGAGCTGGGCAGGAAACAAATTTTAACTCTGGAGGCTATTGCAAAGAAAATGAAACAGTACCCCAAGCCCTTCACACCTGTTTACCAAAATAAGAAAACAGAGCCTACTTACCCACATACTCCAAAACCAGTGGCTGGCACTCAACAAAAAACACCTGTTAAAATGTTAACATCTGCTGAAATGGCAGCAACGAGGGAGAAGGGCCTATGCTATAATTGTGATGAGAAATTTACCTATGGCCATAGGTGCAAACAGAGGATAGATTATATGATCATGATAGAGGAGGAAGAGCTTGACTGCCTGCAAGTCACTAACCCCAAGCTACCTGAATTGGATGCACCCACTAATGCTATGGAGGAGATACAAATGTCACTTAATGCCCTAGCTGGAGAGGATGGAATAACCACCATGAGAGTCTGGGGGCAAGGTGGAGGCAGCAAGTTATAGATACTTATTGATTCTAGCAGTACACTCAGTTTCATCCAAGAATCAACTGCCACCAAGTTGGGTTGCTATGTGGAGGAGGCTAACCCTATTCTAGTCAGAGTAGCAAATGGGTAAAGGCTGGTTAGTACCAAGGTGGCCAATGGATTCAGTTGGACAATGCAGGGGCATACATTTACATATTCCTTGAGGCTATTGAAAAATGAGGGCTGTGACCTTATCTTAGGGGGGGATTGGCTAAAATCTTGTACCCCTATTGAATTGGACTATGAACAGATGACATTTAAAGTTACACTACAAGGGAAAAGGGTGCAGATACAAGCCTTGAAATCTACTGCAGACTGCCAGTTCATTTCAGCATCCTCTTTGTACAAGATTATACACTATGATTACCAGTCATAAGTTGAGGAGCTTTTTGTGTTATCAGTGCAGAAAGGAGACCAAGAGGAAAACACACACATGGAAAAGTTGTTAGACATCTATAAGGATGTGTTTGAGGAGCCTACAGGGCTACCCCTTGTGAGGGGTACATAGCACCAAATAAACTCAAACCAAGGAGCATTTCCAAACACCAATTTCCCTATAGGGCATCCCATGATCAGAAGGATGAGATTGAAAAGATAGTTGCAGAACTGCAACAGAGTGGACTTATTCAGCCTAGTCAAAGTTCTTTTGCCTCACTAGTACTGCTGGTTAAAAAGAAGGACTCAACCTGGAGACTTTGTGTGGATTATAGATACCTAAATGATTTAACTGTTAAGCATGAATACCCCATACCAGTAATTGATGAACTTTTGGATGAACTATATTGGGCTAAGTACTTTTCCAAGATTGATTTGAGGTCAGGCTATTTCCAGATCCTTATGAAACCTGAACACAGGTACCTAACTGCTTTCAATACTCACCATGGTCAATTTGAGTTCCTAGTCATGCCTTTTGGGCTCTGTAATGCACCTGCCACCTTTCAGATTTTGATGAATCAGGTATTCAGTGGTTGTTTAAGAAAGTATGCCTTAGTTTTCTTTGATGATATCCTAATCTATAGTAAAGATTGGGATGAACATCTCCAACATATGAGGGCTGTGTTGGAGATACTTAGGAGAAATCAACTATTTTCCAAGAGGAGCAAATGCCAGTTTGGACAAACACAAATTGAGTACCTTGGACACATAATAAACCAACAAGGGGTGACCACTGACTCACAAAAAATTGAGTGTATAATCAATTGGCCAGTGCCTAAGATAGTCAAACAACTATTCATGGAATAATGAGGCTGATGTAGCCTTTCATAACCTAAAGAAATATATGACAACTACTCCTATACTGGGCCAACCAGATTTTTCTCAACCTTTTATCTTGGAGACTCATGCTAGTTGCTATAGGATTGGAGCTGTTTTGATGCAACAAGGTAGGCCTATAGCATTCATGAGCAAACTATTCTGTCCCAGGAATCAGGGATTATCCATTTATAAAAAGAGTTCCTAACAGTGCTGATGGCCATACAGAGATGTAGGTATTACTTACAAGGACACAAGTTCATTATAAGAACATACCAACAGGCTCTCAAACACCTGTTAGACCAGAGGGTGATGAATCCTACACAGCAAAAATAGATTACTAAGTTGCTGGGATTGGATTATGAAATCCACTACAGGAAAGGGAAGGAGAACAGAGCAGCAGATGCACTGTCCAGAGTCAGGGAGCTAGAAGAAGATAGTTATGCCCTTACCAAAATAAAACCTATGTAGATGCAAAGGGTGATCAATAGCTATAAAAATGACACCTTTGCCAGCAAGATCATTGCAGCTAAAAGCATAGATGCCACATCCTACCCAGACTTTGAGATAAATAAAGGGCTGATCAGACACAAATGGAGGCTATTAGTGGGAAGTGACAATGAACTCAGAAAGATGATTTTGAATGCCATGCATAGCTCAGCTTATGGTGGTCACTCAGGGATAGGGGGAACCTATATGAGAACAAAAGGGGTTTTCTACAGGCCAAGCCTGAAAGTTGATGTTATCAAATTAGTGCAGGGGTGTGAGGTATGCAGCATGAATAAAACCAACCATGATCCCTATCCAGGGTTGCTACAACCCTTTCCTATACCAGAACAAGCCTGGACACATATTAGCATGTATTTTGTTGAAGTCCTACCCAAGGTTAATGGGAAAAGTGTGATCTTGGTGGTAATTGGCAGATTCCAAAAATATGGACACTTCCTAGCTCTAGCTCATCCCTATACTGCTCAGTCAGTAGCTCAATTGTTTATGGATCAGGTATATAAGCTGCATGGACTACCTCTCAGCATAGTAACTGACAGGGACAAGGTTTTCACTAGCCAATTTTGGGGAGAGGTTTTCAAGCTCATGGGGGTGAAGCTTAACATGTCAACAGCTTACCACCCCCAAACTGATGGACAAACAAAATATTTAAATCAATGCCTAGAGAGCTATCTGAGGTGTATGGTGCATAACAACCCTAGAACCTGGCTCAAATGGATAAACTTGGCCGAGCATTGGTATAATACCAACTACCACACTGGCCTGAAATGTACCCCTTTCCAATCCAAGCCCTATACGGGTACCCACCCCCTTCCTATCTACCTAATATCTTATAAGAAATGCAAACACAGAAGCCAAAGAATTTGTGAGGGATAGGCAGGATATGATCAAAAAACTAAAAGACAACCTTTTTCAGGCACAAAACCGAATGAAAACATATGCTGACCAATCTAGGGTTGAGAGGACCTTTGAGGTAGGTGAAGAAGTTTACCTGAAGCGCGAAAATTCTCTGCAATGTGGAAGAACTTGAAGTTGTCCTCACGTTACTTCAGACTATATGCATCTTGGAGAGGATTGGGGAGGTCGACTACCGATTGGATCTGCCCGCCGACTCTCGGATCCACCTGGTTTTTCACGTCTTTCTGCTTAAAAAGAAGTTGCATCTGGAGGTGGTACCTTCAAGAGAATTACCAGTAGTTACGACGGAAGGGATTTTTAAGCTAGGACCTCAGCGAATTTTGGAAAATCGATTGATAAAAAGGGGGAACAAAAATTGAGCAAGTGTTGGTTGTATGGAGTGAATTTCCTCAAATCAAACCTACCTGGGAAGATGCAGTTTTCATCAAGCGAAAGTTTCCGGTCATGGGTCCTTGGGGACAAGGAACTCAATCTGGGAGGGGTAACGTTGTGGACTGTGTTGTGAACGAAATGGGGGAGGAGCTGATTAGCGGTGCTCATGAAGTCAACGCGCAGATGACGGGTCAGATTGAAGCGTCTGGACCGAGCAGTGAGGGAGTTGGGCTGGGAATTGATAATGGGCTCACCAAATAATTAAAACTGTCCACATAGCCCACATATTATGTTTAGATATTTATTTAACCTCTTTGTCATTTAGCATGCTTATTAGGATGATTGTAACAAATTGTGGTCCCAACAATTTCTTATTAAAATGGGATACCATTGAATGGAATGGGCAGAATGCAAAATCATAATTCTCTTCCTAACTATTTCATCTATATTTCTCTCTCCTCCATCCCTCTATTATTTTCTTCTTCCCTAAGCTGAATTGCTAATTAAATTGCAGCAATTTACATACTAAAATACATACCCAAGTTACAATCATTCATAAATATAATCAAAATACAACACCTTTGGATTTCTTCATTACTTGATCCAGTGATTATCAAGTCATCCACATATGTCAGTATCATTGTGTAAGAAGACTCATTCTTTTTAAAGAATAAAGAGTTGTCTGAATTAGACATGGTGAATCCTAAACACTTGAGAACTTTACTTAGTTTGGATGACCATGCTCCAGATGCTTGCTTCAGGCCATACAGGGACTTGTGTAATCTGCAAACCAATGGGTTTCCGGCTTGGTCATACTGCTCAAAACCAGGGATTTGTTCCATGTAGATGTCTGTGTCAAGATCTCTGTTCAAGAAGGTATTATCAATGTCAACTGCCTGATAAACCACTTGTTGGTTATGGCTATGGAAAGAACTGTCCTTATGGTGGTTAGTTTGATGACTGGGCTGAATGTCTCAGTGTAATCCAAACCTGCGAGCTGTGAAAAACCTCTTGCCACCAGTCTTGCTTTGTGCCTAGCAACCAATCCATCTGAGTGTCTTTTGGGTTTGAAAATCCATTTGCAGCTGACTAGCTTCTTATCGGGAGGTAGTTCAGAAATAGGATGAGTGCTACAGGTCTTATTCTTCTGTAGTGCATCATACTCTCTGTTCATGGCCTCTTTCCATTTTGGCATGGTAAGAGCTTCCTGATATGAGCTTGGTTCAATGTTGTCAATCAAGATAGAAGCATAAGTCTTTGGCTTTGAAATTCCAGCCTTTGATCTTGTCACCATATGATGCCCCCTATCATTCTTATGACCTGCAAAACCTTGATCAACTACAATGGGATTGTTAGATTGAGTAAACATATTAGTACATACTGGTAAATCAATATTTATATGTCCTCCTTGGATCTCAGTGTTGGGGGGGAACTTCTATTGTTTGATGGTCAGAGGACTGAGGTCTTTGTTGAGAAGTTGATGAGGCTTGCGATGTGTGTGACTGAGATGTAGGGATGTGATGGTCAGAGCTGGCAGTTGGTGAAGGAGATTTTGTGAGTCTATCAATAGTGAGTAAGGGAGTAAACTGATTAGTGTTGGTGGTGAAAGGAGAAGGATCTTCTTTAGTTTGATAAGGAAATTGAGATTCATCAAAAACAACATTTCTAGTGACAATGATTTTCTTATTAGGCAACAAGACTTTGTACCCTTTGAATTGTCTGTTGTATCCAAGGAAAACAGCAGGAGTTCTTCTGAAGTTAAGTTTATGCTTGTTCATTGGTCTCAGGTGAGGAAAACATAAGCATCCAAAAAATTTCAAAGTACTATAATCTGGTTTCAAACCAGTGAGAGCTTCTGTGGGAGTTATGAAATTTAAGATCTTGGATGGTAGTCTACTAATCAGGAAAATTGCAGAAACAACAACAACATCCCAATAGGAATGTGGAACATGAGAATGAGCTAGCAAGGAGAGAGCTGTTTCAAGAATGTGCCTATGTTTTCCTTTAGCAAGACTATTTTTCCGTGGGGTGTAAGGGCAGGAAATCCTGTGATGGATTCCGTTTTTAGAAATTTAGATAAGGTTTTGAATTCAGTACCACCATTTGATTGAACGGCTTTGATTTTCCTATTGAACTGCTTCTCTACAAGATTCTTGAAATGGACAAAGGTGTTATGAGTATCAGACTTTAGCTTGAATAGGTATAACAAAGTATATCTCGTCTTGTGATCTATAAAACTCACATAGTAATTATGACCATTATTGGATTTTATTGGAGAAGGTCCCCACAAATCAGTGTGGATAAGATCTAAAATCCCATAATGAACAGAATCGGAAGGGTTATAAGGTAACTTATGACTTTTAGCCTTGAGACAAGAAGCAAAAATGAAATTAGATTTATTATCATGGAAAGGAACATTACAACTCAAAAGAACTTTTTTGATAATATCTAAAGAGGCATGTCCAAGTCTGCAATGCCATAGACTCAAATCAAGTCTGTTACTAAGTTGATTGGAATTTATTGAAATGGGAAGTTGCATAGGATGTTGAATAGGCCGCAACTTGTTTGGTTTTTGAATAGTGGTGAGGTTGAACCTCTAAAGGCCATTCTCAACAGCCCCCTTGAGTAGAACCATTCTTGTGTCCTGATCCTTCACCAAACAGAAATGAGGGTGAAATTCAAAGAAAACCTTATTGTCCTTAGCAAACTGGGAACACTGATCAGATTTTTGGTAATATCAGGCACATGAAGCAAGTTCTTTAGGCTGAAAGTATGATTATTAGTAATATGACCTTTAATTATTGAATCACTAGTATGTAAGATGTGAAAACCTGATCCATTACCCATGTGAACCTTCTCTGATCCTTGATACTCACTTGCCATGCTCAAGTTGTTGAAATCATAAGTCAAATGGTTGGTGGCTCCTGAGTCTGGAAACCAACAAGACTCTGGATTAATTTCTAAAGTGTTGCAAGCAACATTTGCTGAGTGCTTCCCAAAGTAGTTGCTGCTTGAAGATTGAGGTTCATGGAACTGATTGTTGCTTGGAGTAAAGTTCATGTTTTGTCTATGAAAACACTTGTCAGCAGTGTGTCCTGAGATGAAACAGATCTGGCATCTAGACTTCCAGGTCTAACTTCTTCCCACTCTTCCTCTACCTCTATTTCTTGAGCTCCTGCCTCTGAAATTTCCCCTTCCTCTGAAATTATGGTTGTAGCCTCCTCTCCTTTAAGGTTGGTCTTGAGTGATGGTATTATCATTAGGTGTTGAACCATTTGAGTTGAATTGAGATATGGTATCTTCAAAACTCTCTAGCCTGGCCTCCAAGCTGAGCAGCAAGGAGTGAACCTCCATCAGAGTATTGGGATCTAATCTTGATGTGATACTGACCATAACTGAATTATATTTATGTCCCAGTCCAGAAATTACATAAATGATCTGACTTTGCTCAGTAATATTTTCTCCTGCTGTGGCTAGCATATCACAACAAGCCTTGATCTTTTTGAGATATTCTCTCATGTTCATAGCTCTTTTCTTAATGGTTTGAAGCTGCAGTTTATACTGCATGATTTCCGCTCTTGAATGACTTGCAAAACTGGTTTCCAAGCATTCCCATATTTGTTTTGAAGAGATAAGGCCAACTGTGGCAACAAGAAGATTTTCAGTGAGAGATGAAAGGAGCCAAGAAGCTATAAGTTGATCTTGACGTTTCCAGAAAGAAAATTCTGGATCAGTGGGCAAAAAGGTGCAGTCTTTGGTTAGATAAGTTTCAAGACCATAGCCGTTTATGGCCACCATGATCTATTGTTTCCATATGAGAAAATTAGTCTCATTCAACTTGATGCTAATGAGCTGACTTCAGGGATAAACGATTGTAATTTATTCTACAGTTGAGTGAGAGGTAGGAGATGTGGAGGCCATTTGTTAAAAATGAGGAAAAGAAAAAAAAATATTCAGAGTCTAGGAATTAACTCGGAGATCTGATACCATGAAGAAATTCATGCTTTGCCATGGATGAATATGAAAGAGTATAAACACAAGAACAAGATGATGAATATTATAATATATTTCTTGATGATATTTTTACAAATGATTTGTTCTCCTTATATAGAGCCTATGGATCATTTTATATACTCTACAAATTTAAATAACCCTAGATCCACCAAATAAGGAAATGGGTTGTACTAGACAGGTACAAAATGGTTCAATTCAAAACTTGTGTTTTGTCATTGTGCACAACATATTTTACGCAGCTGTATAGAGTGCTGATTCAGTGTGCATGGGTGCATGCATGGCTGGATCTAGACCAGAGCTCTGCTTCATCTTGTCTGCTCGCCAGAGATGGTTATCTAGACCAGATCTCTTCTTCACATTGTGTGCTTCCAAGAGCTGGTCATCTGGACAAGAGCTCTTCTTCACATTGTGTGCTCGACAGATCTTGTCATCTAGACCAGAGCTCTTCTTCACATTGTGTTCTTGCCATAGCTGGTCATCTAGACCAGAACTCTTCTTCACATTGTGTGCTTACCAGAGCTGACATCCAGACCTGAGCTCTTCTTCATATTGTGCATGGCTCTAGTTTGCTTGCTAACAAATCTTGATAGTGACATGAAGAGAAAAGCTGAAACATTCAAACATTATGCTAAGAACAAAGATGAAATCCATTTAATGATATTGCCACAAATGTTCGAGCAGTTTTTGTTACATAGAAAACATTATGTATACATTCTTTATATAGACCTAGTGCTAGGGTTTTTATTTTGTAGCTGCTGCATGAAAGCTATTCCTATTCCATCAGAGCCGTTCATATGAATACAGGTGTCATTATGATCCTTCAATACGTTGCATCCGTGTTGTCCTTTCATGCAGCTGTCACTATCCGCTATTTTTGGCTCGTAGTGATGAACTCTCACGTGCACTGCTGCACTTGCATCTTTCACACGCGGCTGTATTGCACCTGCATCTTTCACAAACCCCCTCAATTCGATCGTGCTCCTACTGATTATGTTAAGCTTGTTTCCGAGACTCGAGAAGAATTGCAAAGACAAAGGTTTGGTCAAAACATATGCAACCTTTTCAATAGTAGGAATGTGCTGCACTCTCAACTTTCCAGCTGTAATCTTTTCCCTAACAAAATGATAATCAAGTGCTACATGTTTTGTTCTAGCATGCAGGATATGATTAGAAGCTAGAGTTATAGCACTAAGGTTGTCAACCCAAATGAGAGGCACCTTAGCAGGAGACAACTTTATTTCATCAAGCAAATAGTTGATCCAAGTTACTTCACATGTAGTATTAGCCAGGGTTTTGTATTCTGCTTCTGTACTAGATCTTGACACTCAAGGTTTCTTTCTTGAACACCATTGGAGTGGGAGTAGGATTATAAAATTCCATTATACATCTCTCAAGAAGCTCCTTCATGTATTTTTCTTGACACAAGTTCATCCACTCTTCTGTTCTAGTAATCTCAATCCAAGAAAGTGACTTATCTGTCCTAGTTCCTTAATAGAAAATATTTGGCTAAAGAACTTGACAAACTGATCAATCAGGAAGGGATTGGATCCTGTAACAAGGATATCATCAACATAGATCAACACAAAGAGACAATATCCCTTTTTAACTCTGTAGAACAGTGAACAGTTAGCCTTGGAGCCATTAAAGCCCATTTTGATTAATACTGACTTTACTTTGCTGAACTATGCTCTTGAAGCCTGTTTCAATCCATACAAGGCCTTAGACAACTTGCAGACCACTTGATTGCTACCCTTCGCAAATACTGGTGGTTGCCTCATGTATAATTCTTCACTCAATTCTCCATTCAAGAAAGCATTACTTACATCTGACTGTCTCACCCTCCAAGAATGGTTGACAACCAAGGTGAGATTGATTCTTATAGTGCTATGTTTCACAACAGGACTAAAATTTTCAGAAAAATCAAATCCAGGCATTTGAGAATATCCCTGAGCTACCAATATTTCCTTATACTTGGAGATCTTTCCATCTGCATGCCTCTTTATCTTAAAGATCCACTTTTTCCCAACAATATTCTTTGAGAATATTGTTGAGCTACCAATATTCTCAAATCCAGGCATTTGAGAATATCCCTGAGCTACCAATATTTCCTTATACTTGGAGATCTTTCCATCTGCATGCCTCTTTATATTAAAGATCCACTTGTTCCCAACGATATTCTTTCCCTTTGGCAAATCAACCAATTGCCAAGTTTTATTCTTCATCAATGCATCTATTTATTTTTGCATGGACTTACTCCATTGAGTAGAGGCAAGACCTTCAGTCAGAGAGCAGGGCTCAGTTTCCTTTCTAACAGTAGCATGGTACACCTTAGGCTTATGAATTCCCACTTTTGAGCTTGTAGCCATGGGGTGTCTTGGAGGAGCCTGTGGAGCTGGAATATCTGAACCATTATTCATAAGAGGTAACTGCACAATCAGTGGTATGGCTGGAATGCTATTTTCTAAGTTGGGAGAACCAGCAATAGAGGGTGAAGTGTTCCTTGATGTTGAAGGCTAATGATTATTATATAAAATATGATGATTGACTGAGCTATGATTAGGAGAAACATTTTCTGCAATGTTTTATCAACTCCAGCCTTAACACTTAATCTATCCAGGTTCTCAATTATGGGGATGACAGAAACAACAAGTGGATCAGTAGGACATACAACCTTTTCCATACTGAGTTTTCATTAGAAGGAAAAGTTCTTTCATCAAATATCACATGCCTAGTGATTATAATCCTCTTGTCTGGCAGCAACACCTTATATCCTTTGTACTGATTGCTATATCCAAGAAACACTCCAACACATGATCTGTATTCCATTTTGTGCCTGTTATAAGGTCTGAGATGGGGATAGCATAAGCATCCAAATACTTTTAACCTCCTATAATTAAGCTTGTGACCATAAAGAACATCAAGTGGAGTTTTAAACTAAAATGGTTTGTTAGGAACTATATTCAGCAGATAACTGGCAGTAATAAAGGCATCACCCCAGAAATACAGAGGTAAATTGGATTGAGCTAGCAAGGATAATCCCATATTCACAATGTCCTTATGCCTTCTTTCTGCAAAGCCATTTTGCTGAGATGTGTAAGCACAAGACATTCTATGTGTTATTCCATTGTCTTGAGAAAATCCGCCAAGTGCAATATACTCTCCTCCCCCATCACTCTGCACTATTTTGATTCTTTTACTGAACTGGTTTTCAACCAATGCCTTAAAACTGGTAAAGGCACTGTACACATCAGACTTAGCCTTCAACAAGTATATTCATGTGAATCTGGAATAATGATCAACAAAAGTCACATAATAGCTACAAACATTAACAATTTTAACATGGAAAGGACCCCAAAAATCAGTGTGAATAAGTTCAAAAGGTGCATTATAGATTGAATAAGAATCAGACAAGGGTAATTGATGACTTTTAGCAAGTGCACAAGATTGACACAAATTGGATTTTTTATTAATCTGGAAAGGTATATTACAATCCCTGAGGGCTCTTTCAACATTGTCTAAATTGGTTTACCCAAGCCTTTAATGCCAAAGATCAAGGTTGGAGCACTGATTTATTTTAACAGAAAATGAAAAGGGCTGAGAAGCTAGTTCAGCAGGAGCTTTATTGTCAATCTTGTGATTTTCAAAGTTGAACTAGTACAATCTTTCCTTAAGGATGCCCTTGAGCAGGACTTCTTAAGTGGCCAGGTCATTGACAAGACAGAAAGAAGGATGGAATTCAAAAAACACTTTATTATCTTTGGCAAATTGTGAAACAGATAAATATTTCTAGTAATGTTGGGAACATGAAGGAGGTCCTTTAGAATGAATATCTTACGGCTAATAGAGTTATCATAGTTTTTGAGAAAACAATTACCAAAATGAGCAATATTTGCTCCTTCACCATTTCCCATCTACAGCTTGTTGTTGCCATGATACTCAGAAGCAATATTCAGGTTCTCCAGCTCATTAGTAACATGTTTTGAAGCTTCTGAATCAGGAAACCAGCTCATCTCGGATCTCACATCAAAATAAGCAATTTGTCTAGGCATTTGAACAAGATTAAGAGTATGATTTATTTTTGCAGCATATTACCCTCCTTGTTGAGAGGAAGATCCATTGTTTTTTCCTTGATTATAATACCTATACCAAAACTTATCAGCAGTGTGTCTAGCACCTTGGCAAATCTGACAGAGAGGCCTATTGCCTTGGTTTGTCCTTCTTTCTTTAGGACCATTTCTCCCTCTTGTAGACTGATTGCTATAGCTTCCACCTCTTCCTTGACCAAAACTTGAATTATACCCTCTATTATTCTGAGTAACAGTGTTGTCAAAATGCTGAGATCCTTCAGAGTTAACAACAAAGGCTTAATTCATTTCTAATCTAGACTCATAGGTAAGGAGCAGAGAATGGACTTCGGAGAGAGTGTGAGGAGGGAATCTGGATGTAACATTCACCACAACAAAGTCATACTCAGATTCTAGACTAGTGAGGACATGAAGGATTTGATTGTGTTCAGATACTCTTTCTCCAACAATAGCAAGGAAATCACAGAAACCTTTTATCTTATTCAGATACTCTCTCATGGATAAAGTCCCTTTTTTTAGGGTTTGCAGCTTCAACTTGTATTGCATAACCTTGGCAAAGGAGTAGTCGTAGTAGTAGTCGTAGTAGTAGTCGTAGTTGTAGTAGTAGTAGTGGTAGTAGTAGTGGTAGTAGTAGTAGTGGTGGTAGTAGTGGTAGTAGTAGTGATAGTGGTAGTAGTGGTAGTAGTAGTGGTGGTAGTGGTGGTAGTAGTGGTAGTAGTGGTAGTAGTAGTAGTCGTAGTAGTACTGGTCGTAGTAGTAGTGGTAGTAGTAGTAGTAGTAGTAGTAGTAGTAGTGGTAGTAGTAGTGGTAGTGGTAGTGGTAGTGGTAGTGGTAGTAGTAGTGGTAGTAGTAGTAATAGTGGTAGTAGTAGTGGTAGTGGTAGTGGTAGTGGTAGTGGTAGTAGTAGTGGTAGTAGTAGTAGTGGTAGTGGTAGTGGTAGTGGTATTGGTGGTAGTGGTAGTGGTAGTGGTAGTCGTAGTGGTAGTGGGTAGTGGTAGTGGTAGTGGTAGTGGTAGTGGTAGTGGTAGTAGTAGTCGTAGTAGTTAGTAGTAGTAGTGGTAGTGGTAGTGGTAGTGGTAAGTGGTAGTGGTAGTAGGTAGTCGTAATCGTAGTAGTTATTAGTAGTAGTAGTTAGTAGTAGTTTGTAGTAGTAGTGGTAGTGGTAGTGGTAGTGGTAGTGGTAGTGGTAGTGGTAGTCGTGGTCGTGGGTCGTAGTCGTAGTCGTAGTCGTAGTAGTAGTCATGGTAGTAGTCGTGGTAGTGGTAGTGGTAGTGGTAGTCGTAGTAGTTGTCGTAGTAGTAGTAGTAGTAGTGGTAGTAGTAGTGGTAGTGGTAGTGGTAGTGGTAGTGGTAGTAGTGGTAGTAGTAGTCATAGTAGTCGTAGTAGTCGTCCTAGTAGTCGTCCTAGTAGACGTAGTAATAGTAGTGGTAGTGGTAGTGGTAGAAGTAGTCGTAGTAGTAGTGGTAAGTAGTAGTAGTGGTAGTGGTAGTGGTAGTAGTAGTAGTAGTGGTAGTAGTCGTAGTAGTTGTAGTAGTCATCCTGGTAGTCGTAGTAGTCGTCCTAGTAAGTCGTAGTAGTCGTAGCAGTCGTCCTAGTAGTCGTGAGTAGTAGTCCGTAGTCGTAGTAGTAGTTTTCGTAGTAGTAGTCGTAGTTGTAGTAAGTAGTCGTAGTAGTAGTAGTCGTAGTAGTCGTAGTAGTAGTAGTAGTCGTAGTCGTCATCGTAGTATTCGTCGTAGTAGTTGTAGTTTTAGTAGTCGTAGTAGTATTCGTAGTAGTTGTAGTAGTCGTAGTAGTCGTAGTTTGTAGTAGTAGTAGTAGTAGTAGTAGACGTGTTCACCAGTTTGTGGGAACCGGACAAACCGCCGATTTGAATCGGCTGTCAACGGTTGCGGAAACCGTTGACCACGGTTTAAACCGTAATCAGAACCGCAAACTGCGTTAAGGCGGCCCGGTTCTGGTTTTTCCCATAACCCAAACCGTAAACCGGCGGTTCAAACGCCGGTTGGAGAATTTTAAAAAAAAAATTTGTGTTGAACCGTCCAAAAGTAGCCGTTGGGGCGTGGTCAGTGAGATGTTTGAAATAAATGGTCTTGATCTTGTGACCATTGATGATCAACGGTCGAGATCAAGTGACCGTTGATTCAAACCACCGGTTTGAACCGAAAACGACCGGTTTGGTCCAAAACCGGCGGTTTACCCGCCTGTTTTTTTTTTTTGATTTTTTCACTCCTATAAATACCCCTTATTCCCAAATCATTTCTCTCGCACCAATCTCTCATCTTCTATAATCTCTCTATTCTACATTGTCCCTCTTTGCAAATTTTTTGATTTACCAAGATTCTTTAATTATTATCAAGACTTCCTAATTCTAAACTAAACTTATTTAAGTTTAATGTTATAATTCCAAATATATTTCGTACTTTCTAGTTATAATCCTACTACATTAGCCTACTAATACTCTTTCTTATTTTCTTTCTATTAATCTTAACTTCTAAAAAAATGTCAAGTCGTGGAGGTTCTTCTCGTTCTCGTCGAGTCGATAAGGGGAAGAGTATAGCACTCGATGACGACACCAATGTCCATCCCATCGGCTTATCACAAGGAAACACTCCTTCGATCGGTGACTACAATCCCAATCGCATCGACATTGACGAAGATTGGAGTGATACCGACATTGATCGAACTTATCGAGCCGCCGCCGACTTTGCCGGTAAAGATGTGCCGCCGCCCATTGAAGAGGAGGATGAATTGCCTCCTCCAAGAAATCAAAAAACTCTTTCTCGGGCAACCTTGGTAACTCACCACTGACGAACTAATCCTACCCGTCGGCATTTTACCAACACATTACCGATGGGTAAGGGCTATCAGGATAACCCTTGTCGTTGATCGATTACAATTTGTGCAAGGGGGGAAATTCCCACCCCAATCCATTTGAACAGATTTAAGTGCGTTTTTAAACTTCCAAATTATATAGGCATGAAAGTCTCGAAAGACATGCATCACATCGGATTTTCGTTTAAGAAAATAAACTCATGTAAATCATGTAAAATGATCGACAACAGTCAACAGTAAGCATATAAAGGTTTCCAATAAGCAAAAGTGAGGAGGATGAGCATATGTTGAAAAATGATTTATGGGAAGAGGCTCGTCAGTGAATGCCAGCGGGTATCCGGTGTCAGTGTATTCCAATGGGACAACGACGTCGGTGAATGCTGACGAGGATCTACCATCGATTAATACTGATGGGTGTTTGACATTGATAAATATCGATGTCCGCTACCCATCTACATTGTATGTATACGTACAATTTATATCAAATATCAAACATACTAACAACAATATATTTCATAATATCTAACACTACCGCTTTACTGGAGGATCAGATGGAGGCTGCTGAGGCCGAGATTGATCTCTCATTGTTGCAGCAACCTTGTCCATCACCTGGTGTCGGAGCATCGCCTGTATCTTGAGCCATTTTTGCGCATGCACCTCGCGGAGCTCTTGGAGATGCTCCTGATGTGCCCGATCATCCACCTCTCTCTAAGTCTTGACCTGAATCATAAAAGCTTGTAGTTGTGTCTGGAGCTCCGTGACATGGCTATGCGGATAGGAGGAAGTACTACATACTCTAGAAATCTACGAAGCCACAAGACTCCTGAAACATCCCATACTAAAATGCCAACCCTTATTCACCCCAATGAGAACTTGGTAGACTTCGTCCTCGTCAACGTCGTTCAAGTCCTGTGATGCCTCACGTTTCTCTTTCAGACGTCTGTGATACTCCTAAAATATTTTGGTTGATATACAACCTTAATTAGTATTAAGAATAATACAACCACACACACACACACTTACAAATGTCTACTGTGATACTAGGTCAGTAAATGTGTCATTGTCTCTCTGGTGCATAGTATTTTTCTTGTAATTGTGGTGTTTTTATCATAATTTTAATTAGGGTTTTATGTTGATTTTAGTAGTTTTGAGTCAAGTTTTATTAAGTTATTAGGTTGTTTTTCTTATTTGGTTGTTTTTCATGTTCCTTGTTGATATTTTATTTAATTGGGTTAAATGGCTTGAATTAATTAGAGGTTTGGTGTAATTCTTGGGTTTTGATATTTAAAATTCTCATTTAATAGGTGGCTTAAGGCTTTGAAATAAAGTTAAGGCATGGAGATCAAAAATCCCAGCCTAGCCTAAATAGGTGCCAAGATGCTCCAAAATGGGCAAGCTTTCTGGAATGGTAGCCTAGGCTTGCCTATTTCCCCGCCAACACCTTAGGCAGCAACCCAGGATTGCGCCTTCTCCAGTGCCTAGATCCAGGATGCCGCCCAACTTCCTGCCTACTCCAGCGCCCAGTAGCACCTTAGGCAACAACCTAGGTAGCATTCCAGCAAGCCTACTCCAGCGCCCAGCAGGCCTACTTCAGCACCTAATTCCATGCCTAATTCCTTGCCTAATCGCACGCCTAATGCCAGCGACCCCCCTCCAAGGACGCCCAAGACCCATCACCCACTCCCAGGACCCATCATCCATGTGTTATGGAACGGCAAGGTTGGGGTTCGCCGGAGAACAATCAGGTGGAATTAGGGTTTGGACAAAATGGGAACGATGCGGATGTGGGCAAATTGGAGGGTGATTTGGGCAAATTGGATGCTGATAACCCACGGTTCGGGTCGGGTAGCTTGCTGGATGCGGGTACCAACTCCAATGCTAAAGGGGGACACATGGCAACACCAAGTTTAATCTAGCTTTTACAAGTCTTAATATTAGCCTTACACGTGTAATGTTTTGATTTGTTCAATTACCTAAATTCAAGGGGAAGGCACCGATGGTTTTGATCCCCCCTTGAGATATTTATGTGGATGGAAACATGAAAGGAGAACAACAAGAATTTACACAACATTCTGCATTCTATCCTCCCTCTAGTCTATTTCCTCCCTTATTCTCATTACAATACTCCAAGAAATTGATACAATTTAACACCACAGAAATTATACAAAATTCAGATAAATTCTGAAACTATAACGATTGGTATTCAGAGCTTGCGATCCTCCACTATGGCTGAAATCACCAGGTTCAAGGACTTGCAAGATGCCAAAAAATGCCTCTACCAGATTCTCCAAACTGAATCTGCAAAGAGGGAAGCATCAGAGTTAAAAATGCAAGAACAGATCACAGGTATTAACACTGAAATGATGGGAAAATTCAATCACCTTTCCCAAACTTTAGCATCCATTCAGTTTCAGCTCCTGAATCTGGATAAAGGGCACAAGTAGGCTGAAGAAGGATCAATTTTGGGTGGCCTAAGTCCAGAGTGGACACCTCCTGGAAGCAATTTCAGACATCAACATAGTTCAGGAAGGATGATTCAGGAAAACCCTTCTACTCACATCATCAGCCCACTTCCTAAATTAGATTTCCCCAGATTTGATGGATCCGAGCCTAGGGCTTGGATCCTGAAATGTCAGAGCTATTTTAGGCTAATCCCTAACATTCCTGATCCACAAAAGGTTATTCTAGCCTCTATGCATTTTGAAGGGAAAGCTGTCCTGTGGTACCAACAGTTATCGTCCAAAGAGTTGGATATCACTTGGTCCCAGTTTCTTGAGGTAATATCAGCTAGGTTTGAGGAGTTAAAGGAATAAAAAATAATAGCAGAATTTAACAAATTGAGACACACACATTCTTGTATGGACTATATGGAAAGGTTTAAGGAGTCAATGGCATGTATGCTACTGCTAAACAAGAAGGGGTATACAAAGGAATACTTCATTGCCAGTCTTGTCAGTGGTCTAAGTGAAGAAATGCAACCATTCATGAACATGTTTGAACCACCTACCCTTCAGCAAGCCATTGAATTGGGGAAGACGTAGATACATACCCTAGAAGCTATTACCAAGAGGGTGAAGGCATCAGCAAAACCTGTTTCACCTTTCAGTCCGAGGAGAAATGACTTGGACAATGCACCCAGACCACCCCAAAATGTTACAAGACCACAGTTCAAGCTTCTTACAGCTACAGAGATGGCCACCAGGAGAGAGAAGGGGCTCTGTTACTACTATGATGAACCATTTACCAGTTGTCATAAATGTAAAAATAGGGTATCTTACATTATCCTATTTGAGGAAGATGGGACAAACTGCACAGAGGAGGAGTTAACAGGCTCAGTGGATCAAGCCTCAATGGAAGAGATTCAAATGACATTAAATTCCATATCAGGGGAAGGGGGAGTCACTACAATGAGACTAAATGGATCAGTGGAGGGAGAAAAGCTGCATATCCTAATTGACACAGGGAGCACATTGAGTTTTCTTCAAGAATCAACTGCAAGGAGGCTTGGATGTTCCCTAACAGAGTCCAAACCTATCATGTTCAAGGTGGATAATGGACAAAGGATGATAAGTTCTAGTAGGGTTAAGGGGTTCAACTGGAAAATGCAAGGGCACTCATTTACCTTCTCACCCAAAGTTCTATCTAATGAAGGCTATGACCTAAACTTAGGAGGGGATTGGTTGAAATCTTGCACACCCATTGAGTTTGACTATGACAGGATGACTTTTACTGTTACACTGTATGGAGCTGTTCTTGAAAGTCTGACAATCAAGAACGCCCTGCTGAGGCGTTCTTGATTGTCAGACTTTCAAGAACGGTTTTCAAGGACGTTCTAAAAAATATTTCAGCCGTTCTAGAAAGTCGTTTTTACCAGTTTCGCCCGTTCTGGAAAATAACTTTCCAGAACGTCTTTTTTTAAGACGTTCTGGAAACTATACTTTCCAGAACGTCTCTAAAAATAGGCGTTCTGGAAAGTTTACTTTCCAGAACGAGTATTTGAATAACCGTTCTAGAAAGTAGTAAAAAATTAAAAAAAAAATTAAATGAAAGCAGGTGCCAACAAATACATCAAATTTCATTCCAAAATCACTTTTCCAGGCCTGCTCATATATTACAATTTTATTACCTATTTAATTCTCAAAACACATTTCATTTATATAATACCAAGATGAAAAAACACATGTCATTAATCACAATAATACACAATTACCATAATATATCAATACAAACAACACAAGGGAATAGCAAAAATAATGAAGGGAAAAAAATCAATGGATAATAGGAAATATATAGGAAAAAATGGAACCAAAAATTACACATATATCGAGCTTTTGCTTTTAATATATTGTGTAAGTTAAACCAAACAAAAATGCACAAAAATGTCATGGCCTGTAGTCCACAATATAACTAACTAATATTATATTTTTGGAGATAAACATGAATGTTACCACAATTAGTTCCAAGAACATAAAGCTTTTCCAGATTCAAATGATGCCACTAATGCAGAAAATATATTCTAGAACAGTCAATCTAGAACGCCTCAAAAAAAGACGATCTGGAATATAAGCCGGTGGCATTTTCGTAATAAAAGCGTCATATACCAGAACGCCTTTTTTAAAGGCGTTCTGGTATATCAATATACCAGAAAGTCTTTAAAAAAGACGTTCTGGTATATCGATATACCAGATCATCTCTAAAAAGGCGTTCTGGTAAATCCTATATCTAGAACGTCTTTATAAAAGGGCGATCTGGTATATTCAATATACCAGATCGCCCTTTTTTTAAATATCTAGAACGTCTTAAAAAGGCGATCTGGTATATAGTATTATTTATTAACACTTTTCTTACCTTTTCTGGAACCCTAAAATAGAATTCGCCGCTCCTCTCCTCTCCGCTCTGCTACTCTCCTCTCCCCTGCACCTGCGATTTATCCACCGCCATTTCCAAACCACCGACGGCCATCATCTTGCAATCGCCACCCAAACTCAGGTTGTGCCTCCCAATTTTTCGCACTCTTCAAAAAAATCTGCTCTCCATGGACCTTCGTCGGCGTTGCCCGGCCATTGGAAAACCGGAGCCACTACCTCAGGAGGTCTCAACATCCCATCCCTCACTTCTAATTTCGAAAAACCTGCAACAACTCACAAAAATAAACGCAACCCCCAAAATTAAGGCGTCGATCCCCTTTTGGGGAAAAAGGGCATGTCGCCGGCAGGCGATAATTCGACCAAAATGGATACGTTAATTCCTTGTCCTCAGCAAGGCGAACCTAACCCATCAGCCAATTTCAAGAAAGGGGCCCCAATTGAAGCTAATTCAAAAAATCCAATCGCCGATCCCCTTTTAAGGAAAATCTGCGAAACCACGAACGGCGCCCCCCGGCCAAACTTGACGAGTATATTCCTTCACCTCACTCAGTTTTCCCATTTTTACCCTTCCAGGTGCATTACTATTTACCTTCTTCATATCTCTTTGATATACTTTCATTGGTCCTCCGTCATGATTTGTGGTTGAGCGATTGTAATTCTTGTTGCAATCTAATTTTATGTTTTTGTTAATTGGAAGCGGTTAACAGGGAATCTTAATTAGTTTTTTTCCCCTTTCCCTCTTCAGATTATTGTTAATGATTTCTATGTAGAAAATGAAGCTAATTGTTTATTTATTTATTTTTCTGTTATTTTCTTGAAATTAGATCTGATTTTTCTGTAAGGAAGCAGTTGGGACCTGATCGGAAAGACTCGACTTTTCTATTATGATTGAATATAGGATTTGCGTCTCTTTATTTAAATATATACAATTCATATACATACGTTTGTTTATTTATTTTTCCAAAAGTTTTGTCATTTTCTTGATTGCATTAGTTTATGGTTGCTTATGTAACTTATGAATATTTACAGAGAGTGAGAGGCTGAGGAGTTGAGTAGAGACAGTAGACACAGATAAAGGGAGAGTGGGTTTTAGGTGATGTCTTTTGACGCTAACGACAAGCAATGGAAATGTGTAAAAGGCGGTCCAGTGAATTTTCAGTGAGTTCGATTGTTCTTGATATTGGGGAGCCTTGTCTTCATCAATCACCTATAAAGGTTATAATAATAATAATATCTCTATGAATCTCAGTAATGTGTTACATATATTTATTTGATTGTTCCTAGAATTTGAGTGCAATTATACATTCTAATCATAAAGGTCATGTTATGGTTCTTTTTACCCTAGAGGGAATGAAGAGATCATTGCTTCAGTTTAAATTAACTATTTCATGGATACTTCATTTTTGAGTAGCCTACATGAGATTGAATGATTTTTATGAATATTATTAGGCTATATGTTTGGATTTGTTGTTGTGTTTTGGAAAAGGTGTTTTGAGGGAATTATTTGCGAATGTTATAAGCTATCCGGTGCAGCAAGTTTTTATTKGATTAGTATTGCATCAAACACTTTTAGTTTGATTTTTTGTATTTTTAAATTAAAAATTGTTATATTAATAATGATATAATTATTKATTAATAGAATAAAACCCATATATTGTGAGAACCATTGCATATCATGAAGGGAATATAGTTGTTTTGAGTTAAAGGGGAAACGAACAAGATTTGAGATCTGAAAAAAGAATGCTATGTTTGGTCTTAAAATTTCGCTCTTTCTTCATTCTCAATTCGTTCTCTCAKAATATAAACAAGCATGCATCATGTTTTTCAGTAAATATATTTTTGGTGAACACATTTTCCAAGATATCCTCTCGAGTTTTATTCTCGGGAAACACAATAAATAAAAACAAACATGCATTCTAGTAACTTTTGGATTGGCCATGGTAGCTTGTTTTTGAGAAACTATTTTGTTTAATTTAAAATTATTTGGAAAAAAAAAGAACTCAAAAAGAGTTTAACTGAGATTGATGATCAAACTTTGTTTTATGCTAATGTAATGTGATTGCATGTTTACTCTTTAAGCAATATTATGAGTAATGAAGCTGAGTAGTCTCACAGGGGACATGAATTTTTGGGATTATTATTTATTTTATTTTATTTTGGTATTCTGGTTTGAGTAAAGTATATTTCGAAGGTAGTGTTGTACTTTTGTGGAGATTTTTACCATTTGATTTTGGAATCGACAGTTAAACAAAATGCTTAAGCCAGAAAAGTGGCAGGCAACCTTTGACACTGATGGAAAGATTCTTGGTTTCCAGAAAGTGCTGAAATTGATTATTCTTGGGGTGAGTGCTCAGTTTTTTCTATTTATTTTTCTAAATTCAATGGTCCTGAGTTCTTGAAAGACTGTGTTTGAGTCCATTTTTTTTTTAATATTTTCTCTCCAAGCCATTGTTGCTAATTATTCATTTTCTATGTGACAGGGTGTGGACCCATCAATAAGGGCCGAAGTATGGGAATTTCTTTTGGGTTGTTATTCGTTGAGCAGCACTTCTGAATACCGTAATCAATTAAGAACTGCTAGGATGTAATTAATAGTCTTTTTACTCACTGCTTTAGTTCGATCATCGCTTATTAGTGACTGTTTTGATCGCTTTGCTCGCAAGTGACCTTAATATAAATTCCTGATTTCCAATTATTCTCTGAATGAATGGTGTGTTTGTAAACTCTGGAAAAAAAGTGCTTTTAGGCTTTTAACTGGGAAAAAATGTTTTTGTGTGTTTGCAAACACCAACTTTTGCTTTAGCTTCTACTTCGTTCTTCTAAAAGTTAGGGATGGAGTGCTTTTGATTCTAGAAAAGTGCTTCTATAACTTTTTTTAATTAAATTTTGTATTTTTACGTTTCTATCCTCAATTCCTTGACCATTATTAATAATAAAAGGGCAAATTTCAAATCATATTCAAAAGCTTATTTCCAAAAGTAATTTTTTTTCCAAACACTCAGTTTTTTTTTTACTAGCGTTTAGCTTCTATTTGCAAACAATCCCTACTTGTGCTTCTCAACTACTTATACTTCTCATTCAGTAAAGCACTTCTAAGAAAAAGCACTATATTTTTCGAACACCCCTAAGTTTATATCTGGAAATGTACCTAAGCAGGTAGAACAAAATGCATTTTTGATTGAAATCATTTTCTTGATTATGTTTTTGCTAAGAATTTATTACAAGGAGCGTTGTTGTGGAATTAAAATTAATTATAAAAACTAGAAATCCCCAAAACTAAACTAACTTAAAAAAAAAAAAAAAAAAAAGAACTCTAGAAAAATGAAAAAATAAAATTGAAAAACTAAAAAAAAACTAAAAATCAGTAAAATATCCTAAAAATAATGTTGAAAAACCCTAAGAAAAACTAAACTAAATAAAAAACTAAAGTTTGGGGCATGGCCTAACGAGATTTACTCCATTAGGCAGGTGTAAAAAGTTTTTGTCAAAATTAAGAGGCCCTAAAAAAACCAAATGACGGATTTTTTTTTTCCAGCACACGGAGAAGGCAGCACACATAATTTCAAATGGACTACAAAAATATTCTTTCAAAATGCACTGGCAATACAAAATCTTCATAGGAAATATAGCTATTGCCATCTATTTTTCTAAGTAAGAAACTGGCGGAGGGGAATGTTTGAATTTAATTTCATTCCAACAAAATTAATTATAAAAACTAGAAATCCCCAAAACTAAACTAACTTAAAAAAAAAAAAAAAAAAAGAACTCTAGAAAAATGAAAAAATAAAATTGAAAAACTAAAAAAAAACTAAAAATCAGTAAAATATCCTAAAAATAATGTTGAAAAACCCTAAGAAAAACTAAACTAAATAAAAAACTAAAGTTTGGGGCATGGCCTAACGAGATTTACTCCATTAGGCAGGTGTAAAAAGTTTTTGTCAAAATTAAGAGGCCCTAAAAAAACCAAATGACGGATTTTTTTTTTCCAGCACACGGAGAAGGCAGCACACATAATTTCAAATGGACTACAAAAATATTCTTTCAAAATGCACTGCAATACAAAATCTTCATAGGAAATATAGCTATTGCCATCTTATTTTTCTAAGTAAGA
>BMAC01000008.1:750374-793797 GCA_014905375.1 Phtheirospermum japonicum | reverse complement strand
AGAACGTCTTTTCTAAATGACGTTCTCGAAAATGTTTTATTCTAGAACGTCCTGTTCTAAATGACGTTCTAGAATATACATTTTCCAGAACGTCAATATGGAAAGCGATCTAGAATATACATTTTCTAGAACGTCTTTATTGTAACCGATCTGGAATGTTATTTTATGGAACATATCAACCAGGGAAAACTATTTTCTAGAACGGGTAAATTGTTTTTCTAGAACGTCTCAAATAACCGTTCTAGGTTATTTATTTATATATTTATTTTGCACCAAACACCAAAAGCATAAAGTTGCCCTAACCATAAAATAACTCAAACACAACCAGATCAAAGAACACTTTGAAGTACCAAAAAAAAAAAGGAACACTACACATGCAGCTTATACACAGGTACAAGTCTAAGAGATGACATGTAGCTCTTACCTGGTCCATAAATCTCTTGGGAATCTGCTGGGACAAAAGAACAGCATCCACCTGCAACATAAGACAGTTTTGTCAACTGGATAGGCCAAAAGCATAAGAGATGGTAAGAGACGAAAAACATTTCACTATAATCAAGAGAGAATCATGCGAAGAAAATCATATAGCATGAATAAACTATCTCATAACAGTGATGTGGAGTAGTAAAGAAAACAAGAAAATAAGAATAAAAATACAGAGTATATACCTGTTCATCTTTTGCCCCTTTCTTTACGAACTCTAACTCGGGGGTCAACAACGCAAGGTTGAAATCTTCAGGAGGAACAAATCTAGAAGATTCGGAATTTTCAGGAAAAAGAAAAGGTTTACAGGTTGGAAAAACATGATCATTGCCACAGAATCAAAATCAATCATACCTACTAAAGATATCGAGTCCCCAGTCGACACTTTCGCATGGCGACGCTGAATGGCATTGAAAGAAATATGGCCACCAGGAATAGCATCATGTCTAGTGTATCGAAGTTAAGGTCACACTTCAAATTCTGAGAAAAAACTAACATCCCACAAAACCTTATAAACAAATTTATAGGGTGACACTAATAGATTAAAAGTAAAGTAGGAATAATGGTGACATAGTAGAGTCAAAAGCGTCTTAAATAGAACATTCATCATATTTTACAGTAGCAAACCATAATTTATGACAGGAATTGATTCATGTAATCCTTCTAAGGATTTTAATTTGCAAGTATCTCAGCAAAACTTAACCTAATAGTCTAATCATTTTGACCATCAATCCCCGAGCACCCTGACAGCTGTCCAGCCACCACCTTTGTTGACATGGCATCATTTACTACACCGAAAACCAGGCTGTACTGCAGCGGCGTTTCTTCTTGGTGAAACACCTATATATATATCGTTAAGATTCAATTCCATATTTTTTGCTTGTATATTAGGAAATCATGCAAAGGGTCGGCATTAATCCTAACCTGCAGAGTGCATACAGTGTCCGTTGATGAAAATATAGTTCCAATACCTAATTAAGTCATGTAATGTTAGTTAAAGAGGTGCACGCCATGAAAAATTGTGAGAAAAAAAAATCGCAAAAAATTGAGTATATGGTCATGGTCTTCAAGAATGAACCAAGATAATCACGAGCAGACAAACCGATGAAACCCAACTTTGGAACATGTTACGTTGCAAGCTCTGTATTTTTAAATTGTTTAATTCATGTTTTTTTTGTTGTGCAGATGAGATGATGAAGTTGGAGAAGCATGCGATAGAATTGCATTGACCAGTCACCATTCAAGTTGTAGTGAAGAAGGAAGGTTAGTACTATACTAGTTTTTCAGTGAATACTTTATTTATTTATTTTAGGATTAATTGCAAAACTATAAGTTTAGTAATATGGGTCATATAAGTCCGTTTTAATTTTAAATAAGAGAATTAAAAATGATGTGTTTTAATTAATAAATCCTCATAATTGTTCCCAATCCCTTAAATTGTGTTTAGATATATTTTCCGAAAATTCTCTACTCTCATTTATACTTCTCTTTTAATATATTTTTCGAAAATTCACAAACATACATATGAACCCGTAATGCAGAAAAAAAATGTATGTGTAGTTTTCTAGAGCCCAAATCTTACCAGGTACCACGAAACTACTTCAAACTGTAGGCCAAATGTGTTCGGATTTCTTCTCCCATTTTCCTTCGTTATCAAGTTTCATTAAATGTTGGATTTTCTGAAATAACATCACAAAGGGGTTAACAAAGAAAACCGAGAATGTATTGTGGGTACTTTAGATGGATAGATAGTCGGTGTACCTTTTTCTTCACCATTACGCCACATACATCACTGTACTTTCATTTGATTGGAGTATCGGAACCAATCCACCCAGACACTGACACTACCAGTGGCAACCAATTGTTTGAAGCATCCAATCGGTCAGCTGAAAGTAAAAGGATTATAATAATATTAAATGGAAACATAATCTGAAAAAATGTTTATCATTCTAAGGTTTCTATAATATAGGTTCACCGATATAAAGGACAAAAACATAAGAATTTTCTTTTGATGTTATCACCATTACAACGCTATATTTTTAAACTGATAGTCAAATCCTCCGAAACAGGATTTTGTAGGATACACGCATATGCCTAGAGCTCAAGTTGAGATAGAATATGAATTTAATAGAAAGTAAAGTTAAATACCAAATCAAGCATGTACATTAATCAGGCATGGGACAAAACATTACTCAATTTCCTTTATATAAAGGAAATCCCTTTATATTGTTTGGTTGCCCCTTAGGTTCATACGATATTCGGAGCCTCTTGTACATTTAATTGCTTCCGTGCTCGAACATACGTCGCACACCTTAATTTAAATTCCAATTACATTAAGAACCATAATTTCACGATTGAATAAAAGCCAAAGTGAGATATAGAGTTTTAAATAAACACAGACCTCGCGCATCTATACATATTCTCGCCATCAAGATCCTCAGAGCTAGTGAACTGCGTTAGAGCGTCTTCTAATAACTTGACCCAACCAAATATCTCCAAGGTAAGGTCAATCATATTCTCGCACCGCTCCGACTCGTGGTGACATCTCAAACATTTTAACTGTTTTTACGAACAGGTTTTATTTTAATTAAAATACTACAAACTGATAACGGTATCGAAGACGAAAATTCTGGAAGAACAGAACCAAATACCTTCGATTTAAAGCATCCCCCAAACATATGTTGTATAAAAGTCGTATTTTGCAGCCTGGGATCAACCGAATTTTCTCCAAAATAAGCTTCCAGGCATATCGATTGTATCAAGGCCACAAGAAGCCTGAGTATGCAAAAAGTTAACTATGATAATAATACCCAAAAAAATCTAAATCAAAAAAATCCAGAAGTTGAAGATTTGATATAAATTGATAGTAGACCATCATATGAGATTGGGAAAATTACAGAAGCCACCACTAAGATTTAATCTGATTATAAAAAAAAAAAGGAATCAATTATCTTTTATAATCTGTAGAATAATACTTTCAGGCAACATGACATGCTATGAGCTGAAGCTTAGTCAAAAAAAGCTTTCAATCATTAAAAGAATCGTCAAATAAATTTAAGTTAAACGCAAACAAGTTTCAGAAGCAAGAATGTAAACAAATTAATTACTGATTGATAAAATATTACTTTTCTGCATGGATGAGGTTTAAAGTTAAGATTGATAACAATTAACAAATTAATTTTACCACCACCACACCTGGCCCCTTTTTTACTCACACACTATGGTTTTCCTTTTTAAGACTACTGCAATGTTTGAAAAATAAAATTCTTGTCTATTCAAGTAGAACATCACAAGCATTATCTATACTTCATTAGTGTAAAAGCCATCCCATGCGCTAGTTGTTTAGAGGGAGGGAGAGCCTTAAGATGACACACATGATTGGGTTTAAAATATGATATCTAGAAAGTATGATATCATACATGACAATCTAGAAAATTAACGTCACGAGATCAAAGTATGATTCAACTAGAGATAAGTTTTATCAGATAAAAAAAACTAAATATAACAATTCGAACCTTAGAAAGAGGACAAATAGGCTGAGTCCGAGTACATTGTGGCCTCACATTGCCATCCACGATGCAAGTCTCGCAATGCAGCCCCACGTCACAGTTTCTGTTCGGGACTCAAGTTTGTCCTTGCTGTAATCATTTCAGGAACAAACGAAAAATTACATCACTAAACGAGAAAAAAACAGAGTTTCAGCACAATCTTCTCCAATAATTTAGTAGCAAAAGAAGAAGAAGTACTGCAGAAATTACCTTAAGAGTCGATGATTCGGTGCGACCACTAAAAAGCTGCTTATATACTACTGAAGAAAAAATTAGTGCCGAACAACATCGAAGGGTAGAAATTCATCATAAATCCGCACCTGCACAAACAAAAATTAAAATTCCAAACATAATTATATCAGAGATGGCTACACTATAAACACGTACACAACATTTCTTACTCGAGACGTCCCAGTACTTGACGATGGAGTCGTCGCCGCCGCAGAAGAGGTGGAGCTTGTCATTGAAGTGGGGGTAATGGATGAGGCGGGCGGCAGCGGTGTGGCCTTGAGGAGGTGGAGGTGGTCGCTGGTCCTGGAGTTGAAGACGTGGTCGGTGCCAGTTAGATTTCAGGCGGCGAGGAGTTTACCGTCGAGGCCGTGGGAGACAGAGGTGGTGGTGTCGCGGAAGTCGGAGATCGTGTGCTTGTGGTCACAAAAATAACCATACTCATAAAACACCAAAATAACAGAAATAACCCACAATCTGGAAAAAAAAAACGTAACATTTTTAGCTACACTTATATTATTCTGTTGCATTGCTGTACCATATTTGAGGAAAAAAAATGACGCATTCTCATCATAGTCTATTTTAAGTTTCTAAATCAAAACCACATAGAGAAGCAAATCCAACAGTTAATGAAATAAACCATAACCATTAAAAACACAATTACAGCCTAGTAACTAAATAAAAAATAATTATTATTGAGTGAGAAAAAACTCAACCATAAACCGAAATTTTCTTTTTGTTTCATAGGCAAAAAAGAAAAATTAAGCATCTCATTTGGGTCAACCTCAGTCTCATCTCATTTGTTTCAGATGCTCTTACCAGAAGTTGTTCACTCAACACTCTTGTTGTCTCCAAGGTGGGCATTCTCAATAATATCCTGGGTATCAAACACTATGTATCACACCAAAGCACGTGTCAATTTCAACCCATACCAACTTTAAAATACTCTTTGTGCAGCCTTTTCTATGTGGTTGGAAAATAGTGGAAAAAATGTCATGTGCACTAACACTAGGGCTTCATTTACATTTATTTTATTAACTTTTAAAGTATAAGGGAATTTGATGAGCTCTTGGCAGTAATAATTAATTTAAATGGAAAAAGTTCAATAATATTGTCAATAGCTTGAGATAACTATTTCATACTAACTTTTAATTTAACTACCCATAATAAATACAGATCACCAAACCAACAAAGAAAGACATTTTAGTAAGGAAACAAAGTTGAAATCAAAAAACAGTTATAAAGATCTGAATCTTTACATATAATTCTTCACAAAAACTGAATTATGGATGCAGGACAATGTTTATTTAACAAAACTGTTTCAGCTTTGAAAATTGACATGTGGCAACTAACTGGCCTAGAGAATGGATTATTACTCAGCTAATAACAACATCAACAATTCCTTAATAAACAAATGGAATGAAAACTAAAGACAATTGCGCAACCAAATTAGAAATCCCATAAAATATTAGTAAAGTTGGTTTTGTTTTTTGATTTTGATTTTTTATTTTTTTTGCTAACACAGATGCATACCTTGAACTGTGTTCATTTCCAGATTCTCCATCATTAGGACCTAACAACATCTCCGTCATCCTTCCTTCCTCCGAGGCGGAGGCGCCGGCGCCGGACCAGAGGAACATCTCGGCGCTCATGTTGGCTCATGGCTGCAAGGTGGTCGTTGAGACATTGTTGGCAAATTCGGACACGGCGGAGATGTTCGAGAGCAACGTGGAGAGCGGGCTGATGATTTCCATCCCTAGCGACGATGCGATGAAGGGTTTCATGCCAAAATTCAAAAACCTAACCACCTCCGAAAAGCAATCGATGCTGGAGTACCACGAGATTCCGATTTACGAGTCGATGTTCAGCTTGAAGTCCAGAAATGGATAGACGAATTCACTGGCCACCGATGGTGCTAGAAAGTTCGATTCCATGGTGCAAAATGACGGTGCCGACGTGACGATTATGATGAAAATTTTGACGGCGAAGAGGGGCTCTAAATAGAGGAAAAGCCATTGAGTAGATTTCGTGGTGATGGGGATTGGGGATCGGGAGATGAGATATGGATAGAGGAGATGAAGTAGGGCAAAATTAAAATTTTATTAACATATTTTTTAATTCAAAAAATAATACTCTACCAGAACGTCTTTTTTAAGACGTTCTAGATATCGAACATACAAGAACGACATTTTTAAAGACGTTCTCGATATTTAAAATACCAGAACGTCGTTTTTAAAGACGTTCTTGATATCAAGTATACCAGAACGTCTTTGAAAAAGACGTTCTGGTATGTGACACTTTTATTACAAAAATGCCACCGCCTGACATTCAAGAACGCCACATCCTGAGGCGTTCTTACATGTCTGTTCTTGAATCCTATTTTTGTACTAGTGTGTGTGGACTATAGGTACCTAAACAGCTTGACCATCAAGCATAATTACCCTATACCCATCATTGATGTGCTTCTAGATGAACTGCAGGGTGCTAAACACTTTTCAAAGATTGATTTGAGGTCTGGCTACTTCCAAATATTGATAGACCCTAAGGACAGATATTTGAAAGCTTTTAACACATATAATGGGCAGTATGAGTTTTTGGTTATGCCTTTTGGTTTGTGTAATGCACTTGCTACCTTTCAATCACTCATGAATCAGATTTTCCAGCCTATGTTGAGAAGGTCAGTGTTAGTATTTTTTGATGATATACTTATTTACAGCAAAAATGAGGTGGATCATTTAAGAGATGTCAGAGCAGTCCTAGCTTTACTGAGGAAGCACACACTTTTTGCAAAAAAAAAAGTAAGTGCCAATTTGGGCAAGAACAAATTGAATATTTAGGGCATACAATCTCCAGAGCAGGAGTGTCCACTGACCCAAGCAAAGTTGCTAGTATGGTAAATTGGCCAAGGCCAAGGAATGTCAAGTAGCTCATAGGGTTTTTAGGGCTCACAGGTTACTACAGGAGATTTGTGCAGAGATATGGGTTAATCAGTAAGCCTCTTACTAACCTTCCGAGGAAGAGAGTTTTTTCATGGAGTGATGAGGCTGAGTCAGCTTTCTGCACCCTCAAGAGGGCAATGGTAACAGCCCCAGTTCTAGCATTGCCTGATTTTTCAAAACCATTCATTCTACAAACAGATGCAAGTGTGAAAGGGCTAGGAGCAGTCTTAATGCAAGAGGGGAGACCAATTGCTTTTATGAGCAAGGCTTTGTGTATGAACAATCAAGGTCTGTCTATATATGAAAAGGAGTTCTTGGAAGTCATTATGGCCATCCAGAAGTGGAGACACTATCTGCAAGGTTATAAGTTTATCATCAAAACTGACCAACAAGCTCTTAAGCACCTGTTAGACAATTATCAGCGATGACGGGGATTTTCTTGTCGAACCTGAGGAGACAATATCTCAAAGGTTAGTGCGAAGGAAAAGAAATGAGGTGCATCAATTTTTGATTAACTGAGATAAAAGCGGGGATAAGAACTCAACCTGGGAAGATGAATAATTCATACGCAAAAAGTTCCCATCTTTTCATCCTTCGGGACAAGGATCTCATAATGGGAGGGGTATTGTTATGGAACAGCAAGGTTGGGGTTCGTCGGAGAACAATCGGGTGGAATTAGGGTTTAGAAAAAATGGGAACGATGCGGATGTGGGAAAATTGGAAGTTAATTTGGGTAAATTGGATGCTGATAACCCACGGTTTGGGTAGGGTAGCTTGCTGGATGTGGGTACCAGCTCCAATGCTAAAGGGGGACACATGGCAACACCAAGTTTAATCTAGCTTTTACAAGTCTTAATATTAGCCTTACAAGTGTAATGTTTTGATTAGTTCAATTACCTAAATTCAAGGGGAAAGCACCGATGGTTTTGGTCCCCCCCTTGAGATATTTATGTGAATGGAAACATGAAAGGAGAACAAAAAGAATTTACATAACATTCTGCATTCTATCCTCCCTATAGTCTATTTTCTCCCTTATTCTCATTACAATATTCCCAGAAATTGATAAAATTTAACACCACATAAATTATACAAAATTCAGGCAAATTCTGACACCATAACACCACGCCCAGGCTCAGCCTCCCCGAGCCATCTTGAGCCCAATCGAGCTAATTGGCTAGCCAAGTGGCTAAGAAGACCATTTTTTGTCAAACACGGGGTTTTGAAGCCTTCTAGGCTAATTTGGCCCATTTAAACCCAATTAAAACTAGTATAAATAGAATACAACTCTCATTTTCGTAAAAAAAAAAAAAAAAAACTCCCCTCCCAACCTAACTTGGGTTTGGGATCAAAATTACTCTCAATCTCTTGGATGATTTTCTCTTCCTTAGGATTTAGATAAAATTTCAAGATTTGATGTAATTTCTTTTTCTAGATTTAGATTTAATTTCAAGCACCTCCTTGGGTTTGTAATCCTGAGAAGAATTCAAGTAATCCCTTGGATTGTTTATTTTAATGCAATTTAATTCAAGCTTGTTTTATTTCTTAATTCAAGTATGTTTCCTTTCAACTTCACGTTTTATGTTTTAATTTCATGCTTTGTTCTTCATTTCCATGCTTGTTCTTCATCTTATGCTTTTAGCCTTAGGTATTAGAATTTGTGCTTGATCTTGTGAATCATCAATGGAATCTAGTTGAGTGACACAACTAGATCATAGATTGAGGCCTAGATCGTTTAATTTCACGTAATTTCATATGTTTCATGTATTTTTCTTCGTTTCATGCCTTTTGTCTTAGCACATTGAATTCATGTTAGATCTTAAGAATTTGCTATGTAATCTAGATGAGTGACACGTCTAG
This sequence comes from Phtheirospermum japonicum, assembly GCA_014905375.1. Lineage (NCBI taxonomy): Eukaryota > Viridiplantae > Streptophyta > Magnoliopsida > Lamiales > Orobanchaceae > Phtheirospermum > Phtheirospermum japonicum. Next base: position 784,742 of record BMAC01000008.1, on the reverse strand, counting down.
GTCATAGATCGGGTCTTGGATCGTCTTGATTTTGAGTTTTTCACATGCTTTATTTGCAATTTAATTTTCATGCTTTGTTTCATGCTTAATTCTAGATCTATGCTCTGTTGCTTGTTAATTATCGAAAAGTTTTAAACTTTCCCATCTATTTTCATTGCTTGTGCTTTTGGTGCTTTCGGTTTTTGTCAATTTGCATTATTCAAATTTTTATGTTCATGCAAGCATAGTGGTACCTTGTGCATGCATGCTTGTACTTGGTGAAACATAGCATTTTCTTGCTTATTTTCATTATTCTTTGCATTTCTATATTGAGGCACACGACCGAGGCATCTAACCAACTTGCACTTTACATTCCTATCTTAGCTTAGATAGTTTACTTGCTTAATTTCCGTTTTCCTTTACTTTTCCAAGCTTGAAACACGTTGAATCTTACGATCGAATCGATTTCCAATAATACCAAGCCATGAACCCATTGATATATTTTAACACCACTAAAACTCTTCTAACAAAATGGCGCTGTTGCGACTCGGCTTGGTTAAGGCTTTCGATTTGATTGTTGTTTCATTGTGTTTTTAGCTTTCTTTGTTATTTGGCATTTTTTGTTAAGCATGCAAGGTAGTTGTAGCTATGGTGGATACATTCTCAACATGGGAGGGCATCGTGCAAACCATGTTAGGAATGAGATGTTGTATAATGGCCTTGGAAATGTGGGAGGGCATGGTGTAAACCACGTTGCCAATGGTGTATTCGGCTATGGGCAATCCAACATGGGAGGGAATCGTGCAAACCATGTTGGGTATAATGGTGTCTCGGGTACGAATGGTCCGTATGGAGGATATGGTGCTTCTAACCACTTTCCGAATATGCACACTCTGAATTACAGTTCATATAGTGGTTATGATGCCCCCAATCAATTCTCCGATATGTCTAATGGAGGCTTTACTAGTCCGAATGGGAATGTTGGTGGCCAATTTCCGATCCCCGGCAATGGTGCCATTTTATTTTCATAGTTTTCGTGGGGTTGAAATTAATCAACGGGTTCTTGACTTGGTATTATAAGAATTTGGTTCAATTGAAGGATTCAATGTGTTTCAAGCTTTGAAAAAATAAAAGGAAAATGAAAATAAAGCAATTAAACTATCGTACAAACTGAGATTGCAAGTTGGTCGGATGGCTTGGTCGTATGCCTTCAATGAAAATGCAATCAAAATCGAAAATTTAGTAAGAACAAGCAATGTTTCACCAAGTACAAGCATGCAAGCACAAGTTACAACAATGCATAAAAACTCAAATAATGCAAATAAGCAGAACTTGAAAGCATGAATGGATAAAACAATGAAAATAGACGGGAAAGTTTAAAACTTTATGAAAAATAGATCTAGGATTAAGAATGAAACAAAGCATGAAAATTAAATTACAAATAAAGCATGTGTAAAAATCAAAATCAAGAGGGTTTAAGACTCGGTCTATGATCGAGATGTGTCACTCATCTAGATTCCATAACCAATTCTTAAAATCTAACAAGAAACCAAGGTGCTAAGACACAAAGCATAATATGGAGAAGATGCATGAAACATATGGAATTAATTGAAATTAAACCAATCAAGAACTTGATCTATGATCTAGGTGTGTCACTCAACTAGATTTCATAGTCAATTCACAAGATTAAACAACAATTCTAATAGCTAAGGCAAAAAGCATAAAATAAATGAAGAACAAAGCATGAAATTAAAAGAAATCTTGCTAGAATTAAAGAGAAAATCCAAAAGCTTGATTGAAATTGCAAGGAATTAAAAATCCAAGGGAATACTTGAATCCTTCTCCAGCTTACAAACCAAAGGCAAAGCTTGAAATTAAATCTAGAGAGAGAAGATAATCCCAAACCCAAGCTTGGGTTGGGAGGAGGTGATTTTTTCTAATGAAAGGAGTCTATCTATTTATACAAGCTAATTAGTTGTAGATGGGTCAATTATGCCATATGAGCTTGGATTTCTATGTTTTGACCACTTTGACCCGAAATGGTCCACCTAGGCAAGTTTTGGCTCTGTTTGGTTCGAGTTGGCTCGAGGGAATTACGGTTCGGGCGTGATCGGCCGAAAATGGCGCGCATGGCTCGGCAGTGCTTGGCAGGTCTCAGCGGCGTGGCTCGGCAGTGCTCGGCAGCTGCCGGTAGGTCTCGGCAGCTACGCGCGGGCATGCTCGGCAGCTCTCGGCCACTCTCGGTGGGACTGCTCGGCAGCTGTCGGTAGGTCTCGGCAGCTACGCGCGGGCATGCTCGCTTCGCGTCGGCTCGGTTTGATTTTCGGGCCTCAATGCCTTCACCTATAAAATAGGAATTTAAACCATAAAAACCATGATTTACCACAATCATCAAGTTAATCGTACCATTTAACCAAATTAAATATAAAATTAATAAGAAACACGAAAAACAATAAAACAAGAAAAACAACCTAAAAACCTAACGAGGTACTGAAAACAACATCAAAACTACTAGAACTGAACCTAAACCCTAACTAAAAACACAAGGAAAAATGCAACATATACATGCAAAATACATAGTAAAAAGAAACTCATACGCAGTGGGTCCCTACCTTTTTCCTCACACTACATTCAATATTTAAATTATATTTTAATTTACCATTAATTATCAAGTAATTAATTACTTACGAGGTAAATTTATAAACACAAATTTAATTTATTCACGAGATAACGTGCTTCACTAATTGCAGACCGAGACCCGCCTCTGTGCTTCATTATCCCAGTACTAGGGCTTCCGGGCTCGCTCATCCTATTCTTTCTCACTTGACCAGACCTCGCCTTATTCTCGGGCTTATCCCACTCTACTTGCCACCTACTCCAGATGTTCTCGCCTACGTACGTGGGTCACCTCCCTAAAGCTCTCCACTTGTGCATCGACTTGTTGAGGTGGCTGCCCTATTTAGAATCCGTAGTAGCATAAAAGATATCCTTCATAAAGGGATCAAAATATATATTCGGGTCCCAATAATAGTATTCATACAAAATAAAATAATTTAATTGATACAAAATAATTATATATAATCTAACTAATAATATATACATGTGTTGCAAATGAAAATATTAGTTAATTACTAGGAACTCAGACCACCAAAGCTCACGATGAGATTGAGGGGTATGCTCGTATTTCCACCCATTAGGGTGTACATGAGCCTCATATATCCCTCGATGAATCATCGATAACTCTTTTGAGTAATTTCACAACCTAGTAAAATTTATGGTTAATTAGAGCAATCTATTAACATAAAGAATTTATTAGAATTGAACATTAATTTAAGGTTACTTACCTCAAGCCAATGATAGGGACCTCTATCATACCAGGATGTGGTGGCATGATGCCTCTGGATGTACTAGCCTAGAACAAGGTGGCTGGAATGGTCAAAAGGCAGAGTCCCTCCTAATAAGTTCATCATATCATCGTATTTATCATCTAAATGATGATGTGACAAAGAGGATGAACAAGGAGAAGCACGGCCTAAAGATGGACCAAGAGAAGCACTACATCGACGACCTCCACCCCTCATCCAAGAAATCATTAAAAATTGAGTATAGATGCACATTTGAACCAAAATAAATAAACTAATAGAATCTCAAAATATATTGTACGCATCATTTTATACTTAAAATCAAACGTACACTTTCACTACCTAGGTTATAATCAAACTCATCATTGTTTGTATATTCATCGACTTGAAACTCATCTTCTGTCTCATCATCTACCTCATCAACAAGTTGATCTAATTCATTATCAATAGAGTCTTGTTGTTGACTAGGACAAAGATAATATTCGTTAAATTCATCCTTTGATTTGGGAGTGTCTTTTGTCTTCCTCTTAACATTCATAACCGCGTTAAACACATTAGCAAACACATTTTTCTTAATGTGCATAACGTCTATATTATGCCGAATCAAATTCTTGCTCCTGTATGGTAAATCCCAAAAGATGCTTCTTTTTATTTAACCCCTTGATTTGGATATGTGTCCATTGACGTGTGCTGTATCTAGATAAGTAACTTTCAGAAGCCCAAAGCTTTTTATCCCTACCAAAATCTTCGTTCCTGGCCGGACGCTCGGCGGTGGAGTCTCAACCTTTCTGTTTTTCCAAAATATTTGTCTGTCTTTTTGAAAAGGATGACCACAATCAAGAAACTTTCGATGATTATTAAACCAATATTGCTTCCTGCTGGACTTGAGATTAAATGCATCCCAACATTCCATGAAATATGGAAAGCCATTCTCCTAGTCGTGCTTCGACCAAACAACATGGAGTAGGTGAGAAATTCCCCAATTTTACCCATAAGGGTTGCCTACGACTAAAATTTATATTTATTAGAGACATCGTGTGAGGGTGCACCGACCATCCATATATAATCCAACTCGGCGAATAGAGGCTGTGGAAAAATATACAGCTTATCCTTAAGATTTTCTGGGCCTAGAACAAGAACACTTAGAAACATATATTTTTCTTTCATACACATCTATGGAGGCAAGATGTATGGTGTGACTATCACCGGACAAGAGAAATATTGCACCCTAAAACTTCCAAAAGGTTCAAAACCATCTGTGCAAAGGCTTAATCTTATTGATGTACGTATTTGAAGATTCTTTAGGAGCGATGCAAGATTATCCTCCAACGTGAACCTCAACATCGACATGGAGCTAAGATTTGTTTCACTGTGGAATGTCCGGATATAGTAATCAGGTATGAATCTATTTTTAACAAGGTGGTACTTGATCTTTTTTACATTGTGATAATTACAATTCCTACATTTATTATGATTACAAGGACAGTCTGATTTTCCTCGACCTTCATTGCATAACGTATGAGTGCAAATTGAATGAAACTCTCCACCTCTTCCACAAATGCATTTGATAGGTGACCATCCACCTTTCGTTTGTATATCCAACTACGATCAGAACTCATCTTTTGATATCTTATTTATGTTTAATTAATATAGATGATTGAATTATAGATAAGTGAGTGGTATATATAATGATTGAATTTTTTGTTAAGGGCTCTATCCTATTCAAGAATGTGATATTGAGTAATAAAATTATCTTGCTATGTATTTTGAGGACCTTAAAATCTTGACAACACCTCCCCTTAGTTCTCTAAGTACACATATATTGTAGTGCACCTGAGAACAAATGAGAGATAGAAACCGAAGTTTAAATGTCCACAAAATACATACGTAATAAGATAATCAAATCACAATCACTTTATCAAACTGTCCAAATAAGAGGACATTTAGAATTTAGTATCAAACTCTCTATTTGATACTAAATCCCAAACGGATCTAAGGTACGTAATTTATAAAGGAACAATTCAAACTTTAGTATCAAACTCTCTATTTGATACTAAATCCCAAACGGGTAAAACCCGTTATTTGAGAAACAAAACCTCCTGGCCGGCGCCGTACAGCACGTCATCACTGATGTGACCATAACACCAAACAATCATAATATGTATATACTATTAAAAAATCATAACATATATATTAAACATAATATTCACGTACCGATTACCACAACATTTCAAAACCATCACCATGAACATTTAGAACTTTTTAAAACCACCACCATATTTCAAAAAAATCTAAAATCCGTTATTGGAGGGACAAAACCTCTTGGCCAGCGTCGTACATCACATCATCACTGACGTAACCACAACACCAAGAACAATTACAAAAACAAAAAATCACAACACAAATTAATCCACAAATACCCATACAAATAAATGACATATATAGAAATAATTTAAGTATGTTACATGAAGTCGTGGAATAGTCAAAGAAGATAGGATTCAAAAAACTAATTGCTAATTCGCCTCAAAACTAACCATAATTATCTAAATAATTACAATTGAAACCTAAATTTTCAAAAAAATATGTTAATTCGCCTCAAAACTAAGCCTAATTTTTCAAATAAATCCTAACTATCTAAATAATTACAATTGAAATCTAATTTTTGAAATAATTGCTGATTCGCCATCAAAACTAACCCTAATTTTTGAAATAAATCCTACTTATCTAAGTAATCACAATTGAAACCCATTTCTTGAAATAATTTCTAATTTGCTTCAAAACTAACCTAATTTTTGAAATAAATCCTAATTATCTAAATAATTATAATTAAAAATTAATTTCACAATAATTGCTAAATCGCTTCAAATGTAATCCTAATTTTTGAAATAAATCCTAATTATTTAAATAATTACAATTGAAATCTAATCTCAGATTTAATTCCTAACTAAACCCAAACTAACCCTAATTTAAAATTTTAAAGCCCAATTAACCCTAATTCAACAAAAAATGTACCATTGACCCTCATTAAGAATTAAACTTAAATCAAACAATAACAACAATAAAACATAATTAGTTTAAATAAAAATAATTGAAATTAAACAAAAATACAAAAATTGAAAAAAAAAATACCTTCTTCCTCTCGTTGGGTGGTGACAATCGGTGGTGGTGGTAGGGCACTGCACTGTGGTGGTGTGGCATAGCGGCAAGTGGTGTGGTGTGCCTCTCTCCTTCCCCTCTCTCGGACGTATTTCTTCCCAGACGATGCCTCTTTTTTTATTTTGCTTTCTGTTCTGGATGACGTTGTCTATCGCTTATAGAATTATGGTTTTTTTCAACAGCCATACGTGCCATTCGTGATCAACTTTTTTTATTTTGTTATTTATGTCGACGGGAAAAAGCTATATACAAATGATGTTGTTGGTGACTCATTGACATATTTAATTATAAACTTATTTTTTTTTAAAATTATGACTTTACCGATGGGCCTTACTCATTAGTATTTGTGGCTTCCGGTTACCCGTCGACATATCCATTTCTAATTTATGGCACTTACATTTATCTCCTTTTTGGTGATGGGATACCGACATGGTGTTCACTAATGGTCTACACCTATCGATAGCCCATCGGCATTTACATGCCGATGGTCCCATGCCCGTCGACATTTCTCAGTTTTTCCGTAGTGTTACAAGATTCAACAAAATGTTAGAACTGGAGAGTTATTGAGGTGCAATAGATCTACTTAAGTTAATAAGTCTGTCGATGAACCATCTTCCATATGATGGTGTAATTAATTGAAAATCTACTAATTTGTTGGACTAGCAGGGTCGTTGGTGTAAAATACTTGCTTAGCATGAGTGACAAGTACGAACTGATCATGTTTGTAAACCTCAGTACAAATATCTATATTTGGGATGTTTTTGTCATACACAATATTGTTTTGCATGTAACCGTGGTGTTTTTCTCATGTTTTTAATTAGGGTTTAGTGTCGTTTATAGTAGTTTTGAGTCGAGTTTCATTAGGTTATTAGGTTATTTTCTCATTTTATTATTTTTCGTGTTTCTTTTTGATTTTATACTTGAATTGGTTAAATGGGCTCAATTAATTTATGGATAGGTGTGATTATTGCTAGATTTTGTCAAGAAGGCAAAAATGAAAGTGAAATTGGTTCGTGGCCTAACCTTGGCTCAAGCCAAAGCCAGACTGGGCAAGCCAAGACATGTCAAGATACGTCAAAATCCATGTCAAAAACTAGCTCCAAAATGCCAAGATATTCTGGAATGGTTGATAAGACGTGCCGAGCTGCACTAAAACTCGCAAACCGAACCTTGGTGAGAGATGATGCAAGCCAAGGCAAGCCGCCCGCACCTGCGCGCGCGCAACGCTCGCACATGCCGGGGAGCCCGCGCGCATCCCGCCCAGCCCCGCGCTCGCCAGGCAGTGCCTGCCTGCGCGCCATCACGCTTGCCAGCGCCCACGCCCGTTGCCGATAGCTGCGTATCCCGACCGCAACACCGCACGTGTTTGGCAGTGCCAACCCACGCCAGTTTTCGACGCCTACGCGTCCCTGCCGACAGTGCCCAGGAGCACTCGGCCAAGCCTGCGCGTCCCTGCCAATAGCGCCTAGCAGAACTCGGCCAAGCCTGCGCGCCAACTGCCCAACCTCGGCCAATGCCGAGCTAAATCGTGCCAATGTCCAGCCAAATCATGATAAACATTGAGCCAAGTGCATATCAAGGCCATTTCGGGTCAAACATGTGAAATCCAAGCTTTTAAGGCTTATTTGACCCATTTATCCCCAATTAAACCTAGTATAAATATATGACATCTCTCATTAGTTAAAAAAATCGAACTCTCCTCCCATTTCATGCATGGGTTTGGATTTAGTTTCTCTCTCTAGTTCTTAGATTTAATTTCAAGATTTTCCTTGAGTTTGTAAACTCAAGAAGAATTCAGATCATCACTTGGATTTTAGTTTGGATTATAATTTCATTCAAGTTTGTGTTTATCTTTCTTAATCAAATAAGTTTTTGTTGATTTTCTTCCTTGTTCTTCAGTCTCATGCTTGTTCTTCAATTATTGCATTTTGTCTTAGTTTTTAGATTTATTGTTATATTTGTGATCTGGTTTATGGAATCTAGGTGAGTGACACACCTTGATCATAGATCGGGTCCTTGATCATTTTTATTTCAAGTATTTCCTATGCTTTATTTTGGTTTTTATTTTCATGCATGGTTTTATGTTGATTCCTAGATCTACTCTTCGTTTCTAGTTATTTTTCGAAAAGATATTAACTTTCACGTTAACTCTTATTGCTCTTTCTATTGGTGTTTTTTATTTTCGTTAATTCGCATTATTTAAATTTCATGATCATGCATGCATAGTTGTACCTTAAGTTTTCATGCTTGTACTTTGTTGTTTCTTTGCTTTCTATTGCTTATTTTGATTATTGCTTGAATATAGCATACGCACTAGGCATTCGAAATACTTGCTTTACTTTTTGTACTTTCGTCATTTATTTTTGTTTTCTCTTAATTTCCTAAGCTAAAAACTCCTTGATTCTTACAATCGCATTGAATTCCGATAATACCAAGCCATGAACCCCTCTTCTTATTATCACCACTATAAATTACACTTCAAATATATCAATGGTTTGATTTAAATTATTTGCATCGAAATATATAATCATTTAGTGTAATGAAATTCTAGAATTTCTTGTAAAAGGATATAATACATTTTTTCACCCACTCCAGGGACTGACACTCCAGTATTTTATGCTAGCCGATGAATGTCACATTATTGAATTGAGAAACAAACTCCATTAAATACACTTCCAACATTTGGTTGGGCAAACCTTTCACATACAGACTTCAACACATACACTTTCTTAGATGCTGATTGATTAGAACTAATTTGTCTTGATTTTTAGTAGTATTTTAGTTCATTTTCGTTATTATTTTTGGTATAAGTTGGGTAGTTTAAGCTTATATTTGTATTTTTATACTTCTAGCTTATTTTACTGTATTTTGATCGAAATTGATAAGAATAGGTGATTATTCATTGTTTTTCACCTTACAGCTAAGTAACCGGAAAAGTTCAGCGCATAAATAGATGAAGTTTGATGTTTGAGAGTCGAGAACGAGTTTTTCGGTGAAAGAGTAGCAAAATGATCGAGAAAATCAGACGCAGCATGAGTTTCATCGATCGACCCGAGCCTCGATGCTATGTCGACACAACACCGGCCGACGACGGCCGACACTAGGTCGACGCAACTCTCTGTTGCATTGATCCAAGCCCGCGTCAGTCGACGCCCCTGTCCAGTTGACGCGAGCACACTGGCAGCATCAACACCGAGTCTCTGCTCGCATCGGTCGACACCCAACCGACACACCGACGCTGGAAACACGTTTTTAGGTTTTCTTGGGCTCCAAGTCATGAAATAACTATAAATACCCCCATAAATCAGACTTGGGAGCGGACCACACACCTTAGGAACTTTCCTAAAAATAATCCGAGGGTTGAGAAACCTATTTTCAAAACCCTACAACATATTTTCAAGATCTACGATGAAGATTCAAGATCTCGAGCTCCAAGACGAAGATTTTCACTCAAGATCCGATTTTTCGACCAAGATCAACCATCCATAGTCCGAATTCGCAGAGATATTTTCAGCACCTCGTGGTTATTAATAAGTTTTCTAAACCTTAGTTAGTTTTTAGATTAATTCTTAGATAATTTATGTTCTTAGATATTTATCGCTTTGTTTTGGATTTTTGAATCGTTTGAACCATTGAATCGCTGAGTTTGGAACCTTAGATTTCGTTTTAATATAAATTTAGTTGCTACATTTTTAATATAGTTCATGATCTACGATGAAGATTCAAGATCCTACAACATATTTTGAAGATCTACGATGAAGATTCAAGATCCCGAGCTCCAAGACGAAGATTTTCGCTCAAGATCCTATTTTTCGACCAAGATCAACCATCCATAGTCCGAATTCGCAGAGATATTTTCAGCACCTCGTGGTTATTAATAAGTTTTCTAAACCTTAGTTACTTTTTAGATCAATTCTTAGATAATTTATGTTCTTAGATATTTATCGCTTTGTTTTGGATTTTTGAATCGTTTGAACCATTGAATCGCTGAGTTTGGAACCTTAGATTTCTTTTTAATATAAATTTAGTTGCTACATTTTTAATATAGTTCATGATTGGTGATGATATTGTTCATGCTTGGATATTTATTGCTTATGCTTAGTTAATTAGTTTTTAATTTGGTTCATGATATGAAATTACTTGAGAATTTTAGAATTACTTTGTTCTTGAGAATTCATATGCTTGATGATTCAATCCATGCTAGTTAATTAATTTAGAATTAAGATTAAATTGCTTTTCAAAAATTCTAGATTAATAATTCTAGCTAATTTAAATTAAAACTTTATTTAATTAATTATGTTAAAATAATTAGTTTAAGATAATTAGTTCTTGCTTTTCAATTGAGTAGTTAATAAATTCAAAAACCAAATTTATATAAGTTCGCGTGTTAAAATTATGCTTAAACAAACATTGGAAATTCCGAATATTAGTCATTGAGAGATCGACACGAGTCATCTTACCCACCTACAAGTGAACCCGTTCTCTTGAGGGCAAGCTTTAAACGTTTTGACAAATAGTTTATAAAAATAGCTGTGTTAAGCTTGAATCATTGATGTAACCCAAAAATCGGCTTACGAATAAAGAGGTCAAACCACTTCGAATAAATTTTCTTGATCACGATCAACCTTCACAAAAACCTAATCCGGACAGCTCTGGCATAGGCCCTCCGATGCTTAAGTCAGTATCCTTATAATTTTGATAAAATGAGAGCTTAAAAGGTAGGAATACATTTTTAAATTAGAAAATAAATGAGGCTTGGGTCCTCTTTATATAGATGTTAGAGATGTACACCACAAACTAGAATCTTGGTCTCCCAATCAGAGTCAATCTCCATAATTAGGAAACGCATATTAGGATTCTTGCTCTTAAGTTACCATCATAACCATAACCTTCTACCATGTTACTGACCTACTGGGGCCGAATGATCATATTTAACCATAAAAACCATATTACCATATTACCATATACGACGGTTTATGGTTGGTCTTATTACTGTAATTTATGAGTGAATTTCTATAATAAAATGAAGAAAGGGGGGGGAGAAAAGATGCTTGGGGAGGAAGATAGAAGATATGTAAATTATAATTTCTTAATTCCTTTCTCTTTTTGTGCTTGTACATAAATAATCCCCAAGGGGGACCAATATTCCATCTGAAAAGGTCCATAAAAACCGTTTGGTAACATAACAAACCCACTAACCAAAGCATTACAAATGGACGGCTAACAAAAAGTGTATTAAAAGGATTCAATTGCTCAAACCTTGCCACGTGTTGTGGCTCTATCCACCATGCCAGTTCTAGCTAAAACCGCCCCGAGAACCCGCTCTGATCCCAGCTCTGTTTCCTCTTCCTTGTACAGGTTTTGTTCTTCAATCCTAATTTCCAAACTTGTTCTAATTTCCCAATTACTCACAAACAACCCTTGATTCATGACAGACGGTACCTAGAACCTTCTACAACATTATGCCTTAAAGGTTGGAGTTTTAGGTATACCCAATCACCAACTTCAAAATGCCTCTCTAATATTTGATTATCTACATAAAACTTCATGCGTTTGTTCTTGCTGTAAATCTTGTCTGAGTTCTTGTGTAAGCTTTTCCCTTTGCTGAATGATGTCTGCTGCATCTTGATTATGTGTACTTATGAGTGTTTCCATAAATGATGAGGGGGGTTGGTAACCATAGAGTGCTTGAAAAGGAGTAATCTTTAAGATGGTGTGGTAGTTGGTATTGTACCAAAATTCTGCCAATGAATACCATTTTACCCATTATTTAGGGTTCTATTGCACCATGCATCTGATGTAGTTTTCTAGGCACTGATTTAGCCTTTCAGTTTGTCCATCTGATTGGGAATGGTAGGTAGTGGTGAAATCCAATTGAGTGCCTAGTGATTTAAAAATCTCCTTCCAGAATATGCTGGTGAACACCTTGTCTCTGTTAGTCATAGTGTGTAGTGGTTGTCCATGTATCTTGTAGATGGAGTCCAGGAATAGTTTAGCAACTGCAGTAGCTGTGAAGGGATGTGATAGGGCCATGAAGTGGCCATACTTGGTGAATCTATCTATCCTTACTAGGATCACATATCTTCAAGGCGATTTAGGTAACTGTTTGTAGAGTTTTCGTTGTGTTGAAATAAATCAATGGGTTCATGGCTCGGTATTATTGGAGATCGATTCGATTGAAGGTTTCAAGATGTTTCAAGCTTGGGAAAATAGAAAGAAAATGAAAATAAAGCAATTAACCTAACTAAACTAAACTAGGAATTGAAATGCWAGTGGGTAGGATGCCTCGTYGGAKGCCTTAATATGTAAATGCAWGCAATTAATGAAAATAAGCAAGAAAATGCAAAGTTTCACCAAGTACAAGCATGCATGCACAAGGTACAACTATGCATAAAATCCTAAATAATGAAAATTACAAAAAAAATTGAAAGCATGAATGGATAAAGCAATGAAAATGGATGGGAAAGTTTAAAACTTTATGAAAAATAACAAGCAACAAAGACTAGATCTAAGATTAAACCTAAAACTATGCATGAAAATAAAAATCAAAATAAAGCATAGGAAAAACTTGAAATCAAGACGATCCAAGAGCCGATCTATGATCTAGATGTGTCACTCATCTAGATATCATAGTCAATTCATAAGTTTCATCATGAATTCAAGGTGCTAAGACAAAAGGCATAAAATGAAGAAAAATGCATGAAACATATGAAATTACGTGAAATTAAACGATCTAGGCCTCAATCTATGATCTAGTTGTCACTAAACTAGATTCCATAGCCAATTCACAAGATCAAGCACAAGTTCTACTACCTAAGGCAAAAAGCATAAAACAAATGAAGAACAAAGCATGAAATTAAAAGAAAGCTTACTAGAATTAAAGAGAGAATCCAAAAGCTTGATTGAAATTGCAAGGAATTAAAAATCCAAGGGAGTACTTGAATCCTTCTTGAACTTACAAACCCAAGGCAAAGCTTGAAAATTAAATCTAGAGAGAGAAAATTATCCCAAACCCAAACTTGGGTTGGGAGGAGGTGTCTTTACAAAATGAGAGTGATGTTCTATTTATACAAGGTAATTAGGGGTAAATTGGTCAATTATGCTATATGAGCTTGGATTTCCAGTTTTTGACCAAATTTGACCCAAAATGGTCATTCTAGACCATTTTGGGTCGAGTTGGGATCGATTGGCTCGGCAAATATGCAAAGTGGCTCGACATGGGCTAAGATGGCTCGGCGCTGGGCGGGAGTGGCCGGGCGTCCTCAGAAACTGTCGGTAGGAGCTTGCGGGTGTGGCCGGGAGGTGCGCGTGCAATCGATTGATAGCTCTCGGCAAGATGGGCGTGGGCGTTGCTCTCTGTCGAGCAGTCGATGCAGCTCTCGACAGTCGATCGACAGCAATCGGCAGTCGATCGACAGCGCTTGGCGCTGAGTCACGGCAGGCTCGGCAGGCGTGGGCAGGTGCTCGGCGGGCGCTTGGCAGGCGTGGGCACGCGCTCGGCAGGTGTGGGCAGGCGTTGTCGGACACTGGGTAACCCAGTGTCATATCACGTACCCAGTGTCAGCCATATTTCTTCAATTCGAGCCCCGATTCTGCTAAAACTCCAATCGTAAGCACATGCTCAACCATATCAAGACTAGAATACTTCAAAATACCTAATTTAAACATAAAATTAATTAATTAAGATTAAAATAATCATATTAAGTAAAAAAATCAAAAAGAAACACGTAAAACAACAAAACGAGAAAATAAACGCAAAACCTAATAAAACTCGACTCAAAATAACTACTAAAATCAAAATAAAATCCTAATTAAAAATACGAGGAAAAACACAACAATTACATGCAAAAAAAACTACCCCACACTTATCGGTTTGTTCGTCCTCGGACAATGAAAAGAATCGAGAGTGTACACGCAATGAATATAGTGTAAAAAGAAAAATCCTCGGGCTTATTCGTATTAATATGATGGGATTATAACCATAAACTTGCTAGTGTCAAGCATTGCTCGTATTACTCTTTCTTGAGCGTATGCGATTAGCACCTTAAAGGGCATAGATAAAACATCCTTAAAGGGCATAAAAAGATATTGACCCACCCATAGAGGTCGCAGAGGACTTGAATAAGAAGAAAAGAAAACCTAATTCCTGATCATACTGCTAGTCTCTCTGCTGCGCTGAGACTTATTTCGAATATTAGCACCCGACTTGAATACCCCTATTCTCCAGATTTTTCGTCTAAAAAATCAAGGAGGGCACATTCTCGCAAATCCTCTAGCTCAACGTCTAAAACTATGCCAAACAAGCTGATTAGCTGTGATGATCCCAACAAGTTTCTACCTTTCCTCCAAAGCTAGGTGCTTCCTGCCCGACTTGGATCTACTATAGGGTATGAGTCAATCTGACCAAGTGGCCTTAGCAGCTCGGAACATCGCTCAGGTAACTTCGTATTCTCATCTCTTATTTATCTATTTTCTTTTTATGTTTATTATCCCTTTTTGACATCAACCTATCTTTATAGGCTATCCCTAGCTTTTTGTCCATAGAAAACTATCTTCTGGGAAGTTCTAAGTAAGAAGAGGATGTAGGATGGCAGGACCGAGCCACTCAGATGATGGAAGACCAAACCCAGCAGCTTTCCTTGACCCAAGGGCAGCTGGATGAGGCTTAGAAATAGTTGTGAACCTGCCAAGAGGAGCTGAAAACAAGCAAAACAAAAAATACCTCCCTGGAGAAGAGAAATAACTCCTTGGAGACTGAGTGGTAAGCTAACTAGGAGGTGGGTGAGTAATCTTTGGGCAGAATTGAATAACTTCTAAGATAATGCACAAAAGAGGGAAGAGAAAGTTCAAAACTAGGGTATCGAGCTGTGTTGCCGTAGCTCTCTGAGATGGGAGATTGAACGCAAGTTCCTCGAAGCCTATCGCCTTGACCTACTAGTGACCTATCACCATAAAACGACCTTTCTCTACAAGGTTGGTGCTGGGGCCAAGCTATATTTTAAGACAACCATTGGGAGGGCCAATCAACTTATCCAGGCTTCAAGTTTCTCCTTCCAAGTGGACAATGAAGCCGCCAAGAAGGAATTTCCTTAATTTGACTTTTGGAAAGGCAACCTCAAATAGCCCCATAAGGTGACTTGGTAGACCCTGAGTGTTGCTAATTCAATCGTGGCGGTCGGGCTAGTCTTTGAAGTCAACATTCCTCTGGACTCCTTAGTGCCTCCTCCTCAAGCATTTACAAATGCTCCATCTACTAGTACTTCCAATATAACTTTCCGTTATTTGAAACACCGTAAACAATTATTGTTATTTTCTGTTGTGTAATCTTATAATAATGTTTTAACATAAGTATTTTCCTTTTATCATGCTCTCCATTATGTTTTCTCAATCGTCAACCCTTGTGCAACTATATCAGAAGACTCATATTTCCAAATAACAATGCCTCAAACATTATTAAAAGTTGATAATAACTGAAAACTTATCTAATCCTTCTGTGGTGTCACGGGGCGCTTATAGTGTATGTGCTAGAGAGCGCACCGTGCGGCTAGGACTCGATCACACTGACTACTTCCGCCTAACTTGCTTGAAAGATTGTTCTGATGTGACGCACTCACACCAAGGGCGCTTTAGTGGCATAGAAAGGTTTGAAAGAACAATTCGAATTTTATTAATCACGGAAGAGAATTACAATATACCAGCAAATTACAATGTGTGTTGTTGGAGAGGGGGACGCTCCAGGGCAAAGCTTCTTCTTCTTAACAATTGTTCTTCTTAACAATTGTTCGCAGACCCTATTCCCCCTATAATAGGCTTAACAAAATAAATCAAAGTAAACAGACTAGACATTCGAAGGGTTGTGGAAGCCCACCCCTTGCTACCGTAGTAGTGACAAAGAAAATATGTACATTACATCCGAAAGTAAAACACCTACACTAAGGACTCTAACCTGGTGTGCGTTGAAGTTCGGTCTTCCTTATGAGGCTTCAGTTGGCGACCCGCTGAAGTGGCTGCGGGCCAAGAAATTACGGACTTTGAAGGGGCATCCCTTGACAGCTCTCCCCCATCTGAGTTGACGACGTCCCTGTCGTCATGGAGTTCTTGTATGCATCGATGAGTGGTTGAAATTCCTTGAGTGTTGTCTCCCTCTCCCAGGTGCTCTCCTGTAAGCTGCCTCCAAACCATTTGACGAGGTACTCCCTGTGCAGCTTCCTCCGTGTGCCCGTGTCTCGATGGTTGATGATCGCCTCTATCACTCGCTTCCCGATGCTATGTGACAACTTCAGTTGTGGCCGACTAGGCTGGTTGCGGTTGGTGTTCTCCATGTCGGCCTGGTACAGTTTGAGCTGGCTGACATGAAAGACGTCGTGTAAGCTCCACCATGCGGGCAGCTCCAGTTTGTAAGCTACCTTTCCAATGCGGCGAGTGATCGGTAAGGGGCCAATGTATTTCTTCATTAAGCATGAATCTCTCCCCACGGGATGTTGTTGACATACTCTGGCTTGGGACCCTGACCATCACTTCATCCCCGACATTATACTCTATGAAATGACGTTTTTGGTCAACATATTTCTTCATCCGCCACTGTGTCTTTTCAAGGTAACCTTGTGCCAGGTCAAGGTTTTGCTCCCATTCAAGGGAGAAGTTCTGCGCTGAGGAGGTCCTGGAGCCACGTGGGGTATCGATAGTGTGCGGGAGTAGCGGCTGCTGACCGGTACATATCTCAAATGGACTCCTATTAGTTGTGGAGCATTTCTGAGCATTAAAGCATAATTATGCCGCATCTAAGATTGTCACCCAGTTCTTCTAATTAGCACTAACAAAGTGGCGGAGATACTCCTCCAACATCGAATTGAAGTGCTTTGTTTTTCCGTCCGATTGTGGATGATAACTCGAGCTCATATTCAGCTTGGGTCCAAGCAATCTAAAGAGCTCGTCCCAAAAGTTGCTAGTGAATTGGGGGTCCCGATCACTAACTATGTCCCTCGGCAATCCCCAGTATTTGACAATGTGTTTGAAGAAGAGGTGAGTTGTCCCCTCCGCAGTAATGGATCTTGATGCCGGTATAAAAGTTGCGTATTTGGAGAACCGATCCACCACGACAATGACAGCATCAAGTTCCCCAACCTTTGGTAAGCCAATGATAAAATCCATCGACACACTCTCCAAGGGTCTCGTTGGCACGAGTAGTGGTTCCAAAAATCCTGCCTTCTTCTAAAAATTCGGCTGGTCCTGTTGGCACACCAAGCATGTGCATAAAAAAGTGTCGATGTCATCTCGAATCTGCGGCCAGAAGTAGGCCCTCTGGACTAGGGCCACTGTACGCTCCTCTCCGGGATGGCCCGCCCAGAGAGTGTCATGGCATTCCGCAATGATTGATTTCCGCAAGTCCCCGCCCCTCGGAATGTATAGGCGGTCGCCCTTGGTCCTAAAGACTCCATTGTCTACCCAAGACTTTCGGGACTTACCTTTATCCACCAGATTCACCAGGCACTAGGCACTGAGCTGTGTGGTCTGTTTTCATCAGCTCACGTACTTGGTCCATTAGCTTAGTAGAAATCATACTCGACGTAAGCGCTGCCACCGCCTGCGTTTCTGTTAAGTCTGTCCGATGACTGAGTGCATCTGCCACCTGGTTACTAGAGTCGGCACGGTACTCCAGCACAAAATTAAAGTTTTAAAGTAACTCCTGCCAACGTGCCTATTTTCCATTCAACTTCTGCTGCGTCAAGAAATAGATAACCGCCGTATATCTGTTTTCATAACAAAAGGTAAACCCAATAAGTAATGTCTCCACTGTCGCAGGCAGTGTACAAATGCTAGTAATTCCTTCTCGTGCACTGGGTATCGCCTCTCCACGTCTTTCAGCTTCCGACTCTCAAAAGCGACTGGATGTCCTTCTTGGATCAACACTCCTCCAAGGGCGAGATCGGATGCATCTGTCTCCACCATAAACGGTTTCAAAAAATCTGGTAGGGCTAACACCGGATCGGTGGTGATAGCTTGCTTCAACTTCTAAAAAGAACCTTGGCATTGGGGTGACCAATTCTAAGTCTCCGTCCTCTTTGTCAAATCGGTAAGGGGTTTTGCTATTTCTGAGTATCCCTTCACAAATTTCCTGTAATAATTGGCCAGTCCAAGGAATGATCGCACTTCGTGAACATTACCCGGTGGCTTCCACTCGTCAATAGCCCGAATGTTTGTAGGATCCATATGAATCCTACCCCATTCAATGATGTGTCACAAGAAACTGATGTTCTCCTGGGCAAAGCAGCACTTTGAAGGTTTCGCATATAACTGATGCTCCCTATGAGGTGCTCTAGAGGATCCGCTAAGGTTTCATTGTAAATGACAATGTCTTCTAGGTACACCACTACGAACTCATCCAAAAACCCACGGAGTACCTGGTTCATGATGGTGCAGAAAGTAGCTGAAGCGTTGGTCAACCCAAAGGGCATAACTAAAAATTCATATGCTCCATATCGCGTCACAACTGTTGTCTTCACTGTATATCCTTCTTTTATTTGAGCTTGCCAATACCGAGACCTTAGATCAATCTTGGTGAAGAACTTTGCTTGACTGAGCCGATCGAAGCAGTCTGCGACGAGTGGAATAGGATATTTGTTTTTCACTGTGAGCTTATTCAAAGCTCGATAATCACAACAAAACCGAAGGGAGCCATCTGACTTCTTTTGGAACTAGATAGGAGCTCCGTAAGGCGACTTCGCTGGCCGAATGATCCCATATTCGAGCATCTCCCTCAGCTGCTTCCTAAGCTCCACAAGCTCAGGCTGTGTCATACGGTACGGTTCCCTAGCGGGTGGTTTTGTACCAGTCACCAACTCAATCTCTTGATCCACCTCTCGCTTTGGTGGTAACTTGCGAGGTAGCTCGCTTGGCATCACATCTTCGAACTCGGTCAGAAGACCTTTTACTACATCGGGGATTGGTCCTGACCGCTCTTCAAACTTTTCAAATCTGATAGTGTAGAGATAAGACGATTCATCATGCGTACAACCCTTCTTAAACTGCATCGCCGACACACTCCTTACTCCTTGGTTGCCCGCTTGGAGCGGGATGATAGCAAATTTTTCCACCATCATCAGCAGAGTATTTACATGGGGAAACACTGCAGTCCTTGTGTCTCTTAAGAACTCTAGACCCAAGATGAGTTTGAAGTCATCCATCACAACCGCCGATAAGTTTATCCTTCCCTCAAATGGACCAACCCTGATGGATACGTGCTTGGCCACTCCAGCGATAGGTTGAGCGACCGAGTTGATGGCTTTTACCTTTCCAACCCCTTTGTCTAGCACAAGTCCAAGTCTCTCCACCTCAGTACTTGCAACATAGTTGTGCGTGGTACCAGTGTCGATCATGGCGCGAACGTTTCTCCCATTGATTCTTACTTCAATGAATACGAGTCCCCGACTCTTCGGGGTACTCGGTCCCTTCTCTCTCTTAGAAGGAATGGTGTATGTCGTAGTGTTCTTTGGGGACAAGGCATTGCACCAATGTCCCAATGTTCTGAGGCTAGGGTCACCCTTGGGATCACCTTCCACGTTAGGTTCCGGTTCTTCAGAATCTGCAACCTGGGTCGCAGCAATACCCGCAATAGCATTCAATACTCGCCTGTTTTGATAATCTCTGACCGCATGTGGTCCATCACAGAAGAAGCACGTCTCCTTGTTCATGGTAGAACTCGATGCTTTATTTTGGGTTGACGGTGGTTTACCCCGATTAGGACTATTATTCGATCCCCAACTTCCCTGCGAGTTTGTTGGCGCCCGGAAGGTGCCACTTCCCCCGTTGTATCCATTATACAGTCTGTAGGGCCGATATGTCCCGTTGGTGCGAATAGGTGTGAATGTTGATGAGTCGGCAGCGGCTTTCTTAACTTCAGGCTCAAAATTAATTAATCGTTTCGCTGCTCCCATCGCGGTGTTCAGGTCATTTACGCGTTGGCGTTGTAGCTCTGCCCTAGCATTGGGTAGCAGTCCTTCCATAAAGTTGAAGATCTTGTCTTTCTCGGACATGTCACGAATGTCCATCATGATAGTAGAGAAGGTCTTCACATAATTGTGCACCGATCTCGTCTTTTTGAGTGATCTCAAGGCTCGACGAGCATTGTACTCAACGTTCTCTTGGAAGAATTGTAATTTTATTGCGTCCTTGAGATCCACCCATGTTTCTAGTCGCACCCGACCATCTTGTATGTCCTAGTATTTCGTCCGCCCCCATAATTTCGCATCGTCCACCAAATACATTGTGGCTGTCGCCACTTTCTTTGCCTCGTTCATCATGTTGACGGCGAGGAAGTATTGTTCCATGTCAAAGAGAAAATTGTCGACCTCCTTCATGACTCAAACTCTATTATACGGCTTCGGGTCTGGTACTCTAGCACCCACCTGTTAGAATAAGGTGACCAACAAGCCAACTTGTGGCTGTGGTCTGACCATTCTCTTGTAATACAATCGGTTTTTATTCGTAATAATATCTTTTATATTTATTGGCATTCCATATCTTTTATCCCATGCTAGTTGCATAGGTATGGTCCTGATGAAGTTACTTTATTACGGTGGATTGGTCTAGCAGAACCGTGAGATAATCCAGCACGTAATGTAACTCGTCGAACTTGTTCCTAGTCCAAAGGGTTACGCCATAATGAGGATACAGGCCTTTCCCATTAAGACTAGTACTTAGTGTATGTGGACCGCATCTCATCGGTCACGGTGTCTGGACATCGACATACATAAGTAGGTGCTCATAAGATGAGTTCACTGAACTCCCTCACCTAGAAATCTCTAAGTGGTTCCCACTCATCGAGTAGATGATTTCTATGGTATAGCGTACAACATTAATCCTTAAGACCCGGACCTCACCGTGACTTCACTAGAGGACAGGCTATGTTGTGACCTGTCTCTGTGTCTCTTTGGAGGCCAATCAAAAGGGGCAACGTTC
This sequence comes from Phtheirospermum japonicum, assembly GCA_014905375.1. NCBI lineage: Eukaryota > Viridiplantae > Streptophyta > Magnoliopsida > Lamiales > Orobanchaceae > Phtheirospermum > Phtheirospermum japonicum. Next base: position 763,287 of record BMAC01000008.1, on the reverse strand, counting down.
ACATAGTCGGGAATCTAGTGGGAAGTCTGTGCATGGTAGTAGGGGATTCGGACGCATGATAAGTCATGGATGTCCTGTGTATTCTGATGSTTRATAAATCCTCGGAGTCTCTGGCCAGAGCTGATAGTGGGGTGTTTAGAGAAATATGTTTCTTTAAGTCACACACGAACGGATTATCTTGAACCTAGAACGTACACACAGTTATTGAACTAKAAAGAGGTCTCGATGAACCAATACCTCTTGTTCAATCGGGACATAGATCGCGAAAGGATCGTACTGTACATATAAGCTATATCACAAGGTTCTTKCAGGCACTTCATTTGTATCTAGGGAATTATGATGCGTTGTTGCTAGGCGCCTCTCATAATTCATTGGGTTCTGGTTTGACCARTGATTAAGTAAAATGAGTTTTATTTAATCAGAGACTCTAAGGGACGAGTTCATATAAGAACAATGTGTTGTTCGAATGACAATGTGTTGTGAACCCACGGCTAGCTTACACCTGAACCATTGAGGGTCACACCACRTRTTTCCTGATTATTGAAAACGACAGCTAGAAATTAATTGTTAATTTTAGCATAGTTAGATATCAATATGATTGAATCTAAGGTTCGTAATTGTGATTATGAATTGAGAAAAATACGAGAAAATTATTCTGGACCCGAAAATATAATTGTTATATTTTTCGGAATTATCATTTGTGAGAAATGATTTAATTCCAATGGGATTTTTAATTTAAAATTGGGTCGACCCAATAAGCCTTTTAAAGTTATTGGGCCGGTACTAATTTAAATTAAAAGACTTGGGTTTTTATTTTTAGTTGGGCTTGTTTCCTTTTAAATTACAAGATTTATTTTTGGTTTTTTGAAATGGGCCAGCTCACCATTTCGTTTGGGCTTGTTCTAAAATAAAAAAAAACAAAAAAAACTTGGAGAATGTTTTTGGCTGCACACGGGTTTTAAAAGGAAAGAGATTGAATTGTTCAAAACACACCAAAAACAAAATAGACAGAAATTGAGAAAAAACCCTAGACGACAACCCACGTCCACCTCCGGTCGCCGCCGCTTTCCGCCGGCTGCCGCCGCACCTAAAAGGTTAGGTTCTCGTTTTTCCGTCATTCTCAATCCCTCGACGAATCTAGTGCTCCGTCGTAGGGACGTCGGGATATTCGGTGTATGATACCGATTGTCGGAGTCCCGGATGCCACGCACCTCCGCTCGCAGCCGTCGGAACCGTTTCACCGCAGCCCCGCCGCCGTTCGCTTCGCACGGCCGCTGCCAAGTTGAACCTGCCGCCGCTGCCGTCGTGAGGTTGTCACCGCTGCCGTGCCCCGTGGGCTGCTGCCAAGCCGAAGTTGTCGCAGCCGAGGAACATCCTCTCCACCCGGCCGCTGCCGCCGTAGCTCTCCGTGCAGCGCCGACTCGCACCGAAGCTGCCTACTCCCGCTGCCGTGCCGTTTTTGTTGCAGCCAAACCGAGCCGTGAGGTAATTAATGGCTACACTTATATATATATATATGATATGTTTATATATGATGTGCTGTGTATGTTTTCATATATATATATATGATATATAATGTATGAAAGCCGTAATATATATATATATACACGTGATATATATTAATATATGCATGCTGTGTGTATATTTAGTATGTGTATGCATGCATATTATAAATATGGTTGCTGTATGTGTGATATATGTGTAGACATATATATAATACTATAATATTATGCATGCTGGTGTAATATATTTGCATGCATATTTGATATAATATATATATATATATATATATATATAAAATGTATATGCTGCATGCAAACATATGATGTAATATATATATATAAATATTATGCATATTGATACATGCTGTTGTATATGATACATATATATAAATTGTTTGTGTATATATATATTATAATTAAATATATAATTAATATATTAATATATATATAATTATTATATATAAGTTTAATATATTAATATATATATATATATATATATATATATATAATTGTTATATATGTATATGTTTAATAGAAATGTATCATGCTCGTTTGATTTTGTGATAATCGAATTGTTTCTATTTATTAATAGCAATTAAAACATTGTTTGAATTAATTGATTATAAAAATTGTGTCGTCGTCAATTGAATTCGATTCAATTATTTAAAAAGTTTGTTTTCCGCTGTGCGATGGTACCATCAAATCCCAACACCACCATGGGTACGGGGGCAACGGGGGGACCATTTGCCACCGCCCGCTAAAGCAAGCCAATGTGAAGTGACATTGCTTCCATATCTCGTCTCATTTCGACCACGTTCACGGTCTCCCACTGTTGCTTCATCTCAACCAGGTTTGCGGCCTGGAGGGCATCCTTAAGCATGCGGCAAGCCGCCCGACTCTCATCCAACTTGTGTTGGAGATCGTGTATTGCTGTTCCCATCTCTTGCACCGTTGTTTCCAACCTGGGGCCTCTTTTCGTGGCCCATTTTTCCACTTCTACCAACTTTTCCTCAACCATGTTGAATCGTTGGTTCCCATTGGGAGCGCGAACCAGGTTCTCCGTCTCACTTGATTCCAACATTCTACCTTGGTCCGATGGATCAGGCCGAGGCTCTGATACCACCTGTCACAGGGCGCTTGTAGTGTATGTGCTAGAGAGCGCACCGTGCGGCTAGTAGTCGATCACACTGACTACTTCCGCCTAACTTGCTTGAAAGCTTGTGCTGCTGCGACGCACTCACACCTGGAGCGCTATAGTGGCACATCAAGGTTTGAAAGAACGATTTGAATTTTATTAATTACGAAAGTGAATTACAATATGCCAGCAAATTACAATGTGCGTTGTTGGAGAGGGGGACGCTCCAAAGCAAAGCTTCTCCTTCTTAACAATTGTTCGCAGACCCTATTCCCCCTATAATAAGCTTAACAAAATAAAGCAAAGTAAACTGACTAGACATTCGAAGGGTTGTGGAAGCCCACCCCTTGCTACCGTAGTAGCAACAAAGAAAATATGTACATTACATCCGAAAGTAAAACACCTACACTAAGGACTCTAACCTGGTGTGCGTTGAAGTTCGGTCTTCCTTGTGAGGTTTCGGTTGGCGGCCCGCTGAAGTGGCTGCTGGCCAAGCAATCACGGGCTTTGAAGGGGCGTCCCGTGACATGTGGGCTGATCTACCTAGAACCACAATGATTTTGTAAAACCCTTAGAACCAGATAGTCCTCTACACTTAACAGATTAATATAAAATCATTAATAGATTCTGTAACTATTAAACCATAAACCATAAGCCGTGATACATAAAATTGTTCTTCTGCCCTACATTAGGTTGGGTAAAAACATAATCACACATGTAATAAAATCACAAGAATGAACTATATAATTAAACTATATGACCCATCTGATGGACCAAAAACCATGTATGTGTATAACAAATGTTACTAAATAAACTGTAGTTCTTATAATCATTCTCAATCTGACATAGGCCAACCCATTAGTGTTCATCCATATATGCTTACCCATCGCCTACTTGATTAAACAGGGCAGCTAGTGTTCTCCATATTTATTCATCCATCATCAGCCTTATTTCAAGTCGACCAGTTTTATTGCTGACCTTATTTTAGACCAACTAGTGTTCTCATCAATCTTATTTCAGATTTACTAGTGTTATCATCAACCTTCTTTCAGACCGACCAGTGTTCCATAGACCTTAATTCAAATCGAACAATTATTTTGTCAACCTTCTTTCAGGTTGACCAATGTTCCCATTCGTCAACCTTCTTTTAGGTTGACTAGTATTTTTATTGACCTCTTTTAGATCGACCAATATTTTCATCAACCTTCTTTCAGATTGACGAGTGCTCCAGTAGACGTTATTTAAGGTTGACCAATGTTTTCGTCAACCTTCTTTGAGGTTAACCAATGTTCCCGTTGACCTTATTTAAGGTTGACTAATATTTTTTTTCTTTGAGGTTTACCAACCCGTTGATCTATGTATTTGTCAACCTTTTTTCAGGTTGGCTAGTGTTTCTGCTTACCTTCTTTTAGATCAACCAATATTTTCGTCAACCTTATTTTAGGATGACCAATGTTCGCATCAACCAATGTATTCGTCAACCTTCTTTGAAGTTGACTAGTGTTTAGATCGACCAATGTTTTTATCAACCTTACTTTAGATTAACAGGCTGACCTCACCATATTTGTTTACCCATCGCCATCTTGATAAACAGGCTGACCCATAACCATAAAAGCAAAAATACTGAATATGTAGAGAAATTCTCATTTAATAACTAAAATCACTTGACATACCATAGTTCATAACATAATAACTCCATAAAAAAAATAATATTTACCATACTAACTATGCATGGTATTTCCTCTAGTGGCAGATGTTCTAAGAGCTGGAACAACTTTCCCCTGATTGTCTTCCAGAATGTAAGCACCTCCTTTTAAGAACTTAGTTATTTTAAAAGGTCCCATCGAATATGGGTCTAGCTTTTCCATGGGATATATCGTATTAGCTTGCCTCCATACCAAATCTCCCACTTGGAACTCTCTCTTTCTCACCATTTCATTACATGCAACCTGTATTTTTTTCTTATATTTTTCCACCTTGGCCGCAACTTTCTCCCATATTTCATCTATTAAATCCAGGGCTTCTCTAGCTAATTGTACATTCACTTCTGGATAAAAATCAGCTATGGGATGGGACCGAACAACTATCTTCATTGGAAATACTGCCTCCATTCCATACACCAAGCTAAAAGGTGATTCTCCAATGGTACTCCATGGTGTTGTTCGATACGCCCATAAAATAGACTGCAACTCTTCGACGTATAAGCCTCCAGCTTTCTCCAGTGTTAACTCATAGAATTGATGATAATTCAGTTAGTGAACTCAATCAATTCAGTAGCTTGCGGATGTGCTATCAAGGCAAATTGTTGTTTCATGCCCATTTCTTTACAAAAATCTTACATCATCCTTCCATTGAATTGAGTCCAATTATCAGATATTAATGCTCGTGGAACTCCATACCTGAGAACGAATATTGTTAAAAATAAAATCTATCATGGCCTTCTCCTTGAATCGAACTTTTTGCACTTACGTTTTGTTAAGAAAAGTTCGTCCGTAAGACAACAGAGTGATTGTAAGCGATAAGTTTGACTCGAGTCGAATCTCTCGAGGAATGACAATTGAAATAAAAATGTTCATTAAAACACGATTTATCTAAATACACGATCAAGAAAGTTGGTGGTTTGTTTCATTTTAAGAACTAAAAATAATTGATCAACACGACTTTCAATTTAAACGAAGCAAGAAATCGACAAATCTAACGTATCGATCGAATTCCACAAATATAGGAATTAAATGATAAAAAATAATAAATAACTAGTAGATAACTAAAGGTGTTCAATAAAATTACGAGAACCAACATAGCTTTAAAATACATTAACACTTAAACATCGAAGGATTAAAACTAGAACTAAATGAACAAGAAATTCACCAAAGAAATTTACAAACATACGCAATAGAATCAACCAAAGCATATGATTAAACGAGATCCAAGACCGACGTAAAAAATAATATGAAAACTAAAAATCAATATTCACAAGCAATTTCAATAATTAAACTATAGAAATTACCCAAGCATATTATGAATACGAATTGCATAAAATAAATCAAAGAGCTCCAAACGAGATGAATTCTTGATCTCCAAGCACCGGATCGTTTGAAAAAGATAAACAAAAGTGAATCATCCAAACAAGAATCAAGCAAGAGTGAAAGGAAGACTCGAAAATTTAAAAACATGGAAAATTAGGTTTATAAATGGTAAGTGTTAAGTTTTGGTCGAGGCTGTCTGCAGCTGAAGAGTGATGATGCTTAAATAGTGTCGGTCGAAGAGGGTGTCGTGGTAATTTCTCTCGAAAATGATGATCGTCGATCGACCATCGATTTGCGTTGATCAATGATGTCTCTGGCATTGTTCCCCATCGACGACGGGTGTGGGTCGACGATGGCACATTATTCTCGACATGTCGATCGACCAAAGCTGTCAACTCAGGTGGTAGGCGCCCATCGATGCCTCGTCAATCGACACGTCAATCAATAGTGGTTGGAGTTCCTCAAAAGGTCGATTGACTGGGTTATTCAACGCCAGCAAGAGGCGTGCATCGGTGCTGCGTCGACAATGCATCGATTGCTGGTCGATCGACGACAGTTTTGCGAGTTTGTGTTCGGTATTTGTTGTCCCAAACTGGTCGTAACTCATGGGAAAGCGTGTGGCTCCTCTCGGAAAACTGAAATAGATAAGAAGACCAAATTAGAATGAGAACTTACCAAAATATGAGAGAAAGTGTTAAGAAGGATAAAACAACACGACCTGCGAAGACTAAAAGAAAGAAAAACGAAAGAAAATACAACCTAAAATCCACTATAACACAAAACAAAATGCAAAAACAAACGGAAAACACACACAAAAATGTACAAATCACTTTTCAATATTGGTACATCCTCCGCCACCACCCATTTAGTAAAATAATCTACTGCCACCACTATGTCTTGCTTTTGTGATGCAGTTCTTGGAAGAGGTCCCACGATATCAATCCCCAACTGAGCGAATGGGCACGACAAGCTCATTACAATCACATCTTTCGCAGGAACATGTATGATAGGAGCATGCATCTTACATTTTTTACAAGTCATTAAAAACTCCCTTGTCATCCATTTCATTTGAGGCCAGAAAATCCAGCTCATGAAGCTATCCCAACCAAGGCTCGACTATTTGCATGATATCCATAATATCCCCTGTGTATCTCTTTGAGAACTTTTAGCCCTTCTACTGGTGATAAACACTTCAAATAAGGCCCAAAGTGTGGCCTACTTATATAATCCACCATTTATCAAGCAAATAATGTGCAACTGTTCTCGCGTCCTTAGTAGATAGTTGCACCATACCTTCTTCGACCTGGTTCAATAACATCTTGACAGGTGTTTACCTGTCCTCTTCTGCGTCTAGTTCCATTACCTTCCCTTCTTATCTCTCTAAAGTACTAGCTCGCAACTCCATCAAAGTTATTGTTCGTGTATGACAGTCCCTTAATACACCTGCCATCTACGCGAGCTGATCAGCTTGCACATTCTCCGATCTTGATAAATGTTCTAATTTAAATTCCTCAAACTATGTTTCCATATGTTTGACCATCTTCAAATACTCCTACATGTGTTCCTCTCTTACCTTGAAGGCTCCCTTATATTAGCATGCCACCAATTAGGAATCATCGTATACCCATAAATAACTTATATCCAGGTCGCTTGCCATCTTCATACCCCGAAACAATACTTTGTATTTTGCCTCATTATTAGACGTCTTGAATCCTAACTTGATGACGTATTATAAGTATTCTCTCTCCGGACTAGTTAGGACAATTCTGATTCCAACCCCGCGTATCATAGTTGACCCATCCACTTGTACTAACCATACCTTTTCCTCTACCTTCTCATCATTCATTCGCGTCATCTCTTGTAAGAAACCTGCCAGCACTTATGCCTTTATCAACATTCGCATCTCATAATTAATGTCATATTCACTAAGCTCTACTACCCACTTCACTAAATGACTTATCAAATTAGGATTTCTCAAAACCTATTTTAATGCCAGGTTAGTTCTTACCCTAATCTTATGCCCTAAAAAGTAAGGGTGTAGCTTGCTAATTTTGCATACTAAAGCAAATCCTCATTTCTTCAGCTCTGAATAGTGTTGCTCAACACCTCGTAACATCTTACTCACATAATAAATAAGATTATGGGTACCCCCATCTTCTCAACTTAGTACTTAGCTCACCGCCATCTCAATTACTGACATATATAAATCCTCCCCATGTTGGAGTTTTGTTAGCGAAGTGATTTTTGCCAATTATTCATTCAGCTTCTTAAAAGCTTTTACTACCTCTGTTGTCTATTCAAACTTAGATCCTTTGCTCGATGTCCTAAGAAAGGGAAATCCTTTCTTTACCGACCAGGAATAAACATATTGAGCCCAGCTATCATACTCATTAAAATCGGTATGTTCCTCACCGTGTGAGGTTGAGGCATTTTTAACACAACTCACACCTTTTATCGTTTAACCATGATACCTCACTCTATTACCATGTAACCTAGAAACTTCCCAGACCATACTCCAAAAGAACACTTCTTAGGATTTAAACACATCCCATATTGTCGCAAAATTAGAAAAGCCTTCTTTAAGCCACCCACATGTGATAATGATCTTTTTCTCTTCACTAGCATATTATCTACATACACCTCCATAGTCGCACCAAACAGCTCCTTGAACATCTTTTCCACGAACCTCTAGTAAAAAGCTCCTAAATTCTTCAACCTAAAGGGCATAAACACTAAATAATAGGTCCCCGTTGAATTGATGAAACCCGCCTTCATCTAATCCTCGGCACTAAAGGAATTTGATCATACCCTTCTGACACATCTATTATGCTTAAGAATTCACAACCTTACATTGAATCGACAAATTGATCAATACGTGGTAATGGATAATGACCCTTGAGACACGCCTTATTTACCTCGCATAAATCAACGCATATTATCCACTTATATCCTAGTTTAGGTACCATTACTATATTCGATAACCACTCCAGGAATCGGATCTCCCATATATGTCTAGCCTTCAACAACTTCTATAATTCTTCTTCTATTACTTTGTCCATCTTTACACTAAAGTGCCTCCTTTTCTGCTTTACCGACTTGATGGCTAGATCTAGGTTCAGGTAATGTTGCGCAACCTTGGGGGTCCACCCCCACTAAATCATTATCTCTAAAGGAAAATATGTCCACAAATTCTTTTAACTATATTATTCTTGTTGTAAAACCTTATCGACCATCCACCAACTCGATCTCCATCAGCTCCTCATGAGGTCCCAAAGATTTCCTCCACCCTTGTCTTCTTATTAATCATGATACCTTCTCGTGTATCGCCATTCTTCTCCCTTTTGCCTTCACTCATCCATTTACGTACATTAGTTTGATAATGCGACCGTGTTGCCAACTGATCGGAAACTACCTCTCCCACTTTATCACCTAATGGTTACTTGATACTCTCGTGACAAGTAGATGTAATAGCCTATAATTCATTGAGAGCAGGTCACCCCAATATGATATTATATGCCGAGTAAGCTGACCAAATATTTGAGTTTCTTCTCTACTTGAAACTCACCTTCTCCCAAATCTACCATCCATACTACTTCTCCATCCGTAATGAATTGCGACCCATTAAACACCAGAATATAGGTCTGCACTGGCTTCACCTTTACTTCCACCCACATTTTTTCCAGACAATGATGATATAATATGTTAAGAGAGATCCATTATCGATAAATACTATGCAACGTCGTAAGTAGCTACTTTTGCTTATATAACTAATGCTTAACCTGCAAACCCCATCTTTCTTATGGCACAAAGCATATAACCGGTCATGAAGGTGGCAGTCATAGATTCACTGCCACGACCTCCGAAGGCCCCAGTCTAGCATCCTTGCCATGAATCTTCCTTTTATTATTGGAGTCTCCATCAGTAGATCCTCCTAAAATCATTTCAGTTCATTCCTACTGTTACCGGGCTCTCCATTCTCTTTCCAAAATTTTGGCACCTTTTACCTTCCTACTTGTCCACATGTCTGCGCCCAATCGGGACCTCCTGGGGGAAGTCATGGAAGTTCACGCCTTTGTTCTCGTGCCCTATCTTTATAAAAAAAACTCCTTTAAATGGCCTGCTTTGATCAACCTTTTAATTTCTATCTTCAAATGACGACATATCTACGTATAGTGCCCATAATTATTATGGGCCCCGCAAGAATACTGAGACTTGGGATTAGTAGGTATCTGTATGTAATCATCTGACCACCTTAAAACATCAAGCTATTGTCTTTCAATTATAGCAAATATTCTGGCCCGTGAATCCTTTAATTTGAAATCGTCAAGATTTCTTAACACAACCCGTCTGTCAACTCTCGAGATAGATCTACTTTTATCTTATAGTAGCACAGAAAATAGCTTAACTTGCCTCCGTGGATCTCTTCAAGGTTCTGCTCTCTTAGTTGGGAGCCTCTCTACATAGTCATCCTCAAAAGCAAAGTTGAGACGTCCTTCTTCAACTTCCTCCACATGCATATACTTTATTCCCCTATCCATTACTTCCTAAAATGTGAGAGGAGGTCATTTGGCCAACGACTTCCTCAGTCCCCTGTATGTAAATCCTTAGATAAAAGACTTCACCTTCATTTCATTTATAGAGGAAGGTACCTACAAAATGGCTCTTGTAAACCTAGTGATGTAATCCTTCAATGACTCCTTTTTATAAATTATGGCGAATAAAGACATGAATGTCTTAGTGTGTGTTCTTGCGCTAGAAAATTGCATCAAAAATGAGGATTTCATCATTCTGAAACTAGTAATAAGTCCTAGGGTGATCTGATGGAACCAGTTTTGTGCTAATCCCAATAAGATAAAAAAAAATGATCGACAAGCAACCGTGTCTTTAAATTGCCATAATGTTGCCTCATTCTCAAGACTTTGTAAATAAAGAACTTGATCTGCCAATCCCTCATAGAAAAAATCCAATCCTTTACACCCCCTGGGTAGGGCGGCCTTCAATGTCTCATTTGAGAATGGGTGTCCCTGATCTTTCTCTATTTTCCCCCCTGTAACCTATTTCTGTAAAGCCATCAATGCTGCCTAGATGTCTCAAATCATCCTAGTAGTAGGGGATGCCTCATCATCCTCATCTTCCATCTTTCTCTCATCTTTTTTCTAGTACCCCCCTTGGTTAATCATCGCTCCCCGAGGTCTTATATACTCCTCTTCTTCCTCATAATATCTTCGTCCCATACATATGTCTCATCTTTGTACTTCCTCCTTCCCCATTTAGTTAGTCTAAGTGGTTTCGGTTTAGGTGTCTTCTTGTTTTAAGCTTTCTTCGCACGAGGAGATCGCACGACCTCCTTTTGATTATCCAACTTCTTCACTTTATTCCCTTCGACCCCTTGTTCAACATCTTCTTCACCATTAGTGGGTCTGGTATCTATGATATATTACCTGACATCTGTTTGTATCGCGAGCTTTTGCATCATCCCCTTCTTGATGTTAAGGAGGTGGCATCTAATCCAACTCCTCTGGTCCTATGCTCATGGTTCCTTTATTCTCTAATCCTTTTAGGGTGGTAGTCTTTGGATCCTTGTTCCCATCACTGCATTAATGTGGTGTGTTGTCTGCCTCCTGGTTCTCCATCCCTGAATTAGGTATATGCTTGCTGCCAACCTTAAGAATAACAACATCCACATCCTCCACCTCTTTTTTAGAAAAATCTAGCACGCGTGGAGTTACGTTATTTAACTTCATGTTTTTTTATTATCTCACATCATTTGCTCAATGAATCGATGTTTTTCATAATCCCACAGACAAAGCCACTTTATGTAACCCAGAAATTGGCTTATCAAGAAAAAGGTCAAACCGCTTCGAATATGCTTTCTCGGATCACAATCGACTTGCACAAAAACCCAATCTAAATAGCCTCGGTATAGGCCCTTCGATGCTTAAGTTAGTAACCTTATAAATTTGATAAAACAAGAGATTAAAAAGTAGAAGTAACTCAACTTAGAAAATAAATGAGGCCTGGTCCCTCTTTATATAGATGTTAGAGACGTACGGCCCAAGCTAGGGTTTCGGTCTCCCAATCAAACTTAATCTCTATAATTAGGAAAATATTGCATATTTAGACTCTTGCTCTCTTAATACCATAATAACTATATTGTCGTATTATTTAGAACCTCCTACCATGTTACTGACCTGCCGGCCCCCACGACCATATTTAACCATAAAACCATATTTTCATATTACCACATATGCCGAGACCTAAAACCTTCTACCACATTTGTCTTATTATGAACCCATCAGGGCCCAATACTTCTTCTACACGACCTTCTACGTGCCCAGTTATACGCGACCTCATTTAAGCAACTTGTTTTAACTAACTGGGATTTTAGAGAGCCCATGCGACCTAATCTTGACAAATAAGCTTCTGAAGAACCTCATTATCCCATTTTGTCGACCTCTTAACCATCTTTTACACCTTGCATGTCCGACCTGATATTTGATGCCACATCACATAATAACTGGGGTTATAGTACACCTGGAGTTCATGAATAAATACATTCAAAAGAAAATAAATTGTATATAATTTAACAAAATTTTGAAATTTATTTCTACACTATTTCAAAAGTTATATTTCTTTTAAGAGCTCATTATCTAAAAACTCAACAATACAAGTCATGAATATGACTTCAATGGATGATGAATATGACTTTTGTATACGATGATTATGAATCTACTTGGAGTGGAACCCACTCCTATAAAAGACACCAATCTATTTAGTGCAATCATATTCATCATACATAACATCCTTATTCATCACACATAACATACATATTCATCACACATAGTATTCATATTCATCACACAGAATATAAAAGTTGAAATCACGTTCACCATGCATTGTACACCTGGGCACATGGTATACGACCTCAAGAAAAATATTAATTATCTAGTGAAATAAATACTTTTAGGAAATGTTATATGTGTGTGTATATATATGACTCGTGATAAATATATGGCGAGCTAAATTAAATTATTATTATTGAATTTTGTGTTATTTTTTCATATATATCTATTATATCAAAATATTTAAGACTTAAGACTCGCCCAACTCAAGAAAAATGCCTCGAATACAAGCATGTGGATTTTAAAACATTGCTTAAATTTTAAAGTAATAAATCACAATTTTCAAAAGGAATTGATAGAAGAATTAATCCAATTTATATTATCTTAATAAGTATGACTTCACATTTA
>BMAC01000008.1:722874-745374 GCA_014905375.1 Phtheirospermum japonicum | reverse complement strand
AAGTTTTAAGTAAGACCCAATTAGAGCCTAGAAAATTTAGTCACGAGTTGTCTAACAATTCAGAAAGTATATTTATTAATTGTGTTGAGAGTTTAATATATCTATTATTTATTTATATAATATTTAATTAATCTATTTATATAATATTATATTTATTTTTCTATATAATGAAAATTTTTAATAAAATCATTTTACAAAATGAAAAGAATCTCTTTTTGTTAACATTATAAAGTACATATTAAACATTAGTAAAAATCTACAATGAAAAAAATATATTTTTTTTACAACTTTAAATTATTGATATATGTTGCCATTGGTTATAATGATATAGGTTTTCTATATTATTTTTATTTAATTATTTTCAAATTAATGACAACGAGTATACATTTCAAAGTGTATATGATTGTCAATAATATAACTATTTTTTCTTTCCAAACTCAACACTAAATGACATTTCAAATGGTATATCTAATTGGTTGTTATTAAAAAAAAAACTCATTTCCCAAATAAACATATTTTTAGAAATCAAAAGTTTTGCATGTGATGTTCATAATAAACACTCTTCTTGGAAAAAGAAATCATATAAACAAACATGTTTTCAGAAATAGAATATTGTGTATGTAATGTTAATGACACAATCTCCTTATATCAAATAAATATTAGAAATTTGTCAAAATAGATTTATGTAATTCTTTATTTGATGGTTTAATTTTAATTAATGTCCACCGAGAGTTTCTAATGAAAGTGCTACAAATCTTATCCTTACAGAATGATAGAAGTGCTCTTAGTTTGTTGAGCAAACTATCTTTATCTCTATTATAAAATAATATTAAAATGTGATTATTTCGCGAGTTACAATGGATGAAAGTAATAAAGATAAGAAAACGAAACGTCGAATTCAAAGATGTATTTCATAATATATAATATTATACTCTCCATTATAATTTTCATTGGGTACAACAAATATTATATACGATATCAGTTGGCATTTATTTAGTATATAATTTAAGTAATGTCTCCCGTGCATTACATGGGTAACCGAACTAGTTGGTGTAAAGCTATGTCCAGTCGCACCTTCTATAAATTCCATCTTATGCTGCAAGGTTGATTCAATCACACCAACAAACACTCGGATGGAATGGATGAATGCTCTCTTGGAAACCTCAAATCTCATTTCAACAGATAGATCGACATATGCAGTTAATCGCTCTTTAATAATTACTAGCAACGACGTTAAAGCACAGACATCTGGAGTATAAAATTGGAGTTTTGGCAAACGATTTTTGTTTGGGCATCTAGCTAAAAAGAACTTTTGGCTTTTTAAATTTAATGGGTAATATAATAAATTAGATATCAGAATCAACCTACAAATTCTCAATAAAAATTTCAATTTCTCAGCCAAAATAAAATCAACATTTCTATACATAGAAATAACTGGTTTCTAGCCCAAATTCCATCCGATATTTATGAAAGACTAACTTTTAATATATATTATATATATATATATAATATATATATATATATATATATATATGTGGTGTGTGGTGTGTGTTGTGTGTGTGTGTGTTGAGCTTTTAATAGAGAAGAAAAAAAATAAGAATATGAAAAAAGAGGGGTAAACTAGGTAATTTACATTTTTATCTTCTTTTTAATATTTAAAATAAATAAAAATAATAAGTAATTATTAAATTATGCAACGTCATTAAAAAGCTCGATCAGGATAATCTTGTACATTTTTTGATAATTTGGTTAATTTAGTGAATGTATTTGATATTAGACTAATTCTAATTTAGAAAGTGGACAATATAATAAATTATACAAATTAATTTTCCAGTAAAAGCATATCTTCTTTTTTTAAAACGTACAATTGCCTAACGGAAACATCCCGTTAGACGGTCTGACAATAATCGACTACATGTAAGTGGCAATATTAAATAAATTGTTATATCAGTATCTATATGTAAAGGATGGGCACTTAAACGGATTAATATTGCATGCAGTAGCATGCATTGAAAATAAACTAGTTTAGTTAATTATGATATGCTTGGGTGGTTCATTTTGCACTAAACGTGTAAGGCTATAAATGCAAGTGAGCTGATTAAGATAATATTAATAGATCAGGTCAAGCCAAAGCAATATGATGATCACTTTATGCTTACGTCATAACAGTACAACATTTTATTAGGGCCTCGTATAATTCTTATGGATATGTTGAGAGACACTCTCTGTGCGCGAACATTTATATTAGTCCAGATTAATAGGTCCATGACCCGTTAAACTATCTGGTTCGATATTATCAATTTATTGGTTTTTGTAATATGTTGTATTAATTTTTGTACCGTAAAGTATTAATTTTTCATAAATTTCTAACTCGTACTATAATGTATTGGTTTTTGTACTGTAATGTTTTTGTACTATGACGTATTGGTTTTTTATTATAATGTATTGGTTTTTGCACTATAAAGTATTGATATGAAAATTTTGAGCTAACGGATGATTCCGTTAGTACGGCCTAACAAGAGTATTTGCCCTTAAAAATAATATCTTCATACTATTCGTATTTTGGCTAAAAATGTAGAATTCGTTATTTAACCTTTTGGATTTTGACAATCACTAGATAAAGGAAATAAAATATTTAATTTATTAATTAAATTTTTATCTCACATTTTATATAATTTTGAGTATTTTAACTAAAAGAATATCGGTTAAAATTCAGTGTGACAAACTTGGTCTACCAATTAAATTTTTATCGTACATTCAGTCCAAATTTTGGGATCACAATACGTGTCACGTGCAAATTTCCAGCAAAAATTTTAGTTTTGGGTGAAAATTGAACTAAAAATGTGCGACAAAAATTTAGTTTGGTGAACTAAATTTGCCACCCCTATATTTAGTAAATTATTTTTTGCCAAGTTCAAAAAGGTAATTAAACGTACATTTTAGCCATCGCCATACTGTTGATCTTTGATGTTATTAGGCTATGACATTTAGGGGTGTAAATTGAAATGAGCTTTCGGTTAAAAGCCTCCGTGATCGAACTTTGGTTTCCAGGCTCGTTCATATCCGTCATTTAGCTATACAAACACTAAATGAATGAAAAAGGGACGGCAAGGGCGGCAATAGGTGTCATGACACGATAGCACGACACGAACACGACACGATAAGAAACAGCGATTACAGATACAAAGACATGATAAGGCACAACACGATACGAAATGACACGAAACACGACACGAAAAGCACGACATTCTAAATTAAGATAGATTTACACTTATTGTTACATTTATGATCAAATAAGATAGAAAAAAAATGATAGTGCGATACGAACACGACACGATAACCCGATCTGCCACCCCTACAAAAACCTTGACTCCATTTAATAAACGAATAGAGTTCAAACCACCCCATACTTGTTTATTAACGTTCGTGAACAAGCTCAGTAATAACTCGATTAATAAGTTAAGATTTATGTATAAGAAATTAATCAATCAAATAATAAGGTTCCTTATTATCTCTTGTTGTTCATAGGTGAGATGACCACAACAACTACAATATAATTTAATCAAAGTCAAAGTGGGATCGGAAAGAAAATTCTCACAAATAAAATTAATTATTTATTAATGAATATGTTAACGAACAAGTTACGAAACATGGTCATGACGTGAATGTGTTCATGAACATGTTTCAAACATCTAAAATTTTTATTGAACCGAGATTGAACATTATTTGGAAATTCTTGACGAGATCGACCCGAGTTCACAAAAGAATCAAAATAAATGAACAGTTAAAGATAACTAAATTTGGCTTCGTTTGGTTCGTTTACACCCCTAATGACATCTAATTAATCAGTGAGTAGTATCTTCATTTAGTGGTGTGTGTGAATAGTAGTTTAAGATGATTTTTGCAGACCTACACAGTATGAACATGTAGGTTTTAGATTTTTTTTTTTTGTATATATATATATTCTCTAGGCAAAAATATTTTTTTAGTCCGATAAGTGATCACTCTTTGACATTTAGTCCGACTTTTGGTCACACTTGAAAATTAGTCCACTAAGTGGACTAAATGCTGATTTTTGGTCCAGTGACCGCCTAAAGTAGGTCATCTTTACCGGAAGCCGACGTGGCCACTTACAAAAAAAAAAATCGAAAATTGAAGGTCACTGGACCAAGAATCAGCATTTAGTCCACTTAGTGGACTAATTTTCAAGTGTGATCCAAAACCGAACTAAAATTCAAAGAGTGGTCACTTACCGGACTAAAAAAACAATTGTAGATTTTTGGCGAGTAAGTATAATTAGGAGGCAATTGTCCAAAAAAAATATGATATAGGTATAAATAAAAATGAAATGTCTGGGAGAAAAAATTCCCTATTTATTTTAATTTTTAATTTTAGATTGTAGATTTTTATTTTATTCTATTGCTTATTTATAACTTGTGGGTATTTATTCTATTTCTTATTTATCAAAATGTTCAAACACGTGAGTTTTGTTCGAGAAATCAGAGACGAACACCCTTATTTTTCAATTATTTTTTACCTTTTACCGCCTAGATCCGTCACTTACCTTTCACCACCCACCAACGTTTTTTCTTCTTCCTGTTTGGCGGTGGCATAATGACGACAGTTATGGCAGTGGCAACGACGGTGTGATGGGTGACGCTAATGAAAGAGTTGGAGTGGTGGTGGTGGAGGGTTGGAGGAGATGATATATTTTGGGTATTTAGTATTTATGGGATAATTTTGACATTTTTGTTGAATTTTTTTATGGGTGAACTCGTAAATAAGTGGGGTGCGTATATTCGCTCTCTAAAATAAATTAAATGTAAATAACTCCTCTTTTATATATTATGAAATATTTTTTTGCAGATTACATTAACGTCTAATTATAGTTTAACTTATTATCATCACACATACCAATAGTTTTAAACTCAGCAAAATTACTTTTTTAGTCCGGTAAGTGGCCACTCTTTGATTTTTAGTCCGGTTTTGGATCACACTTGAAAATTAGTACACTAAGTGGACTAAATGCTGATTTTTGGTCCAGTGACCTTCAGTTTTCGATTTTTTTTTGTAAGTGGCCACGTCAGCTTCCGGTAAAGATGACTTGCTCTAGGCGGTCAGTGGACCAAAAATCAGCATTTAGTCCACGTAGTGGACTAATTTTTAAGTGTGACCAAAAACCGGACTAAATATCAAAGAGTGGTCACTTACCGTACTAAAAAATATTTTTGCCAAATATATTTCAATTTGACTTCTTTCACACAAATTTAGAAAAGTATTGAAATATACAAATATGAAAATCATTTTCTTCATGTTCTCTTATTTATAAAGGTTTCTGATATGTCTAAATTGTTGGGCCACCAAGAACTGGATCGGGTTGCCTTGAACTTTCTCCTCGAACCTCCGACCTGAAAAAACAAGCAACGAGGCATTCCTGCTATAGAAATTCTGACGTTGAAGTTAGAAAGTGTAGAAATCAATGTATATGCGTATAAAGTATGAAAAAAGTATTAGAGTTTAAAATGATGATATGAGTTCCAATTTATAAGGAGTAAAAGACTTGATACTCAAAATAGGAATCCATTTTAAGCATGCAAACTTGGTTTCCTTAAATTAAGAGGAGATAGTTTTCCACAAGGACTCTTCTTTAGTCAATATACATGAAGCTTAATAGATGTTGGGCTTAGAAGCCCAGGTTCACAAATGGGACGCCCTTCCATCAGGCCGACCTAGACAACATCGGTTAGGCACTCTCATTAAGCTCAGATCAAGCCGAACTTGTATCTTATGTCTTATTTAAGGACCAGATTCACGAATAAGGGCAACCCCTTACTACATCGACCTAGCCATTGTCGATGTAAGCAGTATTAACTCGGGTTCAGCAAGTTGACATTATTTACCATATTATTGTCCTTATATTCTGCTTGTTCGAGGAATGAGAATGAGTAGAGTAGACTTAAAAGAAGTTAAGCAAAGTCTCTGCTAATCTTCATTCTTTTGCAAACATAGATTGCTTAGTTTATTTCAATTGTACGAATTCGAATGGCAGTCAACACGCTCTTTTATCAAAAATAATGCATAAGTATGACCACGTAAACATTTTAGGGGCTAGATCTCGTCTGGCCCAATAGTAGGATGTGCAACCCAGGTAATCCGAAAGGCTAAAGGTGACTCAGTAAAAAATCAGCACAACTCGCCTTATCGCATAATATCAGACACATCTTAATTGAGTGCATCTCACCTTATCAAAAAAGACCATAAGTAAGCACAACTCATTTTGTCAAAATAAATCATAAGTGGACACAACTCATCTGGCCTATTTGTAAGCTGCGCAATCTAGGTAAAGGTGGTTCAATTGCTAAGCAACTCAGCTGCAATGGTAAGATCAGCTCGCGTGGCCCACTCATAATTTGGGCAAGCTAGGTTAAAGAATATGAATCAATAACTAGGCAACTCAGTTGCAAAAGTGAGCTTAGCTCTCCTTGACTAGTCATAAGCTGAGTGCATGGTGCACAAGCCAGGTAAAAAGGTGATTCGATTGCTAGGCATCTCAATTGTAAGTGTGAGCTCAACTCATAAGGGGTGCAGATCAATCTCTAAGGCCACTCAGTGGCAAGTATGAGCTTACCTCGCCCATCCCAGTCATTAGCTGCGCAAGACAAGTTCCCCCACCTAGCTTGGACCCACCACCAAGCTTGGAAAAACATGATAAATTAATTGCTAAGGCCACTCAGTGGCAAGTATGAGTTCAGTTTGCCCAACCAAGTCATAATCTATGCAAGCCATGTTCCCCCATCTGGCTTGGTTTTATCACTAATCAAGGTAAAAGATGGCGAGTTAATTGCTAAAGCCACTCAGTATCAAGTTTGCGCTCAACTTATAAAGGGTGAGAATCAATCGCGCATGACTCTTAGGTCACCTGAATCAAGAAAATGTTTGTTGGCTAGTCCTGCTATAAATAGGTAAATAATGAATGATATATTTATTCGAGTAAGTAATCATAATGCTAATCATTATATCATAGGAAGGTCGAGCCATAGAAAGACTCCATCAATTTCATCAAGATATGAGTAAGAACAATCTACAAAATCATAATACATATAAAAATATAGCAAGAAATTCAGCTCAAACTCAAATTAGCATATATTATTCGTTTAGTCAAGAGATTTATTACACAATCATGCACTTTATTAAACAACCTCAATTTGAATTAATGTGATGATATGAAACTCAAGTCATATCCAATTCAAAGGCTTAAAAGGCTCATGCATAATCAAATAAATCATCATTTAATAATATAATAATCACATATTCGAAATTCTCAATTCTAATTTCTACTATGAGAATAATATCATGCATTGAAATTACCATAAGTTTTGAAAAAGATAATGGTTCTACTAACCATATTAGACCACATAACATTATCTTAGAATATTATTGTTCAGAGGAGGTGTAATTAATAAATTAGCTCATAATCATCAATCGGGTAGAAAATCTAAACTCTAGTTCGCAAGTATGGAAATCACTATGATAATGTACTTGTAATAATAAATCAATTATTTGTGCATAATAAATAGGGTCACACTATCTAATTCATAGTCGACATGCGAATAAAATATTAAATCTCATGACGCAAGTTCATATATGTAAAGTTCGTTGAGTAGTGAAATCACAACAAATATAGCTGTCATTCAATCATGGATATCGATAACGTAAATCATACATGATAATTCATTTAACCGCAATATTATTTAAGAAGAAAATACGTATCTCCTTTTTAATGTGTCGATTTGATTGCCTTCGTCAGTCAACTTTTGTTTATATCGTTCTTCTTTGGAAATATTACTCTCATAATTACAACCTTAACATCAAGGCCTTTTCATCATGATGATATCATCTCATAAAAAAACCAACTATTAGATCAAGTCACTTATCTATTCATCTTGATAGTTGATTGTTCTTAATTTGCATCACGTTTCGTCGAAAATTCAATTTTGTCAACTTCGAAGTTAAACTGAAGGCCATACAGATCATACTAATGATATTCTAAATAAAAAGTATTATCTAAACTAGACATAATCCACACAGTAATGATTTCTAAAAAAGCATCTAAGATATAAAGCGAAATACATTAAAATAGAATTATAACAGGTTTCCCGAGTAGCTGCCAGCCTTGGGTAAAACAATAATTCTTTGCAAAAGCAAGATTTTATCATGTTTCTTTTTTTAGAAACTAAAATCATGTAGCTTTCCAACCATTTATGACACAATTCAATATCTCCTAACAAAATCAATTTTCTTCGAAGTTAATGTAAGTGAAAGAGCACTTCTAAAGTCTACATCAATTCTTTATTAAGTTGTTTTAGCAATAAAGAAATATCGAAATAAGTCAAAAGAGTAGTTCAAATCTAATTACTTCATGAACATGTTATCATAGAGGGTATCTTTAAATCAAAATCTGATTTAAGGAAGAAATACATATTAAAAAGGAAGCATGGTAGAAGGATCATTCTTACTCACAATATTTGTCTAATCAACATATGTATAAAATCAATCTTTTCGGTGAGGTTATTTCATAATTTGAGTCTCTAATCGAGACAATCGATGTCCTAGACCGAGATGGTAGATGATAAAGTGAGTTCTGACTAAGTAGAAGTCGTAGGTTCCATCTTCATATTGCCAGTGAGTTCAATCGATGTCATACCTGACTATGATTATATGGTGATCTCGTCTCAGATTAACTAGGCTCAAGTCATCATCTACATGTCTCGTGCATCACTAGGAACAAACTACAAAAAAGGATTGCCACTTCTAGCCCACACACGCGGAACACGTGGCTCTCCTGGTTTTATTATTGAAGGTGTGTGTTTGACTCTAATTTTACCTCTTCAAGTGTACAACGTTCAATCATAGTAGTAGACAGCAAGGTAATATTCCATTGAGACTAATCAAATCAAGTACCTTAATCAAAGTAGTACAATTTTATTTAGAAATTCAAATATCAATTGTAAAATTATTAAAAAAAAAACTTAAGCGACATATAAATATTAAACAAGAAAATATGAGAGATGAATGATTCCCAGGCGATGGTTTCGATTGATAACCCTTTAATATTATGATAAATAATAATTTAATTTATAATCCTACAAGACTTTGCAAAGCTAATACGTACTTCAGTTATGAAAGTATAAAGATGTGTAAACTTGTTTTTACCGCATGTCTGTAACCTCCCGGTCGACACACGTTTAGTTGATAATAGATCATAAGATTATAATAGCCCTAGTCAGACATATGAAAATCTCATGTCCCATTTACTTTGGCTAATTTATTACTTTAATGTTATTTCATTCACGTTAGCATATATTTAATACTTGAAATTAAATGTAAACATTGATCAATTACTCACAAGGGATCAAATTAAGATAAAATGAATAGGTAATGAACAATTAATTACTGAAATAATATAATATCATAAAATAGAGTCATTAATCTATTCCTATGTACGTAACTAAAAGAGAGTGGAGAACCATTTCGAGCCATGGTGACTAGTGGGAACTCCATCATTTTTCCCATGAATGGAAGAGCATCAATCCTCCTTCATCGGGCTCCTAATATCCTCCAAGATAAAATATGATATATCATAAGGTGTCTCTCATGTTCAAGGGGTGTAGGGTATTTATAGGAGAAACAACCTAAGTTTTTACCTAAAAATAATGAAGTTAAAATACTATCCACGGTGCCATACATGGGCAACCTGCTCAGGTGTCGATCGAGTTTCTATTCGGTTGTAGTCCCAGTTTACGCAACGTCTTTAACACCTGACCAATATCTTGTCTATTAGGTCGGGTGTCTCTCCAGTCGGTTTTATACCAGTGACACCTGGCCAACTACTTGGGTGTAAGGTTGGGATGTTGGATCAAGTGTAGCCTCAGTTTTGTTCTTATCCGATAGACCCGATCTAGTGGGCGGGTGACACATCGGGTGCTTCTATCTAGTGGTTGGGGTTACATCCTTTCATGCCTGTTTTGACATCTTTTTTTCTTGTCTTCTACATCATGCATCCTTTGATCGTCTAATTAGGGGTTTTCAATGCATGTGGTTATTTTGCATGTAATTGTGGTGTTTTTCTCGTGGTTTTAATTAAGATTTTATATTTTTTTAATATTTTTTTAGTCGATTAGTTAAGTTATTAGGTTGTTTTTCTTGTTTTATTGCTTTTCGAGACTCTTGTTGATTTTATATTTAATTTTTTTAAACGGGTTCAATTAATTTAAGGTTTGGTGTAATTCTTGGGTTTTTATGTTCAAAATTTCTATTTTATAGGCCAAGGCATCGAGGACCAAGATTCGAGCTAAGTCGTGCCGAAATTGGTGCCAAGAGCAAGCTCCTAAATGGCCAAACATTCTGGAATGTTAGCCAAGCCTCTCCTAAGCAAGCCAAAACTCGCGCCAAGGCATGACGCACGCCAAATCCCTTGCCCAAACTCGCGCCAGGCAGCTTGCCGACGCCCCCGCGTGCGCGCAGCGTGCACAATGCTTGCACACGCACGACAGCGCCCGCGCGCAACTCCACGGAAGCTCCCGCCCGCAACGCCCGACAAAGCCCACGCGTAGCGCGCGCAACCTCTGATAGCTCCCGCCCGCAAGCTCCCGCACGCCCGCGCCTGCCTGCCAGCGCCCAGCCATGCCCAAACCCGCGCCAAAGCTCACTCCCAAATGCGCGCCCGCCCTTGCCCAGCCCAGCGCCCATGCGCGCCCAGGCTCGGCCAATGTTGAGCCACCTCGAGCTAAATCAAGCACAGGGTCGAGCCAAGTGGCTAGGAAGATCAACACGGGTCAATTTTGGTCAAACCTGGGAATTTCAAAACCTTTAAAGCTAATTTGACCCATTTAACCCCAATTAAACCTAGTATATATAGAACACAACTCTCGTTTTGTAGAATTATCCACTCTCCTCCCAACCCAAGCTTGGGTTTGGGATTAGTTTCTCTCTCTAGGTTTTAGATTTAATTTCAAGCATTTCCTTGGGTTTGTAAGCCTAAGAAGAATTTAAGTCATCACTTGGATTTTATTTTTGCTATTTCATTCAAGTTTGTTATTCGTTTCCTTAATTCAAGTAAGCTTTCCTTTAATTTCATGCTTGTTCTTCAATTTATGCATTTTGCCTTAGCTCTTAGATTTGTTGTTGGATCTTGTGAATTGGCTATGGAATCTAGGTGAGTGACACATCTAGATCATAGATAGAGTTCTTGATCATTTTTATTTTGAGTATTTCATATCCTTATGCTTGTTCTTCAATTTATGCATTTTGCCTTATCTATTAGAATTGTTGTTTGATCTTGTGAATTGGCTATGGAATCTAGGTGAGTGACACACCAAGATCATAGATCGAGCTCGAATCATTTTTATTTTGAGTATTTCATATGCTTTATTTTGGTTTTTATTTTCATGCATGGTTTTTCATTAAATCTTTGATCTACTCTTCGTTTCTTGTTAATTTTTTTGTAAAGATTTAAACTTTCACGTCAAATTTTATTGCTCTTTCTATTGGTGCTTTCAATTTTTGTTAATTTGCATTATTTATATTTTTATGATCATGAATGCATAGTTGTACCTTAGGTTTTCATGCTTGTACTTAGTGGAACCTTGCTTTTACTTGCTTATTTTCATTATTTCTTTGCAATTTCCTTTGCGCATATGCACGAGGCATCCAACCGACTTGCATTTACTTTCATCGTTAGTCATAGCAAGTCATTTTAATTGCTTTAATTTCTATTGTATTTTCATTTTCATTTAATCTCTCAAGCTATAAACTCATTGATCCTCACACTCGAATCGAATTCCGATAATACCAAGCCATGAAACTACTTCTTATTTTCAACACCACTTTATTTTGCATTTGACATTTTTCTTGAGTTATGCAAGGCAATTCCCACATGAACCTACTCTAAAAGTAACGCATACAAATCCTCATGGAAATGGGGGTTACATTCCTAACACGGGAGGGAATGATGCCAAACCATGTTGGGAATGGGATGAGTTTCAATGGTTTTGGTAATATGGGAGGGCAATGGTGCAAACCATGTTGCCAACGGTGGAATCAGCTATGGACAACCCAACATGGGAGGGCCATGGGTGCAAACCATGATGGGTTTAGTGGCCTTCACAGAGATGAATGGTCCATATGGTGGTTATAGTGCTCCGATCCCTATCCGAATATGTATAATGGAAGCTTTGTTGGTCTGAGTGGGAATGTTGATGGCCAAATTCCTGGATCCTGCGCCCCGTATGGACGGTCCTCATACCTTGCAAATTTCAATAATTCCTCCGATTGGTGCCGACAATAATGCACAAAAGCCCGATCCATGTGAGTTGTTTGGAGGGGTGATCTACAATGCCCAAAATCCCCCCCACCTCCGCACTTTGAGAGAGGTCAACCAACCATTTATGCCCAAAATGCCCCCTCCATTTGGTCATGATACCACGTCTTTCCCTTCAAATCCCTCGTTCAATATATCGATGCCTCATTCGGAGGAAGTGTATGGGGTTCAAGGGTATCAATCGGGACCCAGTTGTGCTAGACCATATTTTGATCCATCGCCGAATCATAATCCTCTTTCTCATCTTAGCAACCGCATGTAGCAAGATTTTAGTTATGACTATTCAAATGCGGGTGTGACTCCTCACGTGGGCCTGTATCATACACTTATCCCGATGATTGCTCCTATTCCACCTTCCGATCCGAATCTATTGGCTATTTTGCAAAAACTGCAATCATTGTTGGCTTCGTTGGATGCTCGATTCATTGCTCTTGAGGCCACGAAGAATGGGTTAAACACGACAATGGGGCAATTAGAAAGTGATGTGACCATGCTAATTCAAGCTAATGAGGAAGAAAACTTGCCGAGCCAACCTTTGCATCCTCTAGCGGTCGTGATCCTTAGAAGTGGTGGGGTGGTTGATAATACGGTTGTCCCAATGTCCGACGAGGAGGTGTTTTCTATTCCAAGTGTCTTTACTCCTCCCGAGTCCACCCCCATGGGCCCTACGTTGGAAAAGGAACTTCCCGATGGCCTCCACAAGTCTTCAAACCCGTACAAGGCACCAACCTCTAAATCCCTTATGCCTTCTCCTTCGAAAATATCTTTTGAAGAGTGGTTACATATGGATATGATCCGAGAATTGGTCGAACAAGTTTATATGGAGGAAATGAGCATTGAGGATGAGTTTGATTCGGGAGCCTATATTGAAGGTTGTGATGAAAGGAATGAGAATCTTGTTCTTAACGACGAGTCAATTGTGCTACAATGTGCCCATGGTTTGTGTAAAAAAGGTTATTTATGGGTTGTTGAGGGCAACAATGAAATTTTAGAGGGGGAGGTGGGGATTATTGTGATAAGAGTGAGAAACTTGAAAATTATCTTGAGGCAGAGATTGTTGATGTTAGGAAAGAAAAGCTTGACGATTATCTTGAGAGGATCGTGGAATTGTTCGAATTATCCCCCAATGAAGACGAGAGGAGGCACAAGCCCAAGCCTAAGCCTCCTCCATCTCATCTCAATCATGTCTATTTGGAGGAAGAGGAGAGTAAACCGGTTATTATCTTTGCCAATTCGAGCCAAGAAGAGGAGGAGAGGTCGATTGAAGTGCTTAAAGTTCATAAGAGTTTTATTGGTTGGAGACCCGGAGTTATTAAGGGAATTAGCCCTTGGACTTACATGCATAAAATCATCTTGGGGGATGATGCCAAACCATATCGAGAATTCCAAAGGCGTTTGAATCCAAATTTTAAGGAGATAGTGGAAGACGAGAAATTGAAGTTGTTGGAGGAAGGATTAATGCTCGAAATTGCCGGTAGTGAGTGGGAGAGTCCCATCCTCATAATACCAAAGAAAAGTGATATATCTATTGTCGAGTACAAAAAAGGGGAGTTGTTGGCCACGAGGGCTATAACTGGATGAAGGATGTTGATCGATTTTAAAGAGTTAAATGCGGCCACCAAGAAAGATCATTTCCCTCCCCCGTTTATCGACCAAATGATGGACAAGCTAGCCGGCCATTATTCCTTTTATTTTTAGATGAGTCATCGGGTCACTTCAAAGCCACCATTCCACCTGAAGATCAAGCCAAGACGACTCTTACTTGCCCGATTGAAACACTAGCCGGCCATAATTTCTATTGGATCTTAGATGAGGTTTTGGGTCACTTTAAAACCACAATTCTACCCGACAAGGAGGATAGGGCTTTAGTGGATCCTCTCGTTCTCTTTCCACCTTGAGCAAGAAAGGAGTTCGTCAAGATAATGAAGTAAAACAAGTGCTTCTTGGGAGGCAACCCAAGTTCTTTTCATTTATTCTTTTTATTTTCTTTCTTTCTTTCTTTATTATTATATAAAACCCCAATAAATTCGAAAAATTGAAAAACTAAAAAAAAAAATTGTTGTCTTTTGGTTCTTGTTAACTCTTGTTTTGTTTTGTTTTGATTCATGTGAATATTTTCTTGTGTTTTTGACTTTGTGTGATTTTTTCTTAGTGTTTTGCTTTCTGACTCTGACCTTTGCCAATTTGATAAGCTAGTAGCGTTCATAGAGCCGAGAGAAACAAGCCATGCTCATTTTTTGCTTGGATTGCTTCGATGCTTAACTGGACCCCACCGAGCTCGACCCAAACTAGCTCGGTTAAGGAATCTTCTATTTCACCCTCCTTTTACTTGTTTTTCATTAAAATGCAATGAGGGCATCGCATGGTTTAAGTGTGGGGTGGGTAGGTGGATATAGGGTCCGAATTTTTACAAAGCATGATTTGTCTTTCTTAACTCAAGCCTTGGCGAAGTGACGCATTCTTGGCGAAGTGACGCTTACTAATTGCGCATTTATATGGTTGAGTCGTTTTTGTGTCTTGTGTGAGTTTATTACAATGTGAGCAATCACTATATGCTTGGAAGTTTGAATATTTTGCTTGTCGGGTTTTTACAAGTTTATGCCCTCTTATGTAACGAGTGGATTTTTGTACTTCGTCCAAAACCCGTATATATATATATATATATATATTATCAACATCTACTCATGAAAAGATTGGAAAGTTCTAAAAGCTCTTTTGATTTTTTTTCCAAAACCCGGTGCAAACTAGTGAGTAGCCTTGTGTGAATTATCGGTTTTGCTTGCATTTTTATGGAAATTGCATTGAGGTGGCTTGATTTATCTCGTACATGATTGAATTTGGAAATGACCTCGAGGCACATATATCACCTTTATTCCGGCCATATCCAAATATATAAGCTACTTCAAAATCCCAAATGATCCCCCTTGAGCCTATGCCCCATTTCTTGTTAGCCGAGCTCGATTTTAACTCTTATATCTTCATAAATTGTGAGGTGAGAGAGTGTGTTGTTAGTTGACTAGGAATGTGTGGGAAATCAATTGTGGGTTTCGGGTTTTGAGTTACTTATATACATAAAAAAAAGATATATATAAAAATACAAAAAGAAAGAGAATAAAACTCCAAAACAAATCACGAAAAGTGATAAAGCGTGCGTTCAAGCGAAAAGACTAATTCAAAAAGGCTAAGTTTAGTAAAAAGAGGCAAATTTAAAAATTAAAATAAAAGCTTCTAAGTGTTGTGAAATAAAGTCGTAAAAGTGTGTGAGTGTACAAAAGGGTTTCGAACAAAAGTTTGGTGATTTGGGGAAGGGTCAACCAATTTTAAGCTTCGAGTTATAGAAGTTAGGATTTCATGTGTTATTAATCACATTTGATCGTGTGTTAGCCACTATATCCAAATATTTCATACATTACCAAAGAGCCAACATTACAACCCGAAATAAAGACCTCTTTCGATTCTTGTTTGATCATGTACAATGGGTGATTTTGAGTTTCCGATTTGTGAAATCTGGACAAGGTGCATGCATTATCCGACTTGAGTGTATTCACGTACCATATAACAAACACTTGAGCGAATTGATCGAACGCCCTCAAAATTCCATTTGAGAGGAAGTCATCGATTTGGTTTTCAATTGAGAAAGATTAATACGAGTAATGCTTGACGATAACAAGTTTATGTTGATACGTTCATCATATTAATTAGGATAAGCACAAGAATTTTTCTTTTTGCATAATGTTCATTGCATGTACATTCTCGATTCTTTTCGTTGTTCGAGGACGAACAAACCGATAAGTGTGGGGTGGTTTTTTTGCATGTAATTGTCATGTTTTTCTCATATTTTTAATTAGGGTTTTATATTGTTTTTAATTAGGTTTTTTTCTTGATTTATTGCTTTTTAAGATTCTTGTTGGTTTTATATTTAATTTAGTTAAATGGGTTCAGTTAATTTGAGGTTTGGTGTAATTATTGGATTTTATGTTCAAAATTCATATTTTATAGGCGAAAACATTGAGGACCAAAATTCAAGCCAAGACGTGCCAAAATCGGTGCCAAGAGCAAGCTCCTAATGGCCAAATATTCTGGAATGTTAGCCAAGCCTTTCCTAGGAAAGCCAGAACTCTCGCCAAGGCATGGCGCACGCCAAATCCCTTGCCCAAACTCGCGCCAGGCATCTCGCCCACGCCTGCACACATGCAGCGCGCGCAACGCCCGCACACGCCCGGTAGCGCACGCAACCCCTGGCAGCTCCCGCCCGCAAGCTCCCGCACGCCCGCGCCTACCTGGGCCCAGCGCCCGCACGCCCGTGTCCAACGCCCACCTTCCATCGCCCAAGTCCACACCCAGTTCAGCGCCCGACCTAGCCCAAACCCGCGCCAAAGCTCACGCCCAGATGCGCGCCCTCCCTTGCCCAGCCCAATGCCCAACCTACCGATAGCCAGTGCCCATGCGGGACCAAGCGCGCCCAATCTCGGCCAATGCTGAGCCACCTTGAGCCAAATCAAGCCCAGGGTCGAGCCAAGTGGCTAGGAAGGTCAACACGGGTAAATTTTGGTCAAACCCAGGAACTTCAAGCCTTTAAGGCTAATTTGACCCATTTAACCCCAATAAACCTAGTATAAATAGAACACAACTCTTGTTTTGAAGAAATATCCACTCTCCTCCCAACCCAAGCTTGGGTTTGGGATTAATTTCTCTCTCTAGGTTTTAGATTAAATTTCAAGCATTTTCTTGGGTTTGCGTCTAAGAAGAATTCAAGTCATCACTTTGATTTTATTTTTGCTATTTAATTCAAGTTTGTTGTTCCTTTCCTTAATTCGAGTAAGCTTTCCTTTAATTTCATGCTTGTTTTTTTAATTTCATGCTTGTTCTTCAATTTATGCATTTTGCCTTAGCTCTTAGATTTGTTGTTGGATCTTGTGAATTGGCTATGGAATCTAGGTGAGTGACACATCTAGATCATAGATCGAGTCCTTGATAGTTTTTTATTTTGAGTATTTCATATGCTTATGCTTGTTCTTCAATTTATGCATTTTACCTTAGCTATTAGATCTGTTGTTTGATCTTGTGAATTGGCTATGCAATCTAGGTGAGTGACACACCAAGATCATAGATCGAGTCTTAGATCATTTTTATTTTGAGTATTTCATATGTTTTATTTTGGTTTTTATTTTCATGCATGGTTTTCCGTTAAATCCTAGATCTACTCTTCCTTTCTTGTTATTTTTCGTAAAGATTTAAACTTTCACGTCAACTTTTATTGCTTTTTCTATTGGTGCTTTCAATTTTTTTTATTAATTTCCATTATAAATATTTTTATGATCATGCATGCATAGTTGTACCTTAGGTTTTCATGCTTGTACTTAGTGAAACTTTGCTTTTACTTACTTATTTTCATTATTGCTTTGCAATTTTTATTGGGTACGCACGAGGCATCCGACCAACTTGCATTTACTTTCGTAGTTAGTCATAGCTAGTCATTTTACTTGCTTTACTTGCTTTAATTTCTATTGTATTTTCATTTTCATTTTATCTCTCAAGCTATAAACTCATTGAATCACACACTCAAATCGAATTCCAAAAATACCAAGCCATGAACCCACTTCTTATTTCAACACCACTAAAACTACTCTTTCAGTGCTCTAATAGACTCAAAAACTTATCATTTAGCTATGAAAAACTGTAGAAATACCAAAAGGTTAGTATTTTCCATGATTTAGGAAAAAGAAGGAAAATTACGTGAAAAACATACGTGTAGCCTCTAAAATGCTATGAAATATACCTTAAACACAAAATTATACATGCGAACAAAACCCCCAAACTTAAAAATTGGTAATCCCGATCAATGATATATAAAATAAACTTCACCCTATGCAATATAGATCAACAATCAAGATATAATTAAGGAATAGTTCATGCAACTCTCATCCGAAAGCTAAGTTACCTAGCATGCGAGAGTCATGAATCCTCCAAAATCCAAGCGAAGTCTCACCAAATTCGTAGATGATGTCATTCATGATCCTCACACTTATATGTATCAATTCACTTGCCGGTCGTGTATAAGGACATTTATACGCTCAAGTCAATTTATTATGGGCATACCCCTGAGGCTTGCTAAGAATCTTAAGATCTCCACTATGCTCAAGTCACAAGCATTTGGTTAGTGGATCAAATGTCTTTATTTGGGTTGTAATGTAAGCTCTTAGAGAATATGGATAACATGACTATATAATAAGCATAAAACCCCAAAATTAATTAACTTCACCCCTAAAATAGTACTTGAAGCTTCTAAACATAAAATTAACTCATAAGCTTCACATCAGCCTAAAAATATACCAAAGCCTTTATAATGTTGACCAATCAACCCAAAAACTAAACAGAAAAACCTAATTAATTGCCAAGGCCTTTAATTATGTTGGCCAAAAACTAAAAAATAAAAGTTTAAAATTATCAAGGCCTTTAATAATGTAGACCGATAACTCAAACTTACAATGAGGAATTTTAGTTCCTTCTTTTTTTATTTTTCTTTAACAAACAGGGAGAGTTTATAAGGTTACTCTCTTTTATTACAATGTACCAAACATCAATTTTCCAATGCTACTCTACTTCATTCTACCCACATAAACAAATAACTCTTATCAAAGTTTAAACATTAAAACCAAGTACATAAATTAAACAAGGCTGCCCAATATTTATGTAGCAAACAAAGAATAGGCTAAAGGCTCAAACAGGCTAACTAGAGAAAATTTATTTTAGTGAATATACTTCATTTAAGAAGGCTTGAAATGGCTAACAGAGATTTCCAATGAATTTTATTACAAACCAAACACATCTAAGCCGACCAAGACCCAAGGCAATTTCTAGCAAACCCACACAAAATGAATGAATCACTTAATAAAAATAACCTCAAAATATTTTTAATATGGCCATGAACTCACAAGCTATTTCAAGTGAATACGAGAATCGAGAACTCCAATGGATCCAAAAGTTCAATGATATTTTTTATAAATCCTCGACTCGAGTACAAGTCTTCTCAATTTTCAAGTAAAGCCAATAATCCCTAAAATGGTCCCTTGATTCTAATATTTTTATAAGAAATTATTAGACATCCTCTCTTAAAAAAAGGGTAAGCAGTAATAAAAGGCAATAAATGTTCTAAATACAATAAAATCCTACCATGCAACTATATGAAATTGAATATAAGGTACGTTTTTATAGGACTTGGGGTGATGTGACAGTCGAGGACATCACCAGCATGGAAGTTGGGGTGGTGCGATAGTCGAGGATGCCAGCAACTCGACAGTCGGGGTGATGCGACAGTCGAGGACGTCAGTAACATGACATTCGGGGTGGTGCGACAATTGAGGATGTCAGGTTATGTGTGGTGCCTTTTCCGCTGTCCTGGTCGGATGAGGAGACTGTTCAGGTTGGCAGCGTCCCGATTGACCCAGCTCCATCAATGTTGGGATCTTGGGTCGGGTTGGTTTAGCCTGTCGGTTTGGTTAAATATCAGTTTGGCTGATCATGTGGACCCATGTTTACCCACGTGGTCTTCAGGGCAATATCAACCATCAACAGTAATTATTTAGATAATTAGGAATTTATTTCAAGAAATTTAGGTTAGTTTTGAGACTAATTAGCAATTATTTCAAAAATTATGTTTCAATTTTAATTATTTAGATAATTAGGAATTATTTCAAAAATTAATGTTAGTTTTGAGGAGAATTAGCAATTATTTTGAAAATTAGGTTTCAATTGTAAGTATTTATATAATTAGAAATAATTTCAAAAATTAGGGTTATCAAAAAGTAGGTTTCAAATGTAATTATTTAGATAATTAGAAATTATTTCAATATTTTGGGTTAGTTTTGAGGTTAATTAGAAATTATTTTGAAAATCTTCAATTACAACTATTTAGATAATTAGGATTTATTTTAAAAATGGTGTTAGTTTTGAGGCAAATTAGCAATTAGTATTTTTAATGTTATTTTGTTTGATTATTCCATAACTTCATGTAACATTCTTGAATTATTTCTATATATGTCATTTATTTGTATGAGTATTTGTGGATTTATTTGAGTTGCGATTTTCTAGTTCTTTTTAACTATACTTGGTTTTGTGGTTGGTTCATCCTCAAAATAAGCTCGTTGATATCAATTATAAGCATAGATTCAAATGTTATGAGTCATTTGTACTTGTTGCCAAAGTTGTTTAAGTTTACTACTGCCCGTATCCGAGTTGAAAACGAGACAAGTTGGATTGGTCACAGCGTGAAAAATTAAAGCTACATCAGTAATAGATTTTATCGAGCCTATGATGCCTAATGAATCTTTTTAAGAGGATGTTATAGAAATGCACAATCCAATATGATTGGAGGGTGTTGATTTTTAATTACATGACCCTATTGATAACGAATCGGATGAACTTTTCGATGAGACAGAAGATGATTTCTAAATGATGAAGATACAAATGAAGATGAGTTTGATGATACCTAGATAGTGAAAGTGTCGATTCAGGTTAAGTATAAAATGATGCTTATATATAGTTTGAGATTCTATTAATTTATTTACCTCGATTTAAATGTGCATCTATGCTCAATATTCATTGATTTTTTAGATGAGAGGCAGAGGTGGTCGACGTGGTACGTCTCTTGGCCCGTCTTCGGGTCGTGCTTCTCTTGGTTCATCTTCTTTTTCACATTGTCAGTTAGATGATGAAGGTGATGATATGATGGACTTATTAGGAGGGACTTCGCCTGCGACCGTTCCAGTCACCCCGTCCAATGCTAGTACATCCTGATATGATCGAGGCCCATGTCGTCGGCTCAAGGTAAGTAACTTTAAATAAATGTTCAATGCTAGTACATCTTAATATGATCGAGGCACATTGTTAGGTTGCGTAGTTACTCGAAAGAGCTACCGATGATTCTTCGAGGTGTCCACGAGGCTAATGTACACCTCGATAAGTGGAAATACGAGCATATCCCTCAATCTCATCATGAGTTGTGGTGGTCTGAGTTCATGGTAATAAACTAACATTTTCATTTGCAACACATGCATATACTTTTAGTTGTATTATATATTATAGTTTTGTATTAATTAAATTATTTTATTTTGTAGAAAACATGTTATTAGAACCCTAGTCTATATTCTGACATCTCTGTGAAGGATATATTTTATGCCACTATGGGTTCTAAGTGAGGCAAACGCCTTAATGAGTGGAAGCATGAGTGGAGTTCTTAGAGCAGGTGGACCACATGTGTAAGCGAGGACATATAGAGGAGGTGGCAATCAGAGTGGGATAAGCCCGAGAATAAGACGAAGTCCGAGAAGGCAAGCATGAATAGGATGAGCAAGCCTGCGGCCCTGGTACTGGGATATTGGAGCACAAAGGTGGGTCTTAATCTACAATTAGTTATGCACGTCAGCTCGTAAGTAAATTTAAATTTGTGTTTGTGTTTAGCTCGTAAGTAATTAATTTCTTGATAATTCATGAAAAATTAAAATATTTATTAAATATTGGATACAACATGAGGAAAAAGGTAGAATCTTCTGCGTATGAGGCTTTTTTTTACACTATGCACCAGAGAACCGACAGCACATTTATTGACCCCATATCCTATGAGACATTTGTGAGTGTGTGTGTGTGTGTGTGTGTGTGTGTGTGTGTGTGTGTGTGTCATTTTGAATTCTAATTAAGGTTATATATCAACTAAGATATTTCAGGCAGATTATCAGAGACATCTTGGAGGAGACGTGAGGGTCACAGGACTCAAATAATGTTGACGAGGATGAGGTCTATCTACGTCTCGACCGGTGAATAAGGGACAATCTTTGTGCACGGGATGCTTTGGGAGTCTTGTGACTTCGAAGATTCCAGAGATGGTAGTGCTTTCTCTCATCCAGATAGCCATGTCCTCTGATCAATCAGCTAAAGACTTTTAAGTGTGAAGTTAAGGCTCAGAGAGAGATGGACGAGCGGGACCATCAGGAGCAGGTCCAATATCTCCATGGGGCCACATGCACGAGAATGGATAGAAATCCAGGCGATGCTCCAGTATTAAGTGATGGAGAGGTCACCACAGCGATGGGCTTAGTCTTGACCTCAGCAGCCTCTATCTGATC
>BMAC01000008.1:692128-705897 GCA_014905375.1 Phtheirospermum japonicum | reverse complement strand
ACTTACAAAAGTTGTAAGTTGATTGCATCTTTTTGTACATATTTTTGCTATCGTTTTTGTATCACGTTGCGTGTGTTTCGCTTGCATTTTAGGTGTTTTAGGAGTCGAGTTGGCCGTTTTTCGTTATTTCTAGGTTTTCGTATTTTTGTACGTTTATTGAAGTTTCGGTGTTAGCCACATAGCCGGGAATTGATTCCCTCTCAATCGTCGCTCGCTTGAAGAAATTAATCAAGAGGTATTAATTTATTTATTTTTATAAGAATCAAAATATTTGTATTCGATACAAAATAATAATAAAATGACGATCGTTAAAATCGCTTACCAAATCTACGGGGTCTAATATATATATTCGATATATATATATATATATTTGTTTTATTTAATTAAAATTTCAAAATCCGCTGCGTAGGCCTCGTACGATTATAGCGAACCCAACAATTAATTAGATGTGTCATTGTATGATTGCTTAAAATAAATGAAGTTGGATATATATATAGTTGAAAGAAATAAATACATCCATATATGGTTTGTAAAGGTGGATATCTTCCCAGTGGGCGAGTTTACCTTACTCGTGGTCTTGGGAGATTACCCAGGGAGGAGAGTAGAGATTGTGAAATTTCTGGTAGTAGATAAAATGTCGTCCTATAACGCAATCTTTAGGTGACCTTCACTGAATGTTTTCTTGGCTTTGGTCTCAACCTATCATATGTGCCTCAAGTTTTCAATGGAGGGACAAGTTGGAACAGTGGTAAGAGATCAACATTTACCACATTCTTACTATCATACGTCCATACGTGAGGGCATACATGTTAACAAAAGAACATGTTATCCCCCATAATGAAACCATGACTGCTATAAATTATTTGGAGTGGAAAGATGAAACTCTAGAGAAAGTATTGGTGTAGCCGATGGAAAAGGAGCCTGGGGATATCCCTTATGAACCATGAAAAGCAGAAATTATAGAAGGAGCGTAATAAGGAAATAGAAGACAAAACAATGATGGAGGGTGTGTTTTGTCATTCTTGAATATACTTATAAGTATTTCTAACCTCCCATATCTAATTATTATATAAAGAGTTTTCCTTTTTAAATCATTGGTTACTACCAAGCAAGTTGAGCTTATATAGGTTTTAATCTTCCTGTAGCCAGAGAAATCCTTCTGGACTTGTGTCGAATCGAGACTGGTAGAGTTGGCAATGGGCTGGGCCGGGAAAGCCCGAGCCCATCGGGCCAATCTCCAAAATTTGGCCGGGCGCCTGAAATTTCATCGGGCCGTGATTTCAGCAGCCCAAGCCCGGCCCATTATAGAAAATGCAGTGTAATAAACGATCCAAATCGGGGTGGGCCGGTCCGGGCCAGCCTTCCAAATGGGCCAAATTGGGCCGGGACAAAACGGCCCGATTCTTTTGGGCCAGAGATACTAACGCCCAAACCCAATTGAAATCGGGCCGGGCCGAGCCAAAAATTGTCGGCTATAGAGACTGGGCAAGGGACTCCATCTTTACAGGTGATAATTGAGGTGGATGTGTACAACTAGTTTGATGGTGAATCTAATCCACGCAAGGTCCCCGACTTGCTCAGCTTATGAATGCGTTGGGTGAGCTTTCTCTAATAAACTAATCCATTGCATTCCTCTTTGTTTGGTGTAACCAGACGAGATAAAGAACTCCAGTTTGCACATGACTAAACTGGATGTGCTTTCCTTGTTAGTAACTGGCTTGGTGGTAAATCCAAGTTAGGTGGGGTCCCCAGCTTGCGCAGCTGTTAGAAGAGTTTTAGTAGTTTTTGGAAATAAAGGTTATATTGGCTTGGTATTATCGGAATTCAATTCGTTTGTAGAATTCAATATGTTTCAAGGTTGAAGAAATAAAAGGAAAATGAAAATAAAGCTATTAAACTAATTAAACTAATCTAGGAATTGAAATAACAAGTGGGTAGAATGCCTCGTCGGATGCCTCAATATAAAAAAACAAGCACATAAAGGAAATAAGCAAAAACAAGCATTGTTTCACCAAGTACAAGCATGCATGCACAAGGTACAACTATGCATAAAATCCTAGATAATGAAAATAATCAAAAATTGAAAGCACAAATAGTAAGAGCAATGAGAATTAACGTCAAAGTTTAAAACTTTAAGGAAAATAACAAGCAACAAAGAGTAGATCTAAGATTCAATCTAAAACTATGCATGAAAATAAAAACTAAAATAAAGCATATGAAAGACTTGAAATCAAGACGATCTAAAACTCGATCTATGATCTAGATGTGTCACTCATCTATATTCCATAGCCAATTCTTAAGATCTAACATGAAATCAAGGTGCTAAGGCAAAAAGCATAACATGAAGAATAAGCATGGAAATGAAGAACAAAGCAAGGAAATAAAGCATAAAACGTGAAATTGAAAGAAAACTTACTTGAATTAACAAATGAAACAAAGCTTGAATTTAATTACATCAAAAGTAACAATCCAAATGAGTATTTGGATTCTTCTTAGGCTTACAAACCGAAGGCTAAGCATGAAAGTAAATCTAAATGTAGAAAAGAAATTACATCAAAACTTGAAATTGAATATAAAACCTAAGAAAAAATAAAATTATCAAGATCTTGAGAGTAATTTGATCCCAAACCCAAGTTAGGGTTGGGAAGGGAGTTTTTTTTTCAAAAGTACGAGATGTAGGCTTTTTATAGTTGTTTGTAGGGGCAAAATCTTAAAAATGCTCAAAATTCCCGAAGTCTCAGCGTCGCGGTCGATTGACTAAAAAGCAGTCTATCGACTGCATTGCCAAAATGGGAAGTTATTGCCCGACAGTCGATTTGGAGCTCTTTCAGTCGATCCGTGACTAGTCGATGAACCACCAGTCGATTTGGAGCTTTTCAGAATCCTGGATGCTTTCGCCTCGAATTTCTCATTTTCTGGTCCAAAACGTCCGCCTAGTGAATATACTCCTTTTAGCCACCTACAAAACAAGAATTCAAACTCAAAAATCCAAAAATAGCACAAACATCTTCACACTTTGTACATTTTAAGACTAGAAGCAAATAAACAAGAAAATGACCTAAGAACTAGAATAAACGACTCAAAAACAACACTAAACTCTAACTAAAAATACAGGAAAACACAATAATTACTTGCAAAACAACTACCCCACACTTATCGGTTTGTTCGTCCTCGAACAACGAAAAAAATCGAGAGTGTACATGCAATGGACATTATGTAAGAAGAAAAATCCTTGGGCTTATCCTTATTAATATGATGGGATTATCAACATAGACTCGCTATCGTCAAGCATTGCTCGTATTACTCTTTCTCAAATGCAAGCCAAATCGATGACTTCCTCTCCAAGGGAATTTTGAGGGTGTCCGCTCAATTCGCTCAAGTGTATAGTATATAGGACGTGTTTACGCTCAAGTCGGTCAATACATGCACCTTGTCAAGATTTCACAAATCGAACACTCAAAATTGCTCGTAGTACATGACCAAATAAGAATCGAAAGAGGTCTTTATTATGGGTTGTAATGTTGGCTCTTTGGTAAGGTATGGAACATTTGGATATAGTGGCTAACACATGATCAAACGTGATCAATAACACACAAAAACCCTAATTTTTAAAACCCGAAGCTTATAATCCCTTTACCTTTCCCAATTTACCACACTTTCATTCGAAACCCTTTTGTACTTTCACACGCTTTTTCAACTTTACTTTCACAACACTTAGAAGCTTTTTGAATTGGCTTCTTTTTACTAAACTTAGCCTTTAAATTAGGCTTTTGACTTGAACGCACACTAGGTTTATCACTTTTCGTGATTTGTGTTGGAGTATTATTCTTTTTTTTTTTGTATAAGCAACTCAAAACCCGAAACCCACAATCGATTTCCTTCACATTTCTCATCAACTAACAACATACTCTCTCACCTCACTACTCATGAAGATATAAGAGCTAAAATCGAGCTCGGCTAATAAGAAATAGGACATAGTCTCAAGGGGGCTCGTTTGGGATTTTTAAAGTAGCCTATATATTTGGATATGGTCGGAATAAAGGTGATATATGTGCCTCGAAGTCATTTTCAAATTCAATCATGTACGAGCAAAGTCAAACCTCGTCAATGCAATTTTCATAAAAATGCAAGTAAGCCGATAAATCACACAAGGCTACTCACTAGTTTGCACCGAATTTGGGAGCAAAATCAAAAGAGCTTTTAGAGCTTTGCAATCTTTTCACGAGAAAATATTGATTATAT
Source organism: Phtheirospermum japonicum (assembly GCA_014905375.1). NCBI lineage: Eukaryota > Viridiplantae > Streptophyta > Magnoliopsida > Lamiales > Orobanchaceae > Phtheirospermum > Phtheirospermum japonicum. The sequence goes on along the minus strand of BMAC01000008.1, from coordinate 701,655 downwards.
ATATATAGAGGCGGCTTTTGAACGAAGCACAAAAATTCAACTCCTTACATAAGAGGATATATACATGCAAAAACCCGACAAGTAAACTATTCAAACTTCCAAGTATGTGGAGTTGTTCAACAATGTAATAATAACACAAAAACGACAAGAAAATGACTCAACCATATAATAGCGCAAATAGTAAGTGTCACTTCGCCAAGAATGTGTCACTTCGCCAAGGCTCGAGTTAAGAACAATATAACATGCTTGATAAAAACCCGGGACCCTTCAAAACTACCTACCCACCCCACACTTAAACCATGCATTACCTGCGTTTTAATGAAAACCAAGTAAAAGGAGGGGGAATAGAAACTTCCTTAATCGAGCAAGTTTTGGTCGAGCTCGGTGGGGTCCACCTAGGCATCTAAGCAATCCATGCAAAAATCGAGCATGGCTAGTATCTCCTGGCTTCATGAATGCTCTTCACTTATCAAATCGCCCAAGGTTGAAGTCGAAAAACTAAACTTAGAAAAGAAAATCACATAAAGTTCAAAAACACAAGAAAATAAGTACATAAACCCAAACAAAATGAAACTAAAGACCAAAAAGGATCAAAAGACAACTCGAAAATATTTTTTTTGTTTTTCAATTTTTCCAATGTTTCTGAATTTTTGTTTTAAGAAGAAACAAAGAAAGAAAGAAAGAAAATAAAAGAAATAAACAAGAAAACTTGGGTTGCCTCCCAAGAAGCACTTTTTTTATGTCACTAGCTTGATGTACTCCCTTTTTGGTCAAGGCGGGAAGATAACGGGAGGGTCCACCAAAATAATCTCCTCCTTGTCGGGAGGATCCACTCTTTGGAACATTCTTGGCGCATTGCATAGCTCATATAAGATCCGCCAAAATACAAACGTTCCAAGAGGGCAATTGAAGCTCGTCTCGGCTAGGTCCTCAGGTGGAATTGTGGTTTTGAAGTGCCCCGACGACTCATCGAAAAAGAAAAAGGAGTAATGGCCGGCTAAATCTTCCAACCTTCGTTTGATAAACGGGGGAGGGAAATGATCTCTCTTGGTAGACCTATTAATCTTCTTATAGTCGATCAACGTCCTCCAATCTGTTGAAGCCCTCGTGGCCAACAACCCTCCTTTCTCATCCTCAAGAACTAACAAGTCGTTCATCTTGGGCACCAAGTCAATGGGCTTCACCCACTCGCTTTGGGAAAGTACGAACATTAAGTCGTCCCACAACAATCTCCAAATCCTGGCTCTCACCATATCTTTATATTTTGAATTCAAAGAACTAACTCCCTCAACCACTCCCGGTATCCAATCAATAGCACCCTTAAGAATTGTAAACTCTTCAACCATCCTCTCCTCCTTTTCCTCTCGATGTGAATTTGAAAGGATGGTAATTGACTTGCTCTCCTCATCCTCCTCAAGATAATCGTCAGTTTTTCCAAGCTCATCATCAATAACCCCCACCTCCCTCTCTAAAAAGTCATCGTTGCCCTCAACAACACATCGAGAATCATCTCCATGCAAAATGGGGTCAAATAGAGGCACAGCGGACTTATCATGTAGAGCAAGGGGCTCATCTTCACAACATTCTTCAATATCGGCGTTCGGGCCAACCACCTCCTCATTGGTGTTTTCCTCCATATAAGCTCGCTCGACTATACCTTCGATCATGTTCATATATATCCGATCAAAAATGGAAACTTTTGAAAGAGAAAGCAAAGGGAGGTCCAGGGGAGTGGAATCAAGAGGAGTAAGAACACTCGGAAAAGAGAGCACTTCTTCTTCCAGTGGCGAGACAACCTTATTCTCAACCACCCCACACTTATCGAAGAACGTAACCAGAAAAGTATGTGAAGGCGGACTCGAGAATTGCCGTGTAATGGCCCATATATCCGGATCGAGAGATGGAGTAGGAGCAATCATCGAGGTAGCCGGAAGAAACGGGCCCTCGGGAGGAGTAACAAGAGGAGTAGGAGTCAGCGGCGGAGCACAAGAAGGCATATCACAAGTGGGTCCCGCCGGATATCCATGGCCTCCATACACATCCTCCGAATGAGGCATCGACAAGTTGAACGAGGGAAGGGAAAGCCAAGAGTCGGTAACATGACCACGCGATCCACACCGTGTACATCCCACAAACAGTTGGTTAACATCCGTCATAGTGCGGATGGGAGGGCACTTTCGATATTGGAGCTTGGACCTCCAAACAACTCATACGTCTTGAGACCATAAGGGGATAAAGTCGTGCATGCCGTAGAATACATTGGTGGAGAAGATTTTGGCTCGGGAGGATGAAACGTCCCCACAAAGGGTCTATTAAAGTCTCCCATAGTGCGGACGGGGGGAGCATCGGAGATCAAACCTACAAAGTAGTCATGATCATCGAGAGGACGAGAATCGCCATACGGGCCGGAACTCGGACTCGGCATATTCGGATAATATTGTGGAGCACCATAGCCATACGAGCTGAAAGTTGGGGCTTGCACGTTCGGATAGGAATATGGAGCTTGCACGTTCGAATAGGAATTTGGAGCTCCATAACCACCCAAGGAACCATTCACGCCCGAGAAAATATCAAACCCGACAGGGTTTGCACCATGCGCTCCCATGCCGGGTTGCCCATAACCAAAAATACCATTGGCAACGTGGTTTGTACCATGCCTTCCCACATTTCTGTTTTGCATGTAATTATTGTGTTTTTCTCGTACTTTTTTATTAGGGTTTAGCTTCATTTCTAGTCGTTTTCTATTAAGGTCTCTGGTCATTTTCTCATTTTTAGGATTGAAGCTTGGTACATGCGTTTTTGATAATGATTCGTGGGTTTTGAATTCAAAATTCTTATATTGTAGGAGGCACGAGGAATTGGACTGGTTCTAAGTTGCTGAGGATTGAGTCGAGGCCTTGAAGCTCACAAATCTGTGCCGAAATGAGGAAAATCTAGCCTAATTGACTGCCCTACCGATTGCCCGATCGACTGCACGGGTAGTAAGCAGTCGATCGACTGCTTCCAAGTGAATCAACTACGAGTCTCAAAAATCGACTGCTCAACAGAGAGCTCCCCCAATCTGCAAAGCAATCGATCGACTGCCCTTCAGACGATCGATTGGCAGTCGATCGACACCCCCTGCAGTCGATCGACTGCAACGCTGAGGGCTGCGGGAAATTTGGTGTTTTTGGACGTTTTTGCCCCTACAAACAACTATATAAAGCCCACACCTTGCAACATTGAAAAAAAATCCCTTCCCAACCCTAACTTGGGTTTGGGATCAAAACCACTTTCAAGCTCTTGATAATTTTCTCTTTTCTCTTGGTTCTAGATTCAATTTCAAGTTTTGATGTAATTTCCTTTTCTAGATTAGATTTAATTTCAAGCACCTCCTTGGGTTTGTAAGCCTAAGAAGAATCCAGATACTCCTTTGGATTGTTACTTTTGATGCAATTACATTCAAGCTTTGTTTCATTTCTTAATTCAAGTGAGTTTCCTTTCAATTTCATATTTTATGCTTTATTTCCATGCTTTGTTCTTCATTTCCATGCTTGTTCTTCATTTTATGCTTTTTGCCTTAGCACCTTGATTTCTTGTTAGATATTAAGAATTGGATATGGAATCTATATGAGTGACACATCTTTGATCATAGATCAAGTCTTAGATCATCTTGATTTTGAGTTGTTCTTGTGCTTTATTTGCAATTTTATTTTCATGCATAGTTTTAGGTTAAATCTTTGATCTACTCTTTGTTGCTTGTTATTTTCCTGAAAGTTTGGAACTTTCTCATCAATTTCCATTGCTCTTTCCATTCATGCTTTCAATTTATGTTAATTTGCATTATTTAGGATTTTATGCATAGTTGTACCTTGTGCTTGCATGCTTGTACTTGGTGAAACATTGCATTTTCTTGCTTATTTTCATTATTGCTTTGCATTTCCATATTGAGGAGTCCGACGTGGCATCCTACCAACTTGCACTTTCAATTCCTAGCTTAGTTTAGTTATTTTAATTGCTTTATTTTCATTCTCCCTTTATTTTCTAAGCTTGAAACACTTTGAAACTTACAATTGAACCGATCTCCGATAATACCAAGCCATGAACCTGTTGATTTATTTCAACACCACAAAAACTCTTCTAATAAAATGGCACCGTTGCGACTCGGCTTGATTAAGGCTTTCGATTTGATTGTTGTTTCTTAGTGTTTTTAGCTTTCTTTGTTATTTGATATTTTTTGTTAAGTATGTTAGGTACGTATAGCTTTGGTGGATACATTTCCAGCATGGGATGGCATAGTTCAAACCATGTCGGGAATGGGATGATGTATAATGGACTTGGCAACGTGGGAGGGCATGGTGCAAACCACGTTGTCAATGGTGGTTATGATTATGGGCAACCCGGCATGGGAGGGCATGGTGCAAACCATGTCGGGTATAATGTTTTCTCGGGCGCAAATGGTTCCTTCGGTGGTTATGGAGCTCCAGATTCCTATCCGAACGTGCAAGATCCATATTCCTATCCGAACGTGCAAGCTTCAATTTCCTATCCGAACTTGCAAGTCCCGACTTCCGGCCCGTATGGAGACTCTCATGCGCCTAATTTCAATCATACTCCGAATGTGAATTTTAATGCTTATGGTGGAGGTGCGAGTTATGGAGGTGCCGTCAATAGTGCTCCAAAGCCCGATCCGTATGTGTACCTTGGAGGTTTGAGCTCCAATGACCAAAATGCCCCTCCCGCCCTTCATATTCCGGTGCATGCTTCTATTCCACTCTCCGATCCGAGTCTCTATGCCATTTTGCAACAATTGAATTTTTTGACCACTACGTTGGCCTCATGTGAGGCTAAGTGTAATGATATTGATGCTACAATGGACAAATTCGCAAGCGATATTGATATGCTTAAACGAGCTTATGCGGATTCCTTACTCATGGACATGCTCCAAGAGTTAGTTGAAGAAGCTTATATGATGGGAACGAGCCTTAAGGAGGAGGTTGACTCGGATGTCGATATTGAGGGAAGTTGTGAGGATGAGCCCCTTCTTCTATATGATGAGCCCGTTGCGCCTCTATTTGACCCCGTTTTGCATGGAGATGATTCTCGATGTGTCGTTGAGGGTAACGACGACTTTTTAGAGGGGGAGGTGGGGGTTATTGATGATGATCTTGGACAAATTGACGATTATCTTGAGGAGAATGAGGAGAGCAAGTTAATCACCATCCATGAAAATTCGAACCGAGGTGAAGAGGAGAGGATGGTTGAAGGATTTACAATTCTTAGGGGTGCTGTGGATTGGATACCGGGAGTGGGTGAGGGAGTTAGTTCTTTGAATTCTAGTCTTGAAGATATGGTGAGAGCCGGGATGTGGAGGTTGTTAGTGGAGGGCTTGATGTTCGTGATGTCCAAAGTGAGTGGGTGAAGCCCATTGACTTGGTGCTTAATCGATGGATTCTCGACGCTCTAATTTGAGAATCCGTCTCCGCAAGAGTACGGAGCCGGTTGTAGGGCGGCGAGTTCTTCCCGAGTCGTGTCTCTCGAGGATGGATGTTATCAGCTTATCGGTGTCTTATTTGCTCTTATCGTCGATTGAAATTAAACTAATCTAAACTAGGAAAGCAGTAGATTGATTTGGTTTGAGTTTTTATAACTAAACTTAAATTGAAATAGAAGTGTTGAAAGCATTAAAGTTTGAAAAAGAAATTAAAACTTATTTAAAAATGATTAATCTAAACAAGACAAATTAAACCTAATTTAAAAACCTTAATTAAGCTAAACTATTCAACTGAGAAAGCTTATAATTCGAATTAAGGAAAAAGGATGGAGAGTTAAAGTCTTACTATTTGAAAGGGTCAACAACATTAATTTAGCAAAAATCAGAGTTTAAGAAGGAAGATTTTATAAAAGCTTCTAAAAAGTTGAGAAATTGGTCTAAACAAGCAAACAACTTAAAAGCATAAGTTCAAAAGCTCAAAAGCTATAAAATGAAAAGAAAGGAAATTTGAGAATCTAAACAACTCAACTATGATCCACACATCAAAACAAGGATTAAAGCAATAACATGAAAACAAAACAAGCTAAATAGAGAAATACTACCAAATACTTGATTCCACAAAAGCTTGACAGGGAAAGCTTGATCGTCAACAATGGCTACATCAACTTGAGAAATTCTTCAAAAGATACACCAAACTAAGCTTGAGATGCTTGCTAACAAGGATCTAACAACTAGCTAAAAACCCAACTAATTAACTAATTAACTAGAATTTAAAATGATCAAATAAAAAGGAAAAATGTTCAATGGTTGGAAGGAACTTTCCCTGGTGTAGAAATTCCTTCTGCAAGTGGTGAAGTGAGTGAAATGACGTTGGTTACTTTATCCTTCACGTAGGGGCAAAATCGTCCAGAAGCAGCGAAAATCTGCTTTTCAGTCGATCGACTGTAAAGGAGTCGATCGACAGGCAGTCGATCGGTCATGTCGGCAGTCGATCGACTGCGCTGTCCAAAACGGCCAAAATCCCTGGAATCCAGTCGATCTTGGGGTTTCAGTCGATCGACTAGAAGGGCAGTCGATCGACTGCACTTCCAGTCGGTCGACTGGATTGCTGCACCCAGCTCGATTCCTCGTTCTCTCCACGTCCGCCGGTTTATCGAACTTCGTTTGTTCTGAATCCTTGCCTGTCCATACGATCCCGAGTCGAGTGAAAATGGTACCAAACGAGCGCGGCCCCCGCTTGGACGTTCTATGGCCAAGAGAAAACGAAAGAGTGAAAAGAAAACTACAAAAACTAATAAAAAACGTACAAAAACTAAGAAAACCTAGAACTAACAAAAAACGGTCAGCTCAACTCCTAAAATACCCAAAAGCAAGCGAAACACACGCAACGTGATGCAAAAATGATAACAAAAATATGTACAAAAATCTGCAAATCAACCACCCCACACTTAGAACGGTTGCTTGTCCTCAAGCAAAACTAACGTAAAATTACAAAACTACCCCCGGCCAATCCTAACTAATGCATGAAAGTTAAATCGAGACGTTGTACGCTACGTTGCTTGTTAGCTTTGGCTAAAAGGACGACCATGTGCGTTGTTAAGGAAAGTTTAGACCGACTCCCGAAACCTAAAAGAACTTAAACAATCCACCAAGTCGGTCTCCCCGTCCTTGCCCCGGCTAACGTCTATCCACGCTCAAACCATTAATCGGCTCCATACTAGCCAAAATCATCTACGCCTCTCTTTAACAAAAATATACTAAAACTCGGAAAAAAAATGAAAAACCTATTACTTGGCAACATCAAGGATTTATAACATATCCTTGTTTATTCGTCTCCTACTTTTTTTTCTTTTTCTTTTTCTCCTTTTTTTTAGAGCCGTAAGGTAATTAAAATAACAAAGCTTTCAATGACTCCGATCATTCGTTGCTACTAGAAACTTACAATATTTTCGATCGAGCACGTGCAGAAATTGACGACTCCAATTTATAAAATACAAACCTATAGAGAGTGTTTGATGACGAGGGCTAGTCGAGGCACTAGTTCTAAACGAGCACAAGGATAACACGAAGATAAGACCGAACGAAGATCCCAACTAAATCGCCTAAATCCACTAAATTCAATCGAAAATCTAAACTCCTTAACAAATCATCAAAACCGCGTCACTTCGCCAAGGGTCCAAGCAAGTATAACACACACGTTACTCGAATTAACACAAGCAAGCATTCGACAAAACTAAAAACCTAGGACGAACTCTAACCACCCCACACTTAAAACCTAGCAATGTCCTCATTGCGTATTTAAGCTAAGAAAAGCAGTAAAAAGGTGTAGGGAAAAGAAAACGCCCCTATGTCCGAGCTTGTGTCCACGCGGTTATGCAAAAGTCATCGCCGGGAGCCGAGGCAAACAACAAGCTATCTACATGGTAAGGTAAGGCTGGAAAAATTTGCACAAAAACAAACAATTTACAAAAATGAAAATATTTTTGAGTTTTTGAATTTTCCAATTTGTTTGGATTTAATTTTACAAATTTGTTTTATATTTTGAGAATATATTCAAACGAAATGAAATTAAACTATATACAAAAACAAAAGCATTAAAAGGATTTTTTATTTATTTATTTTTTTTATTATTATTATTATATTTTTTTTATTTATATTTTTTTTTACAAGAGTCGAGATGAGAAATAAAAGAACATAATCAAAAGATAAACAAAATAACAAACAAAAACAATAAACAAATAAAATAAACAAAGGATAATATAAGAGTTTTAACGACGTCTCCTATGTCGGGCACGGAGGTTCGCGTCCTCGTCTTCCTCCTACTCGCCCTCGACGCCGTCATCGTCGTCGTCGTCCTCGAACCGACGCATCCGACTCTCGACCAAAAGGAGCCGGCTATGGAGGCCGTGGAAAGCTCGGTCATTTCTTGGCTGCCCCTCGTCCAGCCGGTTGAAACGGGTGTTGAGCTGGTCGAAACGGGAAAACACAGCCGGTTGGAAGTCGTTCCAACCCATCTCGTGACCCGAGCCGGTGCTCGGGCCTCCGTACTGCGGAATTGCCGCTTGGCTCGTGCTCGCTCCGAAATGCATGCCCGAACCGGTGTTCGGGATGTCGCCGGCCTCGCCTTGTTCATTGCCCCGGTGGCGTTGGCGTCTAGGGTTTGGGTTTGCCGGGTTCATCGGGATTTTTGGCGTTTTGAACATCAACTCCAAAAGATCGACCCTTTCCATATTGGCCGCCTCGGCCTCAAACCTGAAGTAACGGGCAAGAACAGTGATCATCGGCCCCATGTCGACTCGGGCAACGCTTCCTCCCCTCATCTTCCGAATCCCTCGAATCTGTCCACGGATAAACGGGAAAACGGGACCTGATGTCCATTGCATAGGCACCAAAGCACATATAGCTCGTGATGGGTGAGGTTGGTGCTCTCTTGCTTGCCCATCAGGACGTGGGCAAAGAATTTGTAGGCCCCAAGCAATGCCAAGTCGACGATTGCCGAAACTGAGTATCGATCTCTGGTACCACGTCCTCCAGTAATACTTCCCCAAAATTCCTCCGGACGAAAGCCGTTGAGACGCATGTACGTAATCTGTTGGCAATCAAGCCCGAGCACCTCTTGGAGCACCCCTTGATTGATCCGGTGCTCAATTCCCCCAAAACGAACATTAGAACCCCCGTCCTTGGTCTCCTGGTATGTGGTGAAGAACTCGAGCACTAACTCTCGATAAGCCGGTGCCCGGAAAGATGCGAACTGGCGGCCGTTCATGGCGTCGATGAAATGGAGCAGTCGTGTGCTGAACCCGTCAAAGTCTCCGTTCGCCACCTACTCATCCAAACGCTCAGTACTGACGAAGCGCGGGGTAGCGAAATGTCGCAGAGATAGATTTCGAAAAAGATCCCCCTCGTATGTGGAGTAGATGGGGAAGGGGGCACCGTAAACTCCGGCGATATTGGGGTTTTGGGCCTCGTTGAAAATCTCATCATCGGAGTGGCCGTCCATGGTAAAAGGTGGAAATAGGAACGAAAGTAGATGGATTTTGTATTTGAGGGTTCC
>BMAC01000008.1:652789-676179 GCA_014905375.1 Phtheirospermum japonicum | reverse complement strand
TTTCACGTGCTCCTTTCATTCCAAAACACTCATGCGATGATCGTCGGCGGCCATGTTAACAAAGATGTTGTATAGTTCTCTCATCGAGCGGCCGGCTAAGTTCCCGCCGGTGGCATTGTTCACCATGCGCTTTGATGCGAACGCCAATCCGTTATAGAAAAACTGATTCAAGAAGTCGCCGGTAAACCGATGGTGTGGGAATTTAGCAAGGTATCCTTTGAATCGCTCCCATGCCTCGTAGAAAGTTTCGTCGCTCGCTTGTCGGAACGAAGCAATCTTAGCTCGAAAGTTGGCCGTCTCTCTTGAGAATAGTATCCCTCCATGAATCGTTCGGTGACCATATCCCAATTGGTAAGGGAGTCGGACGGCAATGTCATGAGCCAATCAACGGCCTTGTCCTTCATCGTGTACGGGAAACATCTCATCTTGATTTGTCAATATGAATGCCTTGGCGCGGAAATCTCGACACCGTATAGGAAAAGATACGCAGGAATTTGCATGGCGTCTTCTTGCGGTAAGCCGTGGAATGTGGGTAGTCGGTTTAGGTCTATCGGCCGCAAGTCGTATTCGAGAGCCCTCGAGGCTCAATCGAATACAAGAGGAGAAGTCGCCCATGTACGGCCTCGACCTTCCTTGATACTATTGGTAGGACCCCCGTCGGGGGTGGCGAAGGGATGACCTCCGATATCACGAGCGGCGTACGGGTTTTCATTGACGGCGGGTGCTCGTGGAAAATCTTGAGGTATCGGGTTTCGGAATTGAGGCATGGGCCCGGGCGGATGCGGGAATCGTGGCTCGTGCCCGTGGGGGGGCGTAATGTGGACCTTGATGAAACTGCCTCGGGGCTTGGAACGGCGGTTGATACGCGTACGGTGGCCCTTCGATGATCGGACCTCGGTAGGGCGTTCCGTGAAATTGAGAATTCGAACTTTGGGGGTCTTGGTTCGTAAAACCATTTCCCCCTTGGTCGAACTTCGTCGCATAGACGGGTTGTGGGTCGTGAAGAGCCATGGGCAGGGGCCAGGAGGCGTCGGGTTTTCGACCGGAGTGGACATAGTTTGGTTTTCTATCGCTGGTGATAATAAGGGAGGCAACGGGACGTTGGACGTGTCTCGCCTTAAAGCGGCTCGTGCGTCTCGTCGCAACCTCTCGGGGTTCGGCAAGAATGGAGTCAACTCCTGTCTGAGCGATCACCTACCTTGCATACACAACAACAACAAAATATTACGCGTATCGAATGTAAAACAAATAATTAACTACTATTTACAATAACAATAAGAGTAATTAAGAACGCCATTGGCTTTTTATCCATCCCCGGCGACGATGCCAAATTTTTGATCGATGAATTCTCGACGCCGTGCTAGTTTCGGAATCCGTCTCCGTAAGAGTACGGAGCCGGTTGTAGGGCGGCGAGTTCTTCCCGAGTCGTGTCTCTCGAGGATGGATGTTATCGGCTTGTCGGTTTCTTAATTGCTCTTATCGTCGGTAGCGACTAACTTAATCTAAACTAGGGAAGCAGTAATCATTGTTCGGTTTTGAGTTCTACGACTAAGATTGATATTGAAATACAAGATTTAAAAACATTGAAAATGAAAAGGAAATTAAAGTTTATTTAAAAMGATTAATCTAAACTAGTTAACTAATAAAACTTATAATTTTTAAATTAGGAAAATGGAGGGAAAATTAAAGTCATGCTTATTTGAAAAAGTCAACATTATTAATTTAACAATAATTCAAAGTTAAAATAGGAGGATCTTATAAAACTTCTAAAAGCTTGAGAAATTGATCTAACAACTTAACAACTTAAAAGCATAAGTTCAAAAGCTGGAAAGCTATAAAATGAAAATGAAAGTTTTGAAAATCAAAATAACATCTAAACTATGATCCAAGCATCAACACAAGATTAAAAAGGAATAACATGAAAATAAAACTAKATTATAGAAAGATATTACCAAGAGTATGATCCACAAAAGCTTGAAATGGAAAAGCTTGAAAGCTTGAAGGATTCTTCACAAAAGAAAACTAAATCAAGGCTTGAACAACTAACTAACTAAGATCTAAAGCTTAACTAATCTATTACTAATTACTAGAATTTATGGGAATTAAAATGGATCAAATTTGAAAAGATATGGTTCTAGTTTGAAGGAACTCTCCTCTGGTGAAKAAAGGGCCTTCTCCAAGTTGATAGCTTCGAAAAGACGTCTGATCACTTAAATCTTCACAAAATCTGCTTTTCAGTCGATCGGTCAAGTAGGCAGTCGATCGACTGCATCGTCAAAAATGGCCAAAAGCCCTGGAATTCAGTCGATCCTCGGAGTTCCAGTCGATCGACTGCAGTTGATTCGACCTCATCGGCAGTCGATCGACTGCAGTGTCCAAAATGCCAAAATTCCCTGGAATCCAGTCGATTTTGGAATTCCAGTCGATCGACTATAAGGGCAGTCGATCGACTGAACTCCAGTCGGTCGACTGGATTGCTGCACCCGGCTTGATTCCTCGTTCTTTTCACGTCCGCCGGTTTATCGAACCTCATCCGTGCGCTTCCTTGCTTGTCCGTCCATTCCCAAGTCAAGTAAAAACAATCCCAAACGAGCGCGGGCCCCGCTTGGACGTCCTACGGCCAAGAGAAAAACGAAATAGTAAAAAAAACTACGAAAACTAATAATAAAACGTACAAAAATATGAAAACCTAGAGATGACGAAAAATGGCCAACTCGACTCCTAAAATACCTAAAAGCAAGCAACACACATGCAACGTGATACAAAAACGGTAAGAAAAATATGTGCAAAAACGTGCAAATCATAAGCCTTGTGTGATTTATCGGCTTGCTTGCATTTTTATGGAAATTGCATTGAGGAGGTTCGAATTTGCTCGTACATGATTGAATTTGAAAATGACCTCGAGGCACATACATCACCCTTGTTCCGGCCATATCCATATATGTAAGCTACTTAAAAATCCCAAATGAGCCCCCTAGAGCCTTTATCCCGTTTCTTGTTAGCCGAGCTCGATTTTTGCTCTTGTATCTTCGTAATTTGCGAAGTGGGAGAGTTTGTAGTTAGTTGACGAGAAATGTGAGGGAAATCGATTGTGGGTTTCGGGTTTTGAGTTGCTTATACAAAAAAAAGAAAAAAATAATAATAATACTCCAACACAAAATGAAAAGTGATAAAGCGTGCGTTCAAGTGAAAAGCCTAATTCAAAAAGGCTAAGTTTAGTAAAAAGAAGCAAATTCAAAAGGCTTCTAAGTGTTGTGAAATAAATTCGGAAAAGTGTGTACGAAGAAAGGGTTTCGAATGAGAGTTTGGTGAATTGGGAAAGGTGAAGCGATTATAAGCTTCGAGTTTTAGAAATTAGGATTTTGTGTGTTATTGATCGTGTTTGATCGTGTGTTAGCCACTCTATCCAAATATTTCATACCTTACCAAAGAGACAACATTACAACCCATAATAAAGACCTCTTTCGATTCTTACTTGGTCATGTACTATGAGCAATTTTGAGCGTCCAGTTTGTAAAATCTTGACGAGTGCATGCATTTTCTAATTCGAGCGTATACACGTCCTATATACACTTGAGCGAATTGAGCGAATACCCTCAAATTCTCATTTGTGAGGAAGTCATCGATTTGGCTTGCATTTGAGAAAGAGTAATACGAGCAATGCTTGACGCTAGCGAGTTTATGTTGATAATCTCATCATATTAATAAGGATAAGCACAAGGGTTTCTCGTTTCACATAATGTTCATTGCGTGTGCACTCTCGATTCTTTTTGTTGTTCGAGGACGAACAAACCGATAAGTGTGGGATAGTTATTTTGCATGTAATTGTTGTGTTTTTCCTCGTATTTTTAGTTAGGGTTTAGCGTCGTTTCTAGTAGTTTTGAGTCGTCTCTCATTAGGTTTTAGGACTTTTCTCGTTTATTTTCTTTTTGGCTTTAAGTGTACGAAGTGTGAGGTGTTTGTGCTATTTTTGGGTTTTTAAGTTTGAATTCTTGTTTTGTAGGTGGCTAAAAGGATTAAAATTCACTCGGCAGACGTTTTGGACCGGAAAATGAGAAATTCGAGCCGAAAGCATCCAGGATCGACTGAAAAACTCCAAATCGACTGCCAGATCGACTGGTCACGGATCGACTGAAAGCCCCGAAATCAACTGCAAAATAGTAGCTCCTCATTTCAGCAGAGCAGTTGATCGACTGGCAATCGATCGACACCCCCTGCAGTCGATCGACTGCAACGTTGAGGGCTGCTGGAATTTTGGTCTTTTTGGATGTTTCTGCCCCTACAAACAACTATATAAAGCCCACACCTTGCAACATTGAAAAAAAGAAAGAACTCCCCCTCCCAACCCAAGCTAGGGTTTGGAATCAAATTACTCTCAAGGCTCTTGGATAATTTCTCTTTCTTAGGTTTTAGATTTAATTTCAAGATCTTATGTAATTTCATTTCCTAGATTAGATTTAATTTCAAGCACCTCCTTGGGTTTGTAAGCCTAGGAAGAATCCAAATACTCCTTTGGATTGTTTACTTTGATGCAATTTACATTCAAACTTTGTTTCATTTATTAATTCAAGTAAGTTTCCTTTCAATTTAATGTTTTATGCTTTATTTTCATGCTTTGTTCTCCATTTCCATGCTTGTTCTTCATGATTATGCTTTTTGCCTTAGCACCTTGATTTCATGTTAGATCTTAAGAATTGGATGTGAAATCTAGATGAGTGACACATCTAGATTATAGATCGAGTCTTAGATCGTCTTGATTTCAAGTTTTTCCTATACTTTATTTGCAATTTTATTTCCATGCATAGTTTTAGGTTAAATCTTAGATCTACTTTTTGTTTCTTGTTATTCTCCTTAAAGCTTTAAACTTTCTTGTCAATTTCCATTGCTCTTTCCATTCATACTTTCAATTTATGTTAATTTGCATTATTTAGGATTTTATGCATAGTTGTACCTTGTGCATGCATGCTTGTACTTGGTGAAACATTGCATTTTCTTGCTTAATTTCATTATTGCTTTGCATTTTCAATTTAGGCATACGACGAGGCATCCGACCAACATGCAATTTCAATTCCCAGTTTAGTTTAGTAAGTTTAATTGCTTTATTTTCATTTTGTTTATATTTTCCAAACTTGAAACACATAGATTCCTCAATTGAATCGAACCCCGATAAGACCAAGCCAAGAACCCGTTTGAGGAGGACAATCTTTGTATGAATGTTGTATGCGCTCTTTATAGACAAGTCTACTCCAGAATCTACCAAAGTTTAATTATTCCAAAATTAAACCCTCGTTATATAATTATTCCAAAATTGAACCTTAATTATATAATTATTCCAAAACTGAACCCTAAGTACATAATTATTCTAAAATTGAATCCTAATTACATAATTATTCCAAATCTGAACTCTAATTATATAATTATTCCTAAATTGAACCATAATTACATAATTATTCCAAAACTGAACCCTAATTATATTTTATATTTTCTAAGTTAACCTATATTCTATAATTAATTCATAATAATTAATTAATTCATAATATTAACAATTGATTCATAATAATTAACAAAACAATAACAATAAACCTTAAATAACAATAATTATATAACCCTAATTGATAATTCAAAACTAATTAAATCTTAATTAGAAATGAAACCCATTGAAAATATACATAAAATATACAAAAATAAAAAAATATAAAATTAAAATTGAAATAAAGAAATTATCTTGGAGCAGCTGTAGGGGAGTGGCGCGGTGGCAGGCGGCGACGGTGGTGCTCGGTGGCAGGCGGCTGTGCGGCTGGGCTTCTTGGCGGCGAGGCGAGGGGGACGGGGAGATGGCGCGGCATCTGGGATTCTTGGGAAGGGGGCGGCGAGGCGATGGGGATGGAAGAGCGGCGGCGATGGCTCGACTATGTGGCTGTACGGCGACGGTGGCGGCACCTTCGGTCGGCGACGGGGATGGGAAGGCAGGCGATGGGCGGCTGTGTTTTGGTCGACGACGGGGCGGGGCAAAAGTATTTTTTTTGCTTGGGTTATGACAGAATGAGGCGGGGAAGGAGAATGCCCGATTTTTAGGGTTACAATCCTGACGGGCAGGGCCGTCAGGATTATACTTATACGCTGACGGGCGAGGCCGTCAGCGTATATATTTTTATTTTTTTAAATTAAAAATTCCACGCTGATGGCCGTCAGCATATTTCTTTTTTGTTTTTTTTAATCAAAAAATATATCCTGACGGGCATGGCCGTCAGGATAGTTACGCGGGATAAATTCTCGCCCTATCCCTGAGGGGATGCTGACGGAGATAAATACTGACGGCCATGACCGCCAGCATATCCGTCAGCATTTCTGACGGCCTTTTGGCCGCTAGTAAATCTACCAGTATTGCCGGGTTTTCTTGTAGTTCGACTTATGTGGAGATGATTCTCGATGTGTTTTTGGGGGAAACGACGACCTTTTAGAGGGGGAGGTGGAGGTTAGTGATGCTAAGATTGAAAAGTTTGAAGAGTACCTTGAAGGGATCGGTGATTTATTCGAGCTAACGCATACCTATTTAGAGGAAGAGGAGAGAAAACCGATTACCATCTTGGTAAATTCGAATCAGGGTGAAGAGGAGAGGATGGTTGAAGGGCTTAAAGTTCTTGAGGGTTTTATTGGGTGGAAACCCGGAGTTGTTAAGGGAGTTACCCCTTTGAACCCACATCTTGAAGAGATAGTGAAAGCCGGGAATTTGAGGTTGTTGTTGGAGGACGTGATGTTTGTGTTCCAAAAGTGAGTGGGTGAAACCCATTGATTTGGTGCCAAAAACGAGCTGCATGTTCATTTTTGAAGATGGAAAAGGGGAGTTTATGGCTATTAGGGTTACAATGGATTGGAGAATGTTGATCGATTTTAAGACGTTAAATGCGGCTACCAAGAGAGACCATTTCCCTCCCCCGTGTGTCGATCAAAGGTTGAATAAGTTAGTCGACCATTATTCCTATCATTTATTGGACGAGTTTTTGGGGCACTTCAAAACCACCATTCCACCCGAAGATCTAGCCGAGTCGAGCCTCATTTGCCCATTTGGAACTTTTTTCTTTGGCGAATACTATTTGAGTTATGCAATGCGCCAAGAACGTTTTAAAGAGTGGACCCTCCCGACAAGGAGGAGATTGGTTTGGTGGATCCTCCCGTGATCTTTCCACCTTGATCAAAAAGGGAGTTCGTCAAGCTAATGACGTAAAACAAGCGCTTCATGGGAGGCAACCCATGTTCTTTTCATTTATTTCTTTTAATTTCTTCCTTTCTTACTTTCTTATTATATAAAAATCCAAAAACATTCAAAAAATTAAAAATATAAAAAAAAATTGTGTGGTTTTGCTTCGTATTGGTCTATGTACATATTTTATTGTAATCTTGATTTTGTGTGATTTTCTTTTCTAGGTCTCATTTTCCGACTCCAACCTTGGCCGAAACGATAAGATGATAGCGTTCGTGGAACCGGGAGATACTAGCCATGCTTGATTTTTTTTTGGGTTGCTTAGATGCTTAGGTGGACCCCACCGAGCTCGACCAAACCTCGCTCCATTAAGAAAGTTTCTATTTCACCCTCCTTTTCCTTGAGTTTCATTAAAATGCGATAAGGATATTGCATGGTTTAAGTGTGGGGTGGGTAAGTGGTTAGGGTCCGGATTTTACAAAACATGTTTTGTCTTTCTTAACTCGAGCCTTGGCGAAGTGACACATTCTTGGCGAAGTGAAGCTTACTAATTGCGCTTTTATATGGTTGAGTCGATTTTTGTGTCTTTTGCGTCCTGATTACATTGTTGAACAACTCCACATGCTTGGAAGTTTGAATAGTTTACTTGTCGGGTTTTTACATATTTATGGCCTCTTGTGTGAGGAGTTGAAATTTTGTGCTTCGTCCAAAACTCGCCTATATATATATAGTCAACATTTTACTCGTGAAAAGATTGCAAAGCTCTAAAAGCTCTTTCGATTTTGTTCCCAAAATTCGGTGCAACCTAGTGAGTAGCCTTGTATGATTTATCGGTTTGCTTGTATTTCGATGGAAATCGCATTGATGAGGCTTGATTTGCTCGTACATGATTTAATTTGGAAATGACCTCGAGCCACATATATCACCCTTGTTCCGGCCATATCCATATATGTAAGCTACTTAAAAATCCCAAATGAGCCCCCGTGAGACTTTATCTCGTTTCTTGTTAGCCGAACTCGATCTTAGCTCTTGTATCTTCATAATTGTGAGGAGAGAGAGTATATTGTTAGTTGACAAGAAATGTGTGGGAAATAAATTGTGGGTTTTGGGTTTTGAGTTGCTTATAAAAATAATAATAAAAAAATAATAAAACTCCAACACAAATCACGAAAAGTGATAAATCGGGCGTTTAAGTAAAAAGCCTAATTTAAAAGGGCTAAGTTTAGAAAAAGAAGCGATTTCAAGAAGCTTCTAAGTGTTGTGAAAATAAAATTGGAAAAGCGTGTGAAAGTACGAAAGGGTTTCGAATGAAAGTTTGGTGATTTGGGAAAGGTGAAGCGATCATAAGCTTCGAGTTTTAGAAATTAGGATTTTTTGTGTTATTGATCACGTTTGATCGTGTGTTAGCCACTATATCAAAATGTTCCATACCTTACCAAAGAGCCAACATTACAACCCATAATAAAGACCTCTTTCGATTCTGGTTTGGTCATGTACAATGAGCAATTTTGAGTTTCCAATTTGTGAAATCTTGACAAGGTGCATGCATTGTCCGACTTGAGCGTATACACGTCCCATACACTCGAGCGAATTGAGCGAACACCCTCAAAATTCCATTTGAGAGGAAGTCATCGATTTGGTTTTCATTTGGGAAAGAGTAATACGAGCAATGCTTGACGATAACGAGTCTATGTTGATATTCTCATCATATAAATAAAGATAAGCACAAGGATTTTTCTTTTTGCATAATGTTCATTGCATGTATATTCTCGATTCTTTTCGTTGTTCGAGGACGAACAAACCGATAAGTGTGGGGTGGTTGTTTTGCATGTAATTGTTGTAGTTTTTCTCGTATATTTAGTTAGGATTTTATGTTGTTTTTAATAGTTTTTGAGTCAATTAATTAGGTTTTTAGGTTATTTTTCTTGTTTAGTTGTTTTTCGTGTTTCTCTTTGATTTTATACTTAATTAGGTTAAATAAGTTTAATTAATTTGAGGTTTGTTCAAATTCTTGGGTTTTTATGTTTAAAACTCCTATTTCATAGGTGAAAGAACGGACTCGCTTGGGATTGGTTGATGTTTTAAGAAGATAATGTTTGATTGGATGGATGGGTCTTGAAGTTAGAAGCACCAAAGAAGCCAAAATAGGTGAAGAGTTAATTCCGTGCGAGGATGCGCCAAGACGTGTCAGCCCGCGCCAAAAACTAGCTCCAAAACACCAAAACATTCTGGAATGGTCGCCAGCGCACACCAGCGCCCAACAGTGCCCCATGCCAGCGCAAGCCAGTGCACGCCAAGGCAAGCCACTGCCCAGCAGCGCCCAACAGTGCCCCATGCCAGCGCACGCCAAGGCAAGCCACCGCCCAGCAGTGCCCCATGCCAGCGCAAGCCAGCACCCAGCAGTGCCCAAGCCAGCGCCCACCTGCCTGCCAACCTCGGCTAGCCACGCCCAAATCACTATTTCCTCGAGCCAACTCGAGCCAAACCTTGCCAATGTGCACCATTTTGGGTCAAACTTGGTCAAACTCGAGAAATTCTAAGTTTAAAGATTAATTTGACACATTTACCCCTAATTTAACCTAGTATAAATAGATAGATTTCTCATTAGCTAATCATCAAACCTCCTCCCAACCCATGCTTGGGTTTGGAATTAATTTCTCTCTCAAGATTTAATTTCAAGCATTTTCTTGGGTTTGTAAGCTCAAGAAGAATTCAAGTACTCCCTTGGATTTTATTTTGATTGTAATTCCATTCAAGCTTTTGGATTCTCTTTTTAATTCAAGTAAGCTTTGTTTTAATTTCATGCTTATTCTTCAATTTCATGCTTGTTATTCATTTTATGAATTTCGTCTTATCTATTAGAATTGTAGTTAGATCTTGTGAATCGTCCATGGAATCTAGATGAGTGACACGTCTAGATCATAGATCGAGTCCTTGATTGTTTTTATTTTGAGTTCTTCATGTGCTTTATTTTGAAATTTATTTTCATGCATGATTTTTCGTTAAATCCTAAATCTACTCTTCGTTTCTTGTTATTTTTCGAAAAGATTTAAACTTTCACGTCAAATTTATTGCTTTATTCATTCATACTTTCAATTTTTGCTAATTTGCATTATTTAGAATTTTATGTTCATGCAAGCATGGTTGTACCTTGTGCTTTCATACTTGTACTTGATGAAACTTTACTTGTTTTTTCTTAATTTTCATTTTTGCTTGCATTTTCTATTAAGGCACACGACCGAAGCATCCTACCAACTTGCATTTTCATTTCCTAGTTTAGTTTAGCTAGTTATTTTCATAGTTTTCCATTTATTTTCGTTTTCATTTAAATTTCATGCTAAAAACACGTTGATTCTTACAATCGAATCGAATTTCGATAATATTAAGCTATGAACCCACTTTTTTATTTCATCACCACTAAAAATTACACTTCAATGGGCAGGAAACTTATTGCCTAGAAGAGAAGGGCCTCCCTCAATTATTTTGACCAGTTCAATATAATCTTGCAAGATCAAGAGAGTTGGTATTGTTAACTTGCTAAGCTTAAGAAAGTGACGGTTGGTTGAGTACTATAATATTTGTTTATTAATCAAATTTTGGCATAGAATTTTGAATATTGTATTAGTATTATTATGTAAAACTTGTTCCTGAACTCATTATAGAAAGGGGAGTCCTTGAATTTTACCTATCATTATTTGGACTTGTTTGAAAATTATTTATTAGCCTTCTCTGCTGATTTGTTGCAATCAGAAATCTGTGTCAAAGTCCAAGTTTCTTATGTTTGTACTTCTTTTTTCTTTATTATGCATTTGATTATATTTCTCTGACATCTTTTTCTTTAAAAGGAGGACATAAATAACTTTGAATTAGATGGAAAATCATTATATAAAAATGTAATTTTAAAACAATTATAAAACAATCTTGAAAAAAACAAGGAAAAATATATTAAGATTTGCTTTTTCATTATTTAGGTTTTAAAATATTAATATAAATCTAATAGGTTTCATTTTTTCATTATTTAAGGTTAAACAAGTATAAAATAACCGTGGAACAAGAAACCGACATGAAATATTTATGAAACAGTTTTGCAATAATTTTTAACCAATTAAGTTATATTATAATTTGATACATTGGGTTCATACTTCCATTATTTAGGTTTTTAGTCAAAAGAGGTCCACCTTTCTATTATTTATGTTTTATAAAAATAACACAAGTCTAATAAAATTCACTTTTTCATTATTTAGACTTTAGAAACCATCGTTATGATAAGAAACAAAATAGACAAAAAAAATATAAAACAATAGTTAAACAATGAAACTAATATATAATAATTATGAAACACAAATAATAAAACAAGTTTTAAAATTAAGCGATATAATAAAATGATGAAACAATTATAAAACATGAGCCATGAAAAAAGTGTGAAATAATTATAAAACACACACGATGAAACAAGTATGAAATAATTATAAAACACACGATGAAACAAGTATGAAATAATTATAAAACAAAGAGTGTATCTTTAAGAAAAAGTAGTAGTTATGTATTTTTGGGATAAGGGCGTGAAAATGTATTTTTTTAAAAAAGAAATTTAGATATTTTTTGTAATTACCTCTAATTCGTTTGTTGTACATAGGCATGGGTCTGACCACAGTTCCGGAATGGCCGGTTTCCAATTGGAACCCACAATTTTCGTTTATGTTACAGTTATCATTCTTCCAAGGTTCTGGTTAAAACGGAACCGTCCATTTTTTCTTTACCTTTAGTTTTTAGTTTTTATATTATTTACATCTGAGATAATAATTCTGAATATAAATATAACCATAAATAGCTTATTATATTATTCGCGTGTTTATATATATATATAGGATTGGGTTCAAATGAGAACCCCGTCAATATATGTGAACCTAGGGACCAATCTTGACCTTAAATCTAATAATATATGTGGACCAGATTTTTTCTATTTTTTTATTTTCATTAAATTATCTATATGGTAAGAAAGGGTGTTTATGTAATTTTAAAAGGTTATGAATAAGATTAAAACCCAAATCAATTCCCGTATCCTAACAAAATCATCCCAAATCCCTAACATCCCAAATCAATTCCCGTATCCTAACATTCCCGTATCCAAAGGCTATGAACCCTACAAAATCATCCCAAATCCCTAACATCCCAAATCAATTCTCGTATCCTAACATTCCCGTATCCTAAGGCTATGAACCCTAACAAAATCATACGCCGCCTCAGAACCTCGAACTCACGGCCGCCTGAGAACCTTGAACCCAAATCCCAGAACATTGAACCAACGGTGGGGAGGCTGGTCTGCTGCTCGGCCAAGATGACGGCCTCGAAACGGCGAACCACGGTCGTATGTGAGCGGCAACGGCTCGAATCAGTTGTCCGCCGCCTCCACCAGAATCAAAACCCACGGCCACCAAAATCGGCAACGAAGTGGGGAGGCTGGTCTGCTGTTCGGCCAAGATGATGTCCTCGAAACGGCGAACCCACGGCCGTATATGGGCGGCGACGGCTCGAATCGGTTGAACCCACCGCCGTATGTGGGCGGCGACAACATCGAATCGGATGATGCCACGGCCGCCGGCTGTGCCGCTGTCGCACACCAGTTGAAGGTGGTGGCTAACGCAAATCACCGGCTTCTCCATGAGAGCGTTTTATTTGAGTGGTCTTTCTCTTGCTTTTCTTCTCTCCAGTTTTCTACTCCAAAAGGTATCAACTTCCTATCCATATCTTGTCTCATTAACTTGTTTCAATAATTGTTTATTTTCTGTTTTGAGTTTGTCTAATTTATTCTTGTTATACTGAAAATAAAACCATTTTGTTCTTATTACACAAGTGCTATTTCAGCAGAAATGAAGCTTGTTGGTTTGTATGTGTCTGCGTATTGTGTGCATTTAACGAAACCCAGTTCTTGAAAACCATTGGTCTTTTCATTTTTTATTCTTTTTAATGTGAGCAGTTCTTAAGTAGATTTTTATTATTTAATTTTTTAGACACACTGGGGATTCAGCTAGTTTAGAGAGACAAAAACACCAAATTTAAATTTTAAAAAACAATGTTAATCCTAGAATTATTTCAAAGAACACTAAACATGTAGTAAGCAGATTTGACATTTTTGTGAACACCTACATTTTTGAGATAACAGGTAACTTTTCTCAAAAAGCAATATATGAACAAGAAAATATACAAAACTGAAAATGATATATTACATACTAATCGAAGAATTCTTAGCACTCTAAGAAATCTTCTCCGCAATAGTACGGAGTCGATTGTAGAGCGGTAAGCTTTCCCGAGTCGTGTCTCTTGAGGATAGATATAATCGGCGGTTGGTGGTTTTAGTTATTCTCTTGTTAAACTAAATTACACTAATCTACTCCTAAGAAAGTATTAAGTCATTGATTGGGTTTGAGTTTTATGCTAAAGCTTGAATTTAAAAGGAGACTTTAATTAAAATAAAGAGAACGAGGGTTTAGGGTGTTCGGTTCGTCTCCACGATAAATCGGTTTTTGCCGAGCACTTGATCCACAATTCAGGGTTGTCAATCCCAAATGTCGATCAAGTATTGAGGTCGTCAATCCCAATTCTCGACTAACACCGATTAATGGTTCTAAACGAACCTAAACCCTAAAACCATAATTACTAAACTAATTGCATCAATTTAAGCTCACAATTAAAAGAGAATTCATGGAGGGAAAAATCAAAAGCATTTGAATTTGAGAAAAGTCAAAGGCTTTTAAGTTGAACAAGACAAATCACCAAAGAAGAAAAACCCATACATCTTTCAAGAGCTAAAGGTTTGTCTAACTAAAAGGGGTAAAAAGCTTGAAAAGAGCATTAATGGAGTTTTTGCAAGAACATGAGCAAACTAAAATCTAGAAATGAGAAGTTGAAGAACAAGGCAAGAACAACAACACAAACTAAATCTAAAAAAACCAACACAACAACAAGAACAACATTCAACAATAACAACACAAGAAAATAAGAGAAAGGAAACTACCAATTGCATTGAACTCAAAAGCTTCAAATCTTCAAACAACAAGAACAACAATTGAAGGAGGTGTCACCCTCTCCCTCACTTGCCAAGAACAACTAAACCTAACTAACTAACTACTTAAGCTAAACTAAAATACACTAAACTAGGGATTTAATGAACTAGGGTTTACAAAAGCATGGTAAAGGCTTGGAGGAAATGGAGCAAGCCCCAAATTCCAACAAGGAAGGGTTGGATAAGATTGGAGAAGGTTGGGCTTATTTATACAAAAATGCAGGGGTAAAAACGTCAAAAAGTGATAAAATCCCGAGCTGGACTGCTGAATCCAAACTTTTGTGCACCCCTTTTTAATAAAATAATTTAAAACACGTCAGTAGGGTGATGAGTTTGACTCGAGTCGTATCTCTTGAGGAAACAACTGTTCGGTCTTTCGGATGTTTTTCTCAAATTACGAACTAGAATAAAATACATGTACAATTGGGGTTTTAAAAGAAATTGAGTTGATCATTATAACTAAAGCAATAATTAAACTAAATCTGTTTAAACTAATTATTCTAACTAAATTATCAACTACGAGCAATAATTTAAACTATCAAAAATACGCAACCATAAATCAAACCTAATTAACAAATCTAAAAGCATGAGCATAAGAAATTACCACTAAGCAACGAATCATAAGAATCTAAAATTAGCAAATAACTAAGCATAAATCAACTTGCGTAAATAAACTAAATTAAATCAATATCCAATACTCAAGCATAAAACGATTAAACTAATTATCAAAACTAGAATTAACTAAGAAATTAACTAAGCAATTAACTACAAAATTAACTAAGAGTTTAGAGTACTTGGTGTAACTACAAAAAGCAGTAAAAAGCTCAAGCTATTCCGGAGTTTGAACGTTGATCTTGTCCCGAACACGAATTCGATGTTTTGGACGCGTTGTTCTTCGATCCTTGATCTCCGTCTTCAAATATCGTTATGAGATGTGGAATTATGTTTATTATCAGCTAAAATACCCTAGGTGGTCGTGTCTCTGATGTCTCTCTTTTAAAAATCCAGAATATAGAGGGTTTATATAGATATTTCAAGTCTTGGCGCACAAGAAACCCTAAAATCCAAATTCTAGGCTGTCGCGTCGACGGTGCATCGACTGACGCGTGCTGGTGCTCGGCATCGGTGCTACCTGGGCGTGCGCGTCGGCTAGGCGGGTGCGTCGACTGGGTGCGTCGACATCGACGCTTCAGCAAGTTGCGTCGACGTTGCGTCGACATCGGTGCATCGACATCGACGCTTCAGCAAGTTGCGTCGACAGTGCGTCGACGGTACGTCGACTGACGCGGATCATGGCTCGCGTCGACGGAGCATTGACGGTCGCGTCAGTTGACGCGACTGCACGTCTGCCTACGTCTCTCTTTATCTTTTGCTACTCGTTTCGCCGGAAAGCTCGTTCTCCTGTTCTTGAACATCGAACTTCGTCTATTACGCGCTGAACTCTTCCGGTTACTTAGCTGTAAAGTGAAAATAACGAAATATCACCTATTTGCATCAATTACGATTAAAATACGGTAAAATAAGTTGGAACTATAAAAATACGGAATTAAGCTTAAATCATCCAACTTATACCAAAAACAAATAGAAAAACGAACTAAAAAGCTAATAAAAACAAGGACAAATCTACTCTAATCAACTACCCCACGCTTTATTGGTTTGTTCGTCCTCGAACAAACGATGATTTCAAAGTATAACTAGAATGAAAATCAGTTCAAGCAAAAAGTCGTGCTATGCTACATACGTAATTTTGAAAATATAGATACAAGTCACGCAACGTCAAACACTTGACCATTATTACATTGTCGTTTCAAAATAAAATCATGCTTCCTCACGAAAAATAATATATATAAGTACGCTCAAAAGCACTCAAGTATTTTCTGCATGGGACGTGTATACACTCAAATCATACAATTACATGCACAATAAATAAGCACCGAAAATCAATCTCTTCTCAATCGCAAATTAAGTGTGCTATCAAAACTAAGAATCAGAAAAGGTCTTTACGGGTTGTAGTGTAAGGTTCTTTGGAAGGGTATGGAAAATATAAGTCGTGTGGCTAATCGCTCACTCAACCTAATCTAATCACGAAGCAATGTGCTTCTCCTCGTTCAAAAATAAAAACCTCACTTAACACTCATAACTTAGCCCTTCAAACATAGGCTATTCCTCAACTCAAAACTCGTAAACCGACTGAAAACTCAAACCACTTAAGTACAATTGAAGCTTATAGCATGCTTCTTACACAACTCTTGCCTTCTAAACCTTAGGCTTCATAAGAAAATTAAAAACAAAACACAAGCCTTAATTAGCGCGTAGGCAATTAATCAACACTATCCACCATCCTATTATTATATATTTTTTATTTATTTATTTTTATTTCCCCTTTAATTCTTTTTATGGGGTCTCTCTCTTTTTTTATTTTTTTCTTTTATTTTTAGATGGTGGTCCTTATTTACAAAATAATAAATTCCTAATAAAAATTCCCAAGACTCAAATAACCAATAAAAATACGAACTCCTACCCCACGCTTTTAATGGGTTGTAGGGTCGTCTCAAAAACACTCATGGCTATAGGCATGGATATTTGGCTATGATTGGCTCATTCGCAATTTATAGTGGCTAAAAATATATGGATATGGTCGGAATAGGGTTTTATATGTGCCTTAACGTCATTTTCAAAGTCGACTACACACAGCGGTTTCAAAGAGATATCAAAACTGAAACTTATTCACGTACATGCAATGATGATAAACACTCAGGCTACTCACAGGCTTTTGCATGAAAGAGTTTTGAATTGAAGCTGTTTTTAAGATTTTGCGAAATCAATTGCGTTCAAGTACCATTTTATAATATATAATAATAAATTATGAAAAAATTATGCACTTATGCACGCTCAAAAACGAAAACAAATAATCATACTTAGTCAACTTCGACAGGCATGCCATACAAACATAATTAAGCGTAGAAATAGCAATTAATCACGTTTAAGCATATAATTATTACAGGCCAAGTATCAAATAAAATTACACAATTAATCAATACAAATCACACTCGACCACCCCCCCTCTCTAAAAATACCGGCAATCTCCTGATTGCCACAAATACATCAAAATCAAAAAGAGGAAGGAAAAAGAAAACATCCCTAAAATAATAGTAGTCGAGCCGCTACTCGTGATTTGTGTAATTGGTCACTTCTTCAACGTACGTGATGCGAAATGCCCTAAGAAAAACAAAACAAACGAAAACAAAGAAAACAACAATATTTTTGGATTTTATATTTTCCATTTTTTTTATTTTTTAAAAAAAATAAAGCAAAAATAAAGATACAAGATTTAGAACTCGCGGGACTCATCATCCTCGTTGGGGTTCTCGTTGACATCCATGCTCGGTGTGGGGTATGCCGCCTCAAATCGCTCCTCGAGCTTCGAAATGCGAGCTCGCAACTTCTTCAAACTCCAACGGTTTTGGTCGTGGTTCGCATCAATCTTCTCGTCGATGATTTGGAGCTTATCGAACATCTTCACTTGAAATGCCCAGTTTTCTTCGAAAAATTGGCTCCAATCGGGACTCGGGCCCGAAGTAGAACGGCGGCCCTGCTCCATATCCGCGTCGCCATCGTGTAGTCAAGACGAAGATCCTCCTCTAGTCGACGACCTCACTCGGGGTGCCGGTGCACGCGTAAGAGGTAGTGAAGTGGTCCCGAGTGGGCTAAGTCCGTTTTTGGCCAGATCGAACCCGAAGTGATGGGCGAGGCCGGTAACGTATGGGGCAAATGAGAGAAGTGGCGACTTGCTTCCCGGAGTACTCTTAGTGACGTTGTAAAGTCCTAACAAAATTAGCGGGTACAACCGGACTTGACAACCATTGACGAGGCATTGTAGAACATAAAGCTCGGCTATGGTCGCGTAGGTGGCCTCGTTCTTGCATAAAATAATGTGCCCGAGGATCTTGAAGGCAACGTAAAGGGCGTCGTCTTGAATTTTCGAGCAAGGAAAACGCTTGCAATCGCCCGTATTTCCCCCGGTGATCATCCCCCAAAAAGAGGTTAAATCGAAGCCTTGAACTCCAACCGGGTGGTCCCCTACGGTCGGGAAACCGGAAATGTGGCCAAAAATCTCCTCATCTACACTAACGTCATTCCCTTCTAGTCGACAAGTGAACGTCTCGTCGTTCTGGATTGCCAAAGTGGAGAAAAACTCGAGCATGAGCTCTCTAAATCCGGGAAGGTGCATTTGGGTGAAGTACCCACAACCAAGGCCATCTACATAACGCGAAAGATTGGTGTGGTGGTCCGACCCATTCGAGGCCTCTTTCGCAAGTACTTGGACGTTCAAAATCCTATGCGTAGAGAAACCCCACTTGCGAATATTCTTGAACATGTCCCCTTCCTTTTTGTCAAAAATTGGGAACGGTGCTCCATATTTCCCCGAGATATCTTTACGTTTACCGCTCGAGACATTATCAAACAATACGAAAGCGAACGGGATTGAAAAACCTTGAAAATAAAACTTGTTGCTTCTTTGGGGAATTTCGTCGAACACTTGGTGTGCGTGTTCAACCAACTAAAAACTCAAACAATACTTGCACCAAAAACTTCCCAACACACAACCAATCAACAATATAATAGTTCCAAGATGGTTTTAAGCAAAGTACCTCGTCAATTTCCCGTAGAAACGCAAGAATTGCCCAGAATTGCCCGAATTTGCTTCAAATCCACCTAGCCCGAAATGGAGGTTTTGGTTTATAAGCAAGATAATGGATGGATGTAGTTGAGTTTTTGAAGTGTAAGAATTTCTGGAATTTTTGAAAAACAAACGAAAAATTTTTGAAAAATAAGAAGAGGAAAAATTTTGAAGAACAAGAAGAAGTTAGAAGTTGAAAAGTGGGAGAAAAAGGGGGCTTGGACAATTTTAAAACTGTTTTTCTGGGCTATCCCCACGGGTCATACGCGAACGGGTCGGGTCGGCGGGCCAAAAACCGGATTTAAGCGCTTCTGGGCCGGGCGCATGGCTCGCGTCGACGCCTGCGTCAGTCGACGCCTGCGTCAGTCGACGCGACAGAGATTGATTTCTCGGCATTTGGCGTCAATGCCGCGAGTAACCTCGGTGTCGACGCAGGCGGAATCCTGGGCGTCTTTTTCTTCGCTCGTTTGATTAATTTTCCTCGTCCGAGTTCTTCCATCTGTTCTAAAAAGAAAACAACCAAAATAAAACAATAAATAAAATAAAAATAAAATACACAAGGATACATAAAGCTCGGGTTGCCTCCCGAGAAACGTAATTTTTAACGTCACTTGCTCGACGCTATTTTGCTCGTTTAATTCCAAACGTACGGTGGATCTCCAAACTCCACCGAGTTATGATCGCGACTCTTTTTCCTTTTGTCATAATAAGGTTTCAACCTATGCTTGTGAACTTGAAAGGATAATTTTCCGATCTCGTCATACAATGTGGCTACGCCGTACTCATCCAATTCTTTTATCGAAAACGGTCCGCTCCATGTGGCTCCAAAGTCAGCTGGGTCATATTTACGCTCGTGATTACATAGGACTAAATCTCCAATCTCAAACTGCGAGTTTTTGACTTTGTTCGTGCGAACCTCTTTTGATTTCTTCTTCTCCCTCGCCCAATCGTCGAAATATACCTCGCCCTTGTTCTTTTTTCATGAAATCTAAATTTTTTGTTAGGGTCTAGAGAATCGTGACTTGGGCGACTTATTGGTGGTTTATGCGGTCGCTCCACATCGAAATCGTCTCCAAATTCTTTTACGATATCGCGCATGTGAATACCTAGTAACTCGATCAAGTCTTCTCCACTTAAGTGCATATGTTCCTCAAACTCATCGTACTTCTTGCTTGAATCGACTCATTTATCCCCTCCCTCGGTAGAGAATCCGGCGTCGTCCCCATCGCTCAGTTTGTTCAAAGTCGCGATTTCTCGTAACTCGTTTACGCATGATGTAACGGGATCAACGAATGAATCATCCTCTTGCATGATAGGGGAGGGAGTGTGTTGAATATCTCTTAAAGAAAATGTCACTGTTTCGCCCAAAACAGTCATGGTCATCCTGCCTTTGTGAACATCGATTAGCGTGTGGGAAGTAGACATAAACGGGCGTCCCAGTAAAATGGTATGCTCAATACCTTCAGTCGGTACCTCGCCAACGTCCATAACCACAAAATCAACCGGAATTATGAGCTCTCCAACTTGTACTAAAACATCTTCGACTATTCCCAAGGGTCGTCGGGTCGAGCCATCGGCTAACTGTAGGCGCATGGTTGTCGGTTTTAGTGGTCCAAGATCAAATGCTTGATAAAGTGAATATGGCAGTAAATTTATCCCTGATCCAAGATCTAACATTCCTATCGCTTTTTGTCCATTGGCCAATGAAATAATGATGCAAAAACTTCTAGGATCGCGTTCCTTGGGTGGCAATGGCTTCTTAAAAATCGCGCTAACCTCCTTTGGTAATGGTACATATTGATTCGTCGCCAAATGTCTCTCTCTCGAAGCAAGTTCCTTAAAGAATTTTACGTAGGCGGGCATTGTTTTGATTACCTCCAAAAGTGGTAGGTTGATGTTGACATTCTTCAAGAGGTTGTATAGCTCCATGAACCTCTTGTTTTCTTTTGCCGGGCGCAACCGGCTTGGAAAAGGAACAGCATCCTTAATTTGCGTCGTTGATTGCTTCGGCAGTGATGCTTCGTCTTTGCCAAGGGTGTTGCTCGGAATCGTCCCTTGAATGGAACCAGGCACGTATCTATTGGTGGATTTATGTATCTTGTCTACTGGTTTAGGAACAAGCTCCTTATCCTGGTCTTCTATGCCATTGTCGATCTTCTTCCCACTGCGAAAAACGTGAACCACCGATGCTTGCTCCGGTTGGCTTGGTAGCCTGTCCGTCTCCTTATTTGACCTTGAAAAGTCAGTTGCTAGTTGGCACATAGTTCTTTCCATCCTATCCATGTTTTTAGCTAGATCATGCACAACACCTGAAAGATGGTCAATTTCGCTCACCTTCTTCGAGAGTTCATCAATCTTTGCTTTCACCTTCGTAAGTCCCTCTCTATTGCTAATCGTCTCGGCCACTTGATTTTGCTGCCAAATCAACAGCTGATCATTTGGTTGAGTCGCATTAGATGCCTTCCCTTCTGTATGAAAATTATTTTGCTGTGGCGGCACTAGTGGTGCTTGAGCATATTGTGGTGGTGGATATTGTGGATCAGGTGGCATATGATTTAGATTTCCAGGACCCCACTTGAAAAGAGGATTATCACGTTGCGGTGTGTACTTCTTTTGATTCGAATAATTTTGGATCGCGTTAACATCCTCATGTTGCTCAATGTTGTTTGGACACAAATCCACTGAATGCTGGGGGGATCCACACTGGTTACATGTTACGGCCATCCATTGCGCATTGACCTTGCTAGCTCGCTCGGCTTTCCAAGCAGCTAATTTCTCGTCAAATATCTCCTCACATTTYGCCTTCACTAACTTGCCGTCATCTAAATCAGGATCAGGGATGGAAACTTCGTTAACCCTCATTTTACGAGGCCGAGAGTTGGTTTGTCTAGATTTTTCGCTTTGCTTTTCCAATACCCACCTCGCCCCGGTGGCTGTCAAATCTCCAAAATCTCCTCCCGCTGGTCCAACAAACCATCAAAAAAAACTGGTTAGTAATCTTCGGAGAATAGTTGTGGTGGGGGCAAGCTTGCAAAAGCGTCTTGTAATGCTCCCACATTTCATGAAATAGCTCTCCATCCAGCTGTTCAAAGGTAGCAATCTACCTCCGAAGATGCCCCGTAGTTTGGGCCGAATAGTATTGATTTAAGAATTTCTCGCTGATCATATCCCAGTCAGTCAATGAGCCAGGCTCTAGTGATAGTAGCCATGACTTCGCCTTGTCCTTCAAGCTGTACGGGAAACAAATCATTTGTACTTCCTCTTAATGAAGGCCATGAACTACAAATCGCCCCACTTCATAAACAAAGTAGTTTAAAAATGCCAAGGGGTCCTCATGGACGTTTCCGTGAAAAGTCGGGAGTAAGTTAAGTTGATGTGATTTGATTTCGACTGCCCTTGCAGTAGGTCCAAGGACAATGGCGGACCTAAAAGGTACAACCTTGGGACGTGCTAAATCACGCTGTCTTGGTGCTTGATCTCCCCTTGGTTCCCTAACTCGGTCATCAGCTCGTTCGTACTGGTCATCATGCGCGTGATGGTGCTCGCGCTCGTATCCCCTTCCGAAATTGTTCTGCTCGTAACCATGATCTTGATTCTCCAACCACTCGTTCACGTGCCTTTGATTGTTAACATAAGCATTATGCTGCAGAAAATTTTCATTCCTAAATGCCATGTTCTCGATGTTGTGTTGACGCATGACATTGTTATTCACCTCTTCGTTTTGCCTCATATTTGCCATGTTGGGTTGGTGATTGGCTATGTTGTGCTGCTGGTTAACTCCTTCGTTTCTCCCTTCGTCTCGTCTCATGTCCTCCATGTGTTGCTGACAATGAGCCCAATAGGCTCAGGGTTGTGGTTGTCTATGCAAAATGATTGGTTCACTACCATACCCATGTCGAATGGGGCGTGGTGGTGATCTCGGTGGTGAATCGCCGTTTCAAACTGAATTTGCTCCTAATATAATGTCAAGAACTTGATCGCAAGCAAAATCAGTTGCTGTCGAGGAATTGTCCTCGGGAATAAAAATGGGTCTTGGTCTTGGCGGATTTGAAGGGTGAATGTTGTCAATGAATGGTACAAGGTCGCGTTGAAGTGATTGCCTTCCTTCCATAAACTCAACAACACGTCAACGTACCAAATGGCAAAAACCAAGTGCGAAAATATAAATAAAAACAAAAGTAAAAAGAAATTAAAGAATCAAAAAGAAAACAAAATGAAAAACATCTTAAATTCCTACTCGTTGCGTCCCCGGCAACGGCGCCAAATTTTTGAATCCAAACTTTTATTCACCTGTTTTTAATAAATTAATTTAAAACACGTCAGTTTGCTCGTAAGAGTACAAGGTAACTATAGGGTGATGAGTTTGACTCGAGTCGTATCTCTCGAGGAAACAACTGTTCGGTCTTTCGGATGTTTTTCTCAAATTACGAACTAGAATAAAATAC
>BMAC01000008.1:620801-642787 GCA_014905375.1 Phtheirospermum japonicum | reverse complement strand
GCTAGAGTTCTATTCTTACGTTCAGCTATGCCATTTTGTTGAGGGTTAATTGGAGACGAAAATTTATGACTAATACCCTCAGAAGTGCAGTACTTCAGAAAAGATGCGTTTTCAAATTCCTTTCCATGATCGGTTCTAATTTTACCAATTTTTACTTTAAATCTTACACATAGCTTCTTTGCAAGTTTTTTGAAAGCCTCAAAAGTTTCAGATTTTTCTTTTAAAAACTCTACCCAAGTAAACCTATAAAAATCATCAACAATCACGAAAACATACCTCTTACCACCAAGGCTCTCAACCTCTAGTGGTCCCATGAGATCCATGTGAAGCAGTTCAAAGCAAGATGATGTAGTGAGACTTTGTTGGACTGGATGTGGCACCCTTACCTGTTTCCCTTTTTGGCATGCCTCGCACACCGGAATGATCTTGGTGTTGAGCTTGGGCAGTCCAGTCACAGCTTCTTCCTTGACCAACCTATCCATCATTTTGTAATTTACATGTCCAAGATTTTGATGCCATAGTTCCGCATCACTAAATTGGGACAACCTGCAAAAAGCATCACTGTGAATTTGGTAGCAATTATCTGAAGTTCTTTTCCTAGTGAGAATACACGATTCATTCTCCTCATAAACTTCACATTTTTCTCGGTTGAATTTAACGCTGAACCCTCCGTCGCACAATTGACTTATGCTGATCAAATTTGCTGTAAGTCCTTCTACTAGAAGCACATTTTCCAACGTTACAACACCAGGAACATGGAGAGTCCCTTGGCCAACAATTTGGCCATTTGCGCCTCCTCCATACTTCACTTTTCCACCTTTAAACCTGACAATGTTGGAGAGCAATTCTTCTGAGCCTGTCATATGTTTTGAGCATCCACTATCAAAATACCATGCTCCAGGGACTAGAGACTTCAAGGAGGTATGGATCATATTGTACTTGACGCTGTTTTTCTTGACCCACACTTGTTTGTATCTGATGTTGGTATGGATGTTGGTAGCGCGGTTACCAACATTAGACTTGACAGGCATATTTGATCTCTGAAAGTGTCTTCTTTTGCCAATGATCTTCCAGCAAAAGGGCCGAATGTGGCCTAGTTATCCACAATGATGACACACGAAATGTCTCCTCCTTCTCTTGTGACGTTTGGAAGATTTCTGTTCTTGACCCGACACTTGTGTGGGTTGACTTGGCTTGTAACCTATTCCATGCTTAGAGGACTCTGGGAAGCTAACCTGTAAAATTTCATCAAGCTTCGCCTTACCTTTGTTTAGATTTGAAATTGTTCCTCGAACAGTGGTCAGTTCGTTTCTAATCTTTTCAAGCTCAGCATCCTTCTTGGTGAGAGATGATTCCAACCGGAAAATAATTTCGAGCTGATCCTCCTTTTCCTTGGTTAGCTTCTCCACTTCTTTTGCGAGATCTTTCGCTTTGAGTACCTGTTTACTCCAACTGACATACAATTTTTTGTGATCTTTACTCAGCTGCTCGTATTCCTCATAATAGTCAGTGGTCTCAGCATTCAGGCACACGATGTTATCTGCAAGCAAACCAACATGGATATCGTCGTCCCAAACAACATGGGAGAATAATGCTGGGACTGGATCAAGTGACTCGGAATCATTGAAGTCTTCAGTAAAGTCAGTAGCGATCATACTTTTCTTTCTAAGAAAGTTGGGACACTCATTCTTGTAATGTCCCCAACCTTTGCATTCGTGGCATTGTATCTCGTTGAGTTGTTTTGAAGAACTTGACACATTGGAAATTGAATTTGAGGACTGAGATTGTGGAAGAGTTCGTCCAGTAGACTTTGGAGTGGATATTTGTGTCCTGTTCCTTGTACTTGAGCTTCCAGAGTTGTTCTTCTTCTTCAAGAAATTGTTGAAGCGTTGAGTCACAAGGGCCAGTTCATCTTCTTCGAGAGTAGTCGACTCTATTCTTTTAATAATCCCATCAAAATCGAATTCCTCATCATCTTCATCTCCTACTTTATTTAAATCAGAAGAATAAGCAACATTTTTCTCTTTCGAGCTAGAGGTGACATGTTCCATCTCATATTGCTTGAGGTTTTCAACTAAGGTGTTGAAATCGATGTTATCAACATCCTTGGATTCTTCTATTGCCACCACCTTCATGCTATAATTCTTTGTAATGGATCTTAGCAATTTTCCTACAAGACGGGAATTTGTTATGGGTTCACCCAGCTCTTTGCACTCCTCTGTTATTTCCGCCAATCTCACAGAGTAGTCCATGATAGATTCTTTCTCATTCATTCTCATAGCCTCGAATGTGGACAAGAGCATTCTTAGTCTGGATTTCTTCACGCTTGTTGTTCCTTCACACACCCTTTGGAGTGCGTCCCATGCATCCTTTGCCGACTCACAGTTCTTGATGATACGATAGTAGCTTGCATCTGCATAGCCACACAAGGCGTTGATGCATTTAGAGTTCCAATTTGCAGCAGCTGCTTCGTCAGCAGTCCAATCTTTCTCTTTCTTGGGAATGACATCGCCCTCGCCATCCGTGACACGTGGCTTTTCCCATCCAACAAGGACGGTCTTCCAAACACGTTAATCCATGCTCTTCAAGTGCCACCTCATCCTCTGTTTCCAGAGAGAATAATTCTCACCATTAAGGATTAAAGGCCTCGGGTTGCCTTGAGCATCCATAACACCTAAAAAAAGGATCAATACTTAAAAGGTTAAGTAACCCGCTCTAGATGCCAATTGTAAAATTAGAAGGTCTATGGATATACGAATAATTCTCAGAATTCACGATGTTGTTAATCAATGTTAACAACATCAGTTAACAACATCGACCAGAGTAAATTTAAACTTATGCAGCGGAAATTAAAGAGCGAGAACACGATTAAACAAATTCAGTTCACAAGTAAATACTTGTGAACTTTTGGGTGTACAAACCCGAAAACTATATTACTTTTACTTTAAGTTCAATACAAAATATGAAGTAATATATGAAAACTAAATATCAAGAAACTTGATACTAAATACTTGTTGCCGGAATGGCAAGATCTCTTCCGTTGGTCACGCAACTTCAAAGATCTTGTAACTCACGAACGTTGGCTCTAAGTAGTTTTCTTCTTCGTGTTCTTCTTCTCTTGTGCGTCGTGCCTTGTGCCTTCAAGATATCCGTGCGTCTTTTTCTCTAAAAAACCGTGTATCCAAGCTTTAGGGTTTCTAATGTCTTAAATAGACAATTCTAAGATCCTAAATTTGGTAAATACCTAAAAACAAATCCTAGACACAGTCTAGACATAATTAAAGTCTTGTGCATAAACTTGGAAACATAATATTGACCTATATCTAGTTTCCTAACTTATTTTGTGCCCAAGAAAGGCAAATAACAAAATAGGAATTATTGCCAAGAATACATTCCTCAACATTTTGGTTGAATTATGGAGATTGTCTCTCTCATTTTGTGATGATTTTCTTTCTTTGTATTAAGTTGAATTCACAACATAAAAATAAAATACACGTTTCTCACTTTCCATATGGAAGATCCCCATGATTGACTTGTATTTTTTTAATGAGTTTTTTCTTTCTATTGTTGTACATGTGAAATTGCTTCAAGATCACTAATACTCTGAATGAATTCGTGCAGAAGAAAATTCTCGCGGCTTTAGAAGATGCTGGTGTTTTTACATCCGGTGGCTTAGTTAAAGATAAGGTAATCCCAAACTATAAGTATTTCATTCCCTTCTACTATTTTTTTTCTCCCACAAGTGCAATGAGAAATAGTTGTTTGTTATTGAGTATTTTATTTGTTTTTTATTAATTGAACTAAATGCCTGATAGTTCATCCTTGTTTTTCGCTCTCTTGTTGGGTACTCATTCGTATAGTTTGATTTTAGCACAATAAATGAAGAAATAGGCTCCATGTGTTAGGTCCATTACCTATTTTAACTGCTTTAAATTATTGTAATAAACGATCATAGGAAAAGTAAGGAAAGTGAGAGTTCACCTCCCATACATCTATCTGGAAAACAGCGGAAAAAAAAGGGAATTAAAAAAAAAAGTTGCTGCTTAAATGGTGCTATCTGCTTTCATTATATTTTTTCTAGCCACATTGATATTTTATAAGAAGAAAAATAATATAGTGTACATATGACCATTATAATTTTTGTTTGCAACTATGCGATATCGGTCTAATAATCGGATTCATTTATGTATAGAGTACTTGATTAATTGTAACCTCTTTACCCTGTATATGGTCTTTGGCTGAAATGAAATGAACTTTGCAGGTTCTTTTCTGCAACACAGAGAATGGCCGATCATCATTTGTCAGACAACTGGAACCAGATTGGCACATTGACTCTAATCCTGAAGTTATCACCCCGTTAGCTGTATGTAGCTGATGCTTCTCTCTCTCTCTTTTATAAATCAATATCTTTGTTTAAATGTTCCATTTAAATGAATTTGGTATTTGTTTTGTTTACTTAATGAGAATTTGTAAAGAGAAATTCATGGAGTGTGTGGGGTTTATGAGATATTTTTTATTGGTAAATTATACTAGCTAACCCTTTTACAAAAAAAAATTTTTTTTTTTTTTTTTGCAATAACTGGACATTTTTAATTGATTGGTATAAACTATTTTAGAATATACTTTATTATCTTCTTGATCCTGACCATCTACTCTTATCTCCCAATTCACTGGATTAGAAATAACTAATTATGGTAACGATATACAACTTATTACTCAATTATATGCTTTCCATTTTTGTATGTTGTTCTAAAAAATTTTAAACTTATGTATATATTCTCTAAATTTAATAATGTCTAGTTGTTCACTGAAGATAACACACTTGAGATGCTCATATTCTACATGCAGGAAGTGAATGTAACATCCCATATTTTTATTTTTACCTTATTTGAGAATCATGAATTCTCTATTACAGTTTTATTATTTAAACTCCAATTTTAATAAAATGTTTAATTCATTTTTAAGCATAATTTGATTGACAACATTTAATTAGATTTTCACAAGTTATTTTTTTATTTTAATTTCAAAGACTTAAACTAGAAGCCCAAATGAGTTTTTATAATCAAAGAGGTCATCCACGTTTTATATAAATTCTTTTAGTTCATTATATTTCATTTCCTGGTTTAATCCCAATTTTATTAGATTATTTAGTTCATCTTAGGACGAGTTAGATTACCTTGCATGTATTTAGATTTTAACAAATTCAAGTTATCATTCTCATGTCAAATCTTTCAAGTAAGTTACAATCTCAAATATTATTACGACGAGTTCTTCTTTTTAGATTTTACGGTCCATTAATTTAAAAGCTCAAATTCAGCAATCTTATTACCTATGTGGCCCATTCACTCTTATGTGGCCCATTTGCTCTTATTTAAAGTCCACTATATTCATAATCATTATTAAACAAGTAAACTAATACATTCCTATAAGTCTGGGACTTCTCCTAAACCTAGTCAATGACTCACAAGGTTGATTATCTTTAAGCCGCTATTAAAACCCTAATCCCACATTAAGTCAATCAGAATGCAATTCATAACTATTCTCTCTGTCGTCCATTTCAGTAAGTTGAATCCAAGTTCATTGCTTTATTCTTTTATCTTATACACCACTACTCAAATACCACCTACAATCAGCCGTCATGAATTTCCTTACCGATGGCCTGCCAACACAAAGCCAATTCGAACCAGCACCCAGACGAGTCGACTTCAGAACCTTCATTTTCAAGCCGCTGTCAAAAATCCCCAGTACCACTGAGAGGCAACTCACGAACTCACCGTC
This sequence comes from Phtheirospermum japonicum, assembly GCA_014905375.1. Classification (NCBI taxonomy): domain Eukaryota; kingdom Viridiplantae; phylum Streptophyta; class Magnoliopsida; order Lamiales; family Orobanchaceae; genus Phtheirospermum; species Phtheirospermum japonicum. Next base: position 637,009 of record BMAC01000008.1, on the reverse strand, counting down.
ATTGTTTTCGCCAGAGCCGCCGACCGGAATCCAGCCGCGAGACGCGTTGCGACAAATCCCTTGCCGCCACTTATTTCTGCAGCTTGTGTTGTTATTGCCGCCGGAACCCATGCTCAAGCATCACTAACAATCAGGCTTCAGTTTCCTTGTCGATGAAACTCCTGGACCAGACGAGTCTACTCTAGAATCACTAGTTGGACATGAGTCAATCCACCTCTTCCCTTCGAATTAAAAAACTGCAAGTTCGGTCTGAGCCCAAAACGAGAACCCATCAACCTAAACCCTAAAACTTGACCGAATCCCAAGTCGGATACAAGAAGGATTGATCGGTGGCCCGTAAGCCAGCAAACTGGACCCGGATGATGCGGAAAGACCCAGAACCACCGAACCAGAATTCCTCCTGACTCCGCCACCAAGATGCCATGAAGCCTCAGCCCGTTTCAGGGCCCACGAACTGAAAACGGACCCAATTGCAGCCGCCGATTTCCAGTTCATAGGAGAAGGATCCGCCCGATTACACCGAAATCGCTGACCTCTGGCCTCCCTTGGATTGAATCAGCCGCGGCCCGGTCGCCTTCCATCCTCGCCGCAGAGCCAGAGAAGCTGCCGTTACCGCCGTCGAGCCCCGTCGCTGCTACCGTCGTTCTCTAGGACGATGCTATGCTGGGAATCACCGAGAACCATCACCGTAGTTGGAAGATGATCCACCACAGAAACGCAACATCTATCAGCCACCGCCTGTGGCTCTTCCTCACCGTGCGCCGCCCTACTCTCTCCGCCGCGTGAAACCCTTGCCGACGAGTACGCTAGTGGTGTGTGTGTGTGTGTAGTGTATGCTGTCGGTGGGGAAAAGAAAGTGACGGGAGATGGATAACAAGGAAGAGAGGGCTTTTGGAATCATTTTTGGGAATTTAATTCTTATTGAATTGGTTTTGATGTGTGGATGATGATTTGGGGATTTTAATGGTCAATAGGTTGATGTTGGTTGTGAGGTGCAGATAGATGTGGTACGGGAAAGAGGGGAAAGAAATGAGAAGAAGAAGATTGGCTGATGGGTTTAATTAATGTGAATTATGGGTTGAACTTTCTATTAGTGGATTTAGGTTGGTTTAATTGGATAGGGTTGTTGGGCTTGATTTTTGGGCTTTGTCTTGCGGGCCAGATTCATCAAGGACCTTTTAATCGTTGGGCCGAATTACAAATCTCCCTTCGATAAACTATTTAATTCTTACCCGATTTTCGGCTCCGTAAGTTCTTTTAAGTTGAAGTTGTTCGAGTAATTATTCGTTTCTATTTCCGTTCCATATATTTATTCCAATTCCGTTTATATGTAGAAATCGAGGATTTTGAGGATTAGGACGATCATCCAAGCACATATAATCCACGAGTTGCATTTATCAAGTCATGTCACGTTTTCTGCATATTTCAAGATTTCAAACGTCATTTTAAAGGGAGGGATAACTAAAACCTTTATATTTACAGTTCATATTTAAATGCGTATTATTTTAGCCTATGTTGATGATTATATAACCCAAAGGTAGCGTTTCGTCACAAATTATGTGCACATGGTCATGCGACCCAGAGAGTTTTTAAAAATTATCGCATGACCCAGAGATAGAGGTGCAGCAATGCACAACAGAGGTACATTCATTGTACACCAGAGGTGTAATTTATTACACAACAGAGATATGATTGTCCAGAACTATGATATTATGCAATTATTATGAACTGTACTCCCTACTGAGCGAGTTGAAAGCTCATACCTTTTTAAATAATATTTTTGAGGTCATGTGAAATCGGAGTGGAAGCGTGGTGGTGACGACGATAGTAAAAAACGATAGTAAGACGACGATAGTGAAACCATGTTTTAAAGTATTAATTTGAGATCTTATTATTATTTCAAGCTTAATCAATTAGTAGCATTTGAAATTTATTATTTTATTTCCTCAAAGATTAACTATTAAATATAAGATTTATTTGAATACTATTTATGGAGCTCCATTATTATTACTATTATTATTAGTAGTAGTAGTAGTTTTTATTAAAGCCAAATGATATTGAATTTATTTACTTTCATTGAAAAGATATAAGCTAGCTTTATTTTAATAAAGTTGTTTGATTAATTATTTGTTTATTTTAAATTAACTGAGAATAATTATAAAAAGTAACGTCCCTCATATTACTTTTATTAAAAATAATTGCTTCCACTTGTGTTTCCGCTATGAAAAACTGGGATGTTACAGTGAAATAATTGGATTCATATGATTACCAAAATAAAATGAAGAAATACAATATTATGATATATGATAGTGTTATACATATTGTTTCTCTTCAATTTGTGTTGCTAAGCTAATGATATATTATTAGTACCTTTATGGATTTGGCTTCTATTTGATGCCTTTTAGTACGAATGTCAGTCTCAGGTGTTATTGTTAAAAACACATATTATTTTTTAAAGGGGGTGTCCATTTTTAGAAAATATTGCACTTAACAACATCCATTTTTTGTGTGCGCGCTGTACTTTTATTGGAACAGATGTTTGTATTGAGTGACTTTGTCATTTGATTTTATTTTTTAGAGATTCATCAAATATCAGCTTCACGTCTCGATTGTCAAGCTTGAACGACTTGCCTCAAACATTTTCACTGCGACATCATTGGAACAGTTCTTTGGATGTGTTTAATTGTGAAATAGTAAGGAATATATTACCTGCTCATTTTTATATTTGGCTTTTCTTATTATTCCACCCCTCGAGTTCAATGGGAGTGATCTGTGGTTGCTTTTATCACCTGCAGTTGCTGATTTTCTTGGACGAGTAACATTTAATTCAGTGTTAAAAAGGCGAAAGTCTTCTGGTACAAGCACAAAATTTTAGCTAGATCCGATTATTTTTATCCGTTGATGTCACCAAAAAGTTGGTCGGTGTTCTTTAAGTAGTGTATCATGGTTTAGAAATAACTTTTGCTCACTTTAATATCATCTTCAATACGTCCAGCTGTCATTTGCAAAATGTGTTGGTTTGTTCATTGTTTTGACTAAGGTATATATTTTATTCTTACCTGTTTCCCTCTCCCCAGTCATAATCCGCAGGGGTCTTTGCAAACACTAAAAAAAGTTATTTCCAGCTTCTAGAGGTATAACCCACTCCAAAACCCTTTTTCCCCCTTATATACAAATAGGGTTATTCAAGAACACCATGTGTTTTTTTTTTTTTACCTTCATTTCAACTTGGCTAGAATGGATAACAAAATTTCAGCCAGGATACATCGTAGCAAGAACTTGGTTGTTTCAAGTCATATGTTAGTTTGCTTTTATATTATGTTCTTAGTTCGAGAGGACTTTGAACTGAAATCATGTTTGAATGATATATTGGGATAGTTAAAGGTGGATTAATTTTGCTGGTTTTATCTTTTTTTCTATGATGTTTTGCATGGTAAATGGGAGATTTCCCATATATGCTCTGAGGTTTTGGGATTGCACTGGATTTAGGGATAAATTACAAAACTAGCCTTGATGATTAGCTTAACTGTGAAATCATGTCAGTTTTTTTTCAAAATTGTAAATAGCCTCTAAATTGTTTCAAAATTATAAGTAGCCTTGAGGTTTAGCTTAATGTTTATGTTGAATGTGGATGGTAATTAATAACATTTGCATTAACAAGAATTATAATTTTTGTTTAATAATTTAGTCCTCTACTAATAAACAAGGGTTTGGCAACAACTAAAAGCTCTAAAAATAACGAGATAAAAGTTGCATATTTGGTTCTCTCTATATATATGACTAATTAAATTGAGGTATCTGCAAAATTGGTTGTTTCTTATAGCCACTACGTAACTATCACAGTGTTGAACTACGACCGAGAAGTGCTTTTATATATTTGTAAAAAAAATATTAAAAAATCGGTATCTCCATAACACTAGATTCCATTTTCTAGAAACTTGCAAATAAAATTAAATTGGATAATTATATAGAACTCTCCATAACACTACATTTCATTTTCTATAAAACTTGCGAATAATATTAAATTGGATAATTATATAGAACTACTCTTATCGTTTTCAAAATTTCAAATTCATCACTAATGAGGATATCTTAGTTTTAGGTGTATAAGCGTAATCCAATAATTAAAATGTCATATTTTCATGGTATAAGTAATTTCGAAATGATTAACTAAACCTCATGAGTTTATTTATTTTTTAAATTAACCCAAAATCAATATCCAATATTTTATTATTAAGAATTATCATTGTCATTCAATGATTTATTCAATAGTTTATAAAGCAAAAATTCAGAATGTAAAGTAAATTGTATGTGTTTTTTTTTTAAATATTGGATATTTTCTTATTTGTAATTAATGTATTTTTTATATTGAATATTTTATTAATTTAAATTATCATTCTTATATCACCCTATATATATTAATGTAAAATCCTCCTAACCTATGTGCTTGATTCGTATGCTTCGATAGACAAATAAAAAATTCTGGTGCTTCGTTTGCTTATGTGTCATCCGAACCTAATATTTACCTAATTTAATACTTTTCTTTTATTGTATCTTATCTAATTTAATACTTTTCTTTTTATTATCTTACCTAATTTAATACTTTTTTTTTATTGTATCTTATCTAATTTAATTCTTTTATTATATTTTTTCTTATTCAATACTTTCCTTTGATTCTCCTAATATAAAAATAGAAATAAGTCATATATAATTAGTAGATAATATAAATTAGTTATTTTAATTAAAACTAAAACTACATATGAAATAATTTTAATTAAAAAGATTTTATTATGAAAATAATTAATAAGTTTTATTGATAATATAATTTATAATAATTTTATTTTTGGAGTTTCAAATATTATATATAGGTAAAATATGAGTTATTTACAATAATTTAAGTATGTAACTAAATATTAGATATGTATTCAATCTAAACATAAAAATATTAAATTATATGCTAATAATTAATAAACATTGATTAGACACCGGTACAATGCGACACGGGTTTGGAGTATGACATCTTTTGAATATCTCAAAGTATTTAACTAATAATTACTAATGAATTTATTGTAAACATTAATTTATGAAATTATTTAATAATAATTAATAAAATATATATTAGACACGGATTTATAATGTGACGTCTTTTAAAATTTTGTAAGTATGTAACTAAGATTATTAATGAATTTAACTTAAACACCAAATACAAAATTATTTAATATTTATAATAATTAATAAATTGATTAGACATGTATAAGGCACGGGTTGGGAATACATTATTTTAATTTTTTATTTTAAATTTAAAATTAAATCATTATCACAAATATTTTTTTATATTTATCTTTTGATAAGTCCCGTATAATACACGGGTGTTAAACAAATATATATTTATGCAAAATTCTCCTAATGTATGTGCCTACTTCGATGCTTCGCTTGGATAATAAAAAAAAACTTGGTGTTTCGGTTGCTTTTGTGTCATCCGAGCCTAATTTTTACCTAATTTAATATTTCTCTTTTATTGTATCTTGGTTAATTTAATATCTTCTTTTTATTATACTTAGCCTAACTTAAAGTGTTTTTTTGTCTAATTCAATAACTTTCTTTTATACTCCTAATATAATAACATAAACAAGTCATATATAATAAGTAGAAAAAAAACTAAATTAATTATTTTAATTAACAGACATATTAGATATGAAATAATATTAATTACAAAAAAATTATGAAAATAATTAAATAAATTCTATTTATAATAAAAGTTGAAATAATTTAGTTTTGAAATTTAAAATATTCTATATATGGAAATTATGATATATTTGCACTAATTGGAGTATGTAACTAAATATTAGTAATAAACTCAATCTAAATATAAAAAAATAAATTATATAATAATAATTAATTAATATTTATTAGACAATGACACAATGCAAGAGGGTTTGAAAATATGACACCTTTTGAATTTTTCAAAGTATGTAATTGTAATTACTAGAAAAATTAATCTAAACATAAAAATATAAAATAATTTAATAATAATTAGTTAATATAGATTAGACGTGTTGAAAATGTGACATCTTTTGTATTTTTATAAGTATTTAAATATAATTATTAACGAATTTAATTTAAATATTAAAATATAATATTAATCAATAATGATAATAATTAATATACTGAACAGGGCACGGGTTGAGAACACATTTTTTTAATTTTTATTTTAAATTTAAAATTTTATAATTTTCACAAATACTTTTCATATTTAGTTTTTTTAAATTCAGTGTAATACACGGGTGTTAAACTAGTAACTTATATATATAATAATGTACCCGTGTGTTACTGCACTAGTGTAATTGAAACCATTGAAGACAGTTCCAATTTTGAAGTCGGGCGGGCGGTTTCATTTGGCCATGTCTACGTATGCCAATTATCCTTTTCCTATGGGCCGTGACCTGTGACCCGAATATATTCATAACCATAACCCAAAGTCCAAACTATAAATAGATCTCATAATTTCGCTACCCGGCCCACGTCAGGTCCTTAAAACCGTGCCTTCTCTTCCTGATCTTAGTTTTCACTTTTTCCCTCTGTTCCACTTCGCGCTCTCTTATTTCCAGTCGAATTTGAAGGTAGGTATTTTCGTCTCTCTCGTTTTTCCCCCCTTTTTTTAGTTTCCCTTTTCTTTTGAATTTAGCTCAATTTCTTATTCAATAATTTTCTCTGGATGCGTTGATGATAGAACTCTTAAATGAAAACCCTAATTTTGTCTTGTTATGTTTGCATATGATGAATTTGTTTTTTAATAAGGATGTTCAACCAATTAAGTGAAACTTGGTTCTGAAGATAGGTTAAGTTTGCGTTGATGTTGATTTGAACTATAAACTAATTATGTTCATTTCTGTTTACTCCTTGAAGGTATTTTGAGTATACAGAGATTAGATTCCAGACATGCCTATGAGGGAGAGGTGGACTGGAGAATATGATGATTTGGAAGAAATTGAATCTGAGGGTGTGAAGGATCATAACAAGGATAGGAGTAAAAGCAGCGGGCGAAGGGATGAGAAAGATCATAGGAGTAGAGATCGAGAAAGGTCAAAGGCGTTTGATGGTGTGAAGGAAAAAGAGAAAGATAATAAAGATCGGTTATCCAGTAGGGATAGGAGAAAGGAGGACAGGAATGAAAGAGAAAAAGATAAGGTCCGGGAGAAGGATAATGATCGTGAGAAGCATAGAGAAAAAGAAAAAGATAACGAACGGAAGGATCGGTTAAAAGAAAAGGACCGAGAACGTGAAAGGGAGAAAGAGAAGAGCAGAGATAAGGATAAACACGCGGAGAAGGAAAGGGATAGAGCAAAAGATAAGGTGAGAGATAGACATGGAGATAGGGAGAGGGAACGGGAAGATGGGAAACATAGAGGTAAAGACGCAGGTGAGCGAGAGAAGGTGAAGGAGAGAAATAAAGATAAAGAAAAGCAAGCAGACCAAGAAAAGGACAGGGACAGGGCAAGGGACAGAGATAGAAGTAGTCGGAGACAGAAGGATGAGGGTCATGATACGAGCAAGGATATGGAGAAGGATTATTCTCGCGATAATCAGTCTAATAAGGAGCGATTGGAGAAATCTGATGATGAGAATGTATCCAACATGGAGCTAGAAAAGGCTGAGATTGTGGCTGCTGGGCATCGCCAATCAACATCGGAGTTAGAGGAGCGCATTTCCAAGTGAGTAAAATTTCTACTGCGTAATATTATGATCATCCTATACTATTTTTCCTTAAGTCTTTCATTATTGAGAATATGATATATAACTACTAGTAAATGTTATACATGTTCCAAACACTCCTAGAATTTTGCTGCCCATGCACGTACTTAATTGTTTAGGAGATTATATACTTGAAAGTATTGTCTGCCCTGTGTTTACTTCACTTCATGGTAGCAATAATTTAAATGGTAAAATGATGAAATGTGGAAAAGAAATCTAAATTGAGAGAGTTAAAGACTATGGATTATGAGAGAACTACAGAAAGCGAAAAAGGATCTTTCGTGTATAATCCTGTAAATAAATGGGAAAACAACAATCATAGTGTGTGTGTGTGATAGAATGCTTGAATTATTGTATTTTCTAATTTATTTTGTTTTGCCCCTGTAACATACAACTTGTTGGTCTAGTGGGAATATGTTTTAACTGAATGATTGTTAGATTTTGAATAGTTATACATGCAATGTTCTAAAAGCTTTCAGTATTAACTATTAAGCTTTTGGATTGACCACCTTTACTAGCTCCAATGTGGCAATTTTCCAACATGAAAAATTTTGTGCAACTTTTCTTGTGGAATTAAACGCTGCATATGTTTGGGCTATGTCCATTGGTATTTAAAATGGTGAAAGTGTACAAAGGAAGAGCTTGGAAATCAACTTTCATTTTTGGGTGGTGATTTGTCGATTCCATTATCTTTGTGTTTCACTGTGAAGAGGGTACTATGTTTTGTTTTGGATTTGAGACAATTATAAATCTTGATAGATTTAAAATGAGAATATTCTCTGATTTCAGGATACGAGAAGAAAGGTTGAAGTCATCTGAAGGGGCTTCTGATGTTTTATCCTGGGTAAACAGGAGCAGAAAGCTTGAAGAGAAAAGGAATGCCGAAAAGGAGAAAGCATTGCAGCTTTCTAAAGTTTTCGAGGAGCAGGTTTTTTTTTGTTTTTTTTTTTTTCTTTCTTAAACTTAGTGTTCATACATTTTTGCTTCATAGAAGGGTGTGAACTGATTCTTTTACATTTTTTGTGTATTGAATGAATGGCAGAATATTATGATCACACTTTTCTTTGTGTGTAACAGGATAACATGATTGATGAAGAAAGTGATGATGAGGCAGCAACTAAGCACCTAACACGTAAGTCTCCTTTTAGGTCATGCAAAAATGTTCTTGTTAAGAGTGTCTCCTATTCATGCAATTGAAGTCGTTCTTTTCTCATTCACAATGTTATTTACACCTGTTAATTGAGCTTTTGAATATGATTAGTAGAATCCATTTTCATTCCTATGGGATGAGTGTTAAGAACAAATAACCACTCTTACAATGTCAAAAAAGTTGAAAAACTCTTGTAAAAATGATAGCGCTGCTTTGATTCCTGGAATGCATAACTTTGGCTGAAAGATCTACTCTTTCGCACTCTTTTCACTGCCTTTTCCATGAATATGCCTTAACATTTTGTATATTATCATCTATTGGCAGATGACTTAGGAGGGGTGAAAATTCTTCATGGAATTGACAAAGTACTCGAAGGTGGGGCAGTTGTTTTGACACTCAAAGATCAAAGTATACTTGCTGATGGTGACATTAATCAAGGTAAACTATTAACTCTCCTCCTTTCTCTGTGGTCTGTATTACTGTTTTTCTCCTGTTCGTCATCTTTGGGGTATTTTCTGGACTCAGATATCCTAAGGTGACGTTATTGTATATACCAGAGATTGATATGCTCGAAAATGTGGAGATTGGGGAGCAAAAACGAAGGAATGAAGCTTATAATGCTGCAAAAAAGAAAACGGGTGTTTATGATGATAAGTAAGTATAACTAAACATTGATCTTAATTTATTTTTTATGAAATCTGTATGACTCATTCTGCCTTTTCGTTTTGTTATATTAGGTTCAGTGATGAACCTGGTGCTGAGAGAAAAATGCTTCCACAATATGATGATCCGGTTGCTGACGAGGTTGATTCTAATCTTTTATCTGGATTTTCCTTTCCCCGTTTTGTTTGATCATGTATGCATGTGTCAGCATTTTTTGGAATTTTGAGGGAAAGAAGCGGTAATGAGATAATGTGGTTCGGGCCATTTGGCCATGCACATCCACGGATAATTTGCCAAAAGGTCTATATGACTTATTTGTCTCTTGTATTCAACATTACAGTATCACCTACATATATAGACATGTGAAATAAATTAATGAAAGAAACAACTCATGTCAATTTATGCAAAATGCATTATTACGCTATCCCAAGAATGGTGCATTGTTTGTAGTCAAATCCATTTTGATTGATTTCATTTCTAACATGCTTACATTCTTGATTTTTGTTACAGGGTGTAACTCTTGATTCCAGTGGACGTTTCACTGGCGAAGCCGAGAGGAAGTTGGAGGAGGTGAATTTATTTGAATTGATGTTAAACTAGTTTTTGCATAATAAAACTTGAATTTCGCTGGTTAATATAGTTTTGTAATTTAATGGCAGCTTCGAAAAAGAATTCTGGGGGTGTCTGCAAGCGCTCAAGGTGAAGATCTCAATTCAACTGGGAAGATATCATCGGATTATTTCACCCAAGAAGAAATGACAAAGTTCAAAAAACCAAAGAAAAAGAAGTCTTTGAGGAAGAAGGAGAAGCTGGACATAGATGCCCTTGAAGCAGAGGCTAAATCTGCTGGATTGGGTTCTGGGGATCTTGGTTCACGAAATGATGGAAGAAGGCAAAATCTCAGGGAGGAACAAGAGAAAATTGATGCTGAAAAGAGAGCCAGTGCTTATCAGTCTGCATACGCCAAAGCTGAAGAGGCATCTAAAGCACTCCGGCAAGAAAAAGTACCTGGAATGCGGACAGAAGAAGATGAAACTCCTGTGTTTGGCGATGATGATGAGGATCTCCGCAAATCATTGGCGACGGCAAGAAAAATAGCCTTGAAAAAACGAGATGAGGAAGAAAAATCAGGTCCGGGGGTCATAACTTTCTTTGCTGCTTCCACTTCTAATGATACAGCTAAGGAGAATCCAGGCCCTGGAGACCAACCAGAGAACAAGGTTGTCTTCACAGAGATGGAAGAATTTGTCTGGGGTCTGCAACTTGATGAAGGTATTTTTTTTTTTTTTTTTAAAGTACTGCAACTCTTGCTCTTCATTCTCTGTGTCTCCCCGTTCCATTATATTGAAATAATTTTGTAGTTTCTAGGAGATGAAAAGTGAATACAGCAAAGCGGGGCAACTGTTGTTCGCTTGATCCTACTGACTGAATAAGGAAAAAGGCGACACGAGTTATCATTCCTTGAATGTCCTTTTGGCCTGTGATATGTATCATTAACAAAATTAGTTTCAGTGGCTTTTACTAGTTACTTTCTTGTGATAGAGACCTACTAAGGGGAGAACAGATTCTGTGTTCATTACATTGAATACTTAAAAGACATCTTAACTCGAGTTGGATAGCTCCAAATTCAATGTTCAATTTTCCTTTGCTGAATGATCTTTACCTCCTGTTTCCCCATCTAAAATCCTATTTGGGGTTTTTGAGTTTATTCTAGTTATTGGCACCAATATCATATGGTTTTATCGTGATCTGTTAGTTAGAAATATTTGATTGTTAATCTTATAGTCCTCTTATTGTGTCCTTTCCTTTTCCATTGTTTCTGGATTAGATTATGTTGCACTTGTTACAGCTTTATCCATGGTACATCCAGTTCTATATTATCTTGCCTAGTGGTATTGTTTTGTACCATGCTAATTTTGGTTTCTTTTCCTTTTAGTTATCCATTACTTTCTGTTTCACCAAATGCTTGACTACACTGTATTTTCTACATTCACAGAAGAGAAAAAACCTGAGACCGAAGATGTTTTCATGGAGGATGGGGATGTGGCACCGAGCAGCATCTCTGATCAGGAAATGAAGGACGAAGATGGTGGCTGGAGCAGTGTAAAAGAAACCATTAAAGACGAGACTCTTGTAAAAGAGGAAGAAAAGGAGGTCGTTCCTGATGAGACAATTCATGAAGCTGCTGTTGGTAAAGGTCTAGCTGGCGCTCTCAAACTTCTGAAGGATCGTGGAACACTAAAGGAAACCATTGAATGGGGTGGTCGAAACATGGACAAGAAGAAAAGCAAACTTGTTGGCATTTATGACAAGGACGCAGAGAAGGAAATACGCATTGACAGGACGGATGAGTATGGGCGAATTGTAAGTGAACATTCTCTTTATGATTTCATTGGCATATTCTTATATCCTAGTTTTTATATGTTTATCGTTGGTTTCATTTGCTACTTTTGGTCTTATGTGGCTAATAGATTCTTTAGTTGCACTTCTGCATCTTTGTGGTCCTGAATTTGCAAAAACGTTAGCTACTGGTAAATACTTTTGGTTGGTGCAATAGAACTGATTATTACTAGGTTACTTACTGTAAATTTGAGGACTGTTTTCTGGTTTTGTTACACTAACTTCATTGGTTTAAGTCTGTGCTAGAAACGTCCATAGTACTTCAGCCCTAGTTGTGGACTCTAGGAATAATGTTCAAACCAATTTGTATGTGGTTTATGTAAAAGATTTTAGTTTGACTAAGTTGAACCCTGAAGTGGTTAATATTCTCAAAGACAGATGATTGTGCTATTCTATTATTGGCTTCATCATATTAGAAGTGTTTCATCATGTAACTGAATTTAACTTTCAATTAACTTTCCGCATTCATCTTAAGAAAATAAGAATATTAAGGTGAAATTTGGAGTGCATGGATCTAATTTTTGTTCTAATGGAATCTATTTTATCCTCTTCTGGAACAGTTGACGCCAAAAGAAGCCTTTCGACAGCTGTCACACACGTTCCATGGAAAAGGTCCTGGAAAAACGAAACAAGAAAAGCGCATGCGGCAATACCAGGAGGAGTTGAAGGTTAAGCAGATGAAAAATTCAGATACGCCGTCACTATCGGTGGAAAGAATGAGGGAAGCTCAAGCTAAACTGCAAACACCCTATCTTGTTTTAAGCGGCAATGTTAAACCAGGGTATGATTCCTTTTCTCTCCCATTAACATTTATGTCATGCATAATATTTGTTTGTGTATGCCCAACTTCATCAATGATATAGAATCTTAAGCATCGTAATGCCAACCAATGCCCGCTTTTCCGGAACAAATCCAAACTAGTGGGTCTGACTGGATTAGGAAAGGAGAAAAATATCACATGATGAAATTTGTAAAACAAACTTTTATCCATTTGAATTGAAATTTGGATGTTTCGGTATGAAATTTGCATGCCTTTTTCCCCCCAGATTGCCAATTGGATAATGGTAGATCGTCATGATAAAGAATTGGATAAAACAATTGGATGGGGATCCATGGATATTTTTTCGTGCATGTACATGCCTCTACACATATTCAGTTGGGAATTTATTTATTTTCTTAATCTACGGAAATCATTTACCTGCAATCAACTATGTCTTGGGAAGAATGGCTGTTTGTTCAGAAATTAGAATTTGGGTCAGAAATATGTTCAGCATTGCTCAATCTAAGCAGTTATATATGTACCTTATCTTTTTTGTCTTATGTTTCTTTTACCCGTCTTTTTTTTTTTAATCTACTTTCTTGAGTTTGAAATTCCGTTGTGTTTTATTGAATGTGATTATGTTTGCAGGCAAAGCAGTGACCCAAGGAGTGGTTTTGCCACTGTGGAGAAGGACTTTGCTGGAGGCTTGACCCCTATGCTTGGTGATAGAAAGGCCAGTTTTCACAACACATTCTCATGAATGTAAAGTTTTCATCATCTTTGTTCTGTTATTTACACTTTTTTTTTGGTATTGCCAGGTTGAGCACTTCTTAAATATCAAGCGCAAGCATGAGTCTGAATCTGGAGATGCTTCTAACAAGAAGCCTAAAACTTGAGATTTGAGTTTGACCTATTCTGGACGTAAAACGAGGCTGCTGCATTTTGGTACCTCATCATCGGTTTATGTTCAAGTCACTATGTGGTCCGATCTCATCTTATTCTTTGGATGTTGAGTTTCAATGGACTGTTTAAGCGGACTTATTAGCTTGCGACTGACCCCTTTAGATTGGCATATTGGCGCTGATGCCTGCTTTTTTTTCCGCCTTCTTTTCTTCTGGAACAGAATCAACTTTTAAAAATGTTTTCACCAACTTAATATACAGATGCAAGGATGCGTTTTCTACATTTACAAGTTTCGTTTTACCTGATTTTTTGTTTATATTCTTCACGCTTTTCAGTAGAAGCGTTTGCTGATTTCATCATGAGATCGAGGAACCAAAGGTCAAAACCAGAATTGTCAGTCCAGCTGATATTTTGTCATAATATATTATTTCGACTAAATTATATGTGATACATTAATATTAAAAGAAAGAGTGCTGGCAAATTCACAAGTTCTACCAAGTGATAAAACTTAAAATTAGCATGAGTAATATGGCCGTATACTCTCATTCATATAAACCTTAGAACCATGTTTCACTTTTTAAATCTGTAAAGAACAAATGGTATATGTAGGGGTGTAAAGCGAAGGAAAAAAAAAAAGCTTGAGCTCGAACTTGGTTACTAATATTAGAGATCGAACACTACTCGCAAACTTGATTTTGGGCTCAAAAGTCAGCTGCCTTCGAGTCGATTTCGAGCTTGGAATATTTTTTTTACCTTTGTTATTTTAAATAATATATATATATATATATATATATAATATATATATAATATATATATATATATATATTATATATATATATAAATGCAGAATTCTCATATTTTATGTGTAACGTTTTGTTAGTTTCGAAAAAATTCTGGTTAAGTGTCATCCGATCCTAATATTTATTTAATTTAATATTTTATCTTTATTATATTCTACCTAATTTAATATTTTTCTATTATTATATTTGCCTAATTCAATACTTTTCTTTTATAATATATTACATAACTCAATATTTTTTTTTAATATTTTTTCTAATTCAATATCTTACTTTTATTCCCATAATATAAAAATATAAATAAGTCATATTTAATTAGTAAAAGAAACTGTATAAGTTGAAATAATTCTTATTTTAAATAAAAGTGGCAATAAATTTATTTTTGTCAAATATTCTATTTAAGAAAAATACGAGTTATATAAAATTATACAAAGAAAAATAAATATAAATAGTATTTACTTAATTTTTTTATCTAATCCTAATATAGTGCATTGAAAATAATATTAAAATTTATATTAAAAATTATTGTTACGCCAAAAAAGAAAACAAAACAAAGTGAAATACAAAAATAAAATAAATAATAATACGTATAGAAAAATAAATAATAAATATATTCTAAATCTTCTTATCTAATCCCAACACAATGTATTGATACACATATTATATATCTACATGAACAAATCAACATCTTATACAAAAAAAAATAATAATAAAAATTACATATACTACAAATTAAATATACTACATTTAAAAATAAATAAAATTTATTAGTGACTTATATATTTTAACTTCTTATATGACATTCACATGTGACACGCATGTGTTCTGTGTTTTAAATTTTTACAAACTCAATTTTATACTGGGGTTTCCTATCAAGTTTATGTTAATGGAAATGACTACGGTGCCGTGAAGGCACCATGCCCCCCACCCCCAACATTTACATCCATCTATTTACCAATATTTATAACTAACTTTTGATCCAATGGTTGTGATTAAGTGAAAAATAATGCCCTCACGGCACCGTAAAAGTTCCTTATGTTATTTTGCTATACCTCACAACAAATTTTGTGACTCACGGGTAAATATACTTGAAAATTCTTTATTGTGAAAATCAATCTTACTGTAGTTATAACAAATAATGTTCTGATTTGTGTGTAACAATCTTCTTGTAAATATAACAAATAATGTTACATTTGTGTGTACCTTTTTCAATATTATTCTTTTGGTATTTTTAATGATGTTACTATTTTTCAAATCTCGCATAGTATGGGGATGTTAAACTAGTTCAACACCGCATATTATGCGGGATTTGAAAAAGAGTGGTATACATAAATCGTAACATTATTTTTTCTATTATATGAAGATTGTTTTTCATGATAATAATTTTTACACAAAAATCGAGGCATTATTTGTTCTAATTACAGTAAGACTGATTTTCAAAATAAGGAATAAGTAAGTATTTTTACCCGTGAGTCACGAAATTAGTTGTAAGATATAGCAAATGCCCTAAACGTGAAAGGAAACCCATAGAAAATTGAGTTTGTAAAAATGTAAACGTACAACACACGCGTGTCGCATGAGAATAGGTGATATAAAAAAATTAAAATTTATAAGAGACTAATGTAATATTATTATTTATTATTTTATGTTTCTTTTTTTTTTTCTGCGTAAGATATTAGTTTGTTGAAGTAAATATATAATGTGTTTATCAATGCATTATATTGAGATTAGTTAAGGAGATTTAGAATATATTTAATATTTATTTTCCTATGTGTATTAATTT
>BMAC01000008.1:574542-602293 GCA_014905375.1 Phtheirospermum japonicum | reverse complement strand
GGTAGCGCAAGCTCGTAAGCCAATCTCCGATTCTCCTGAGAATCTCAAACGGCCCTATGTACCTTGGCTTCAACTTCCCTCTTTGACCAAACCTCACTACACCTCGGACCGGTGCTACTTTTAGAAATACCTTATCGCCTACTTCAAAATGCAAATCTTTCCTTCGACGGTCCGCATAAGATTTTTGTCGATCTTGAGCAGTCCTAATTCGATCTCGGATCGTGGTAATGTGTTTAACCGTCTCTTGGACTAGTTCGGGGCCCAAAATCTTTCTCTCCCCTACTTCGTCCCAGTACAAAGGAGATCTACACTTTCTCCCGTACAAAGCCTCGTATGGAGCCATACCAATGGTGGATTGGTAACTGTTGTTGTAAGCAAATTCCACCAATGGTAATAAGCCTTCCCATTGACTTCCCAACCAACCCGCCCGTGACATTTGGGGCGCCCTGCCCCGTGACCGTGGCGGGGCGAGACGGGTCCGGGTATCGCCACCGCCCCGCCATATATTTTCTATTTTTAAATATATTTATATATGTTTTAAATATTTATTTTGTATGAATTATTATGATTTTTTAATTTTAGTATTGTTTTTAATTAATTTTTCATATTATATTTAATTTTATAATAATATATATGTTATTATATATTAAATTAATTTTAAATTTAATAAAAATAAAAATAATAAATACAACGGGTCGCCCCGCCCCATGACCCGTGGCGGGCGGACCCGATTCAGCCCGTGGGGTGGATAGGGCGGGTCCAGATCCTTTAGTACCCGACCCGACCCGGCCTATTGCCATGCCTATTCTGTGTCCGTCGTGCCTCGTTTTTGCTCCTTTGACCGCCATTTCTTGAGCAAGCCTCATAACCTTTGAAAATACCTCTAGGATTGCATAATATGACTTTTATCCCTGACATGATACTCCCTATAAAAACTAACACGAGGAAAATAAACAAGAAAGAAATTAAAGAGAAAAGAAAAAAGAAAAAAATAAAGGACGAATATACAAGAGTACAAAATTTTCATAAAAATGATACAAAATGCTTGGGTCGCCCCCCAATAAGCACTTTTTTAGCATCCCTAGCTGTAACGCCCCGATTTCACTTTAGTCAAATAGGATTTATATTTAAGAAAAATATGACGAAACCTTGGCGTCACAAAAAATGTCAAAGAATGACATATTAGACGGCTTAAGGTTTAAACCGAATAATTTCGTGAACGACCCAATTATTAAAATAACTATAATATAAATTATAACATTTTAGAAGTCGAAATTATTTCATAGACGACTCAACAGTAATTTAAATAAATAATTACATTACTAAATAATTATAATATTTTCTTAGAAATTGATAATATAATTTTATTTGAAATTGAACTATAAATTTGTTTAAATAGAATTCTTAGATTATTTAAAAATAAAATCTATTAATTTGATTATAATAAGATTTTAAAATAATTTTAGATAATTTATATAGAATACAACTATAATATAATAGTCTTTAAAATTGAGGTATAATATATTAAACAATCGCACTAGAAATTTTTATTATATAGAGTTTCTTAAATCAATTAGAACTAAAAGTATAAAATAATTTATAGTGACGAGTTTGGGACTAAGATTATTTTTAAATGCATGATTGTAAAAAAAAAAAAATATATATATATATATATATATGCATTGGATGTATGGATATTACACTAGCTTGACAAACTCACGTCAGCTAGGCGATAGGTGGGTCTTCAAAAATATCGGACTCCATATCATAGGTTTGTACTGATTCTTGAAAATATGCTTTGACACGATGGTCGTTGACTTGAAAATGTTCTTGGGTCTTCTTGTTAACTAATCTCATTACTCCATATGGCATCACTTCCTCGACCAAGAATGGGACATTCCATCGTGACTTGAGCTTCCCGGGAAATAAATGGAGGCGAGAGTTATAGAGCAAAAATTGCATGCCGGCCTTGAGATCTTTAGCAATGAGCTTCTTATCGTGTTGAAGCTTCACTTTAATTTTATATATTTTGGCCTTTTCATAAGCGTCTTTTCTTATCTTGTCAAGCTATTTGAGTTGTAGCCGCCGCACAATGCTGGCTTATTTCAAATTAAAACTTACGGCTCCTATAGCCCAATAGGCTCGGTGCTCAAATTTGATAGGAAGATGGCACGCCTTGATGTATACTAGTCAATAGGGGCTTGTTTCTAAAAGCGTCTTATACGCTGCCTGATATGCCCATAGAGCATCTTTAAACTTTGTCGACCAATCCTTCTGGATCAGATGGACGTTTTTCTCAAGGATTACTTTAATCTGTTTGTTTCTTGTCTCCACTTGTCCCGATCTTTGAGGGTGGTACGTCGTGGCCACCTTATGTTTGATCCCATGTTGTGCCATCCACCTTGAAAACAACTTGTTGCAAAAATAGGCACCTCCATCACTAATGATGGATTCGGGAACCCAAATCGACTAATGATAGTCTCTTGCATGAATTTAAGTACAATCTTGGCATCACACGTCTTGGTGGGGATAGCTTCAACTCATTTAGACACGTAGTCGATGACCACTAAAATGTACTTGTACCCAAAAGAAGTAGGGAATGGTCCCATAATATCTATGCCTCACACATCAAATATTTCCACAACAAGGTTTCTCGTCAATGGCATCTTGCTCCTCTTTCTAATATTCTTGGTTCGTTAGCATTGGTAATAGGATTTACAAAATTCATGAGCATCTTTATAAAGCGTCGACCATAAAATCCCGATTGAAGGACTTTGAAAGCGTCTTTTGTCCTCCGAAATGGCCGACACACTGTTGATCATGGCAAAAAGATATGATGCTTTGTTGCTCATCTTCGGGAATAGATCTCCGAATAATGCCATCCTTCACAAATCGAAAAAGACACGAATCCTCCCAAAAGTGATGCCTACAAATTGAAAGAAATCTCTTTTGTTCTTGGAAAGATAAATCGGCTCTCAAATAGCCACACGGAAGATAGTTAACAATATTGGCTTACCATGGGGTGGGGTGAGAAGAAATAGCATGTGCAAGTTCATAAGGAGAAGCATCATTAATACATCCATGCTCATGCAAATGATCCTCTACATTTAAACGAGATAGAGATGGTCGACAACTACGTTTTCAAAACCTTTCTTATCACAGATTTTGACATCAAATTCTTGCAATATAAGTATCCATCGAATCAAATGTGGCTTGCTTTGACTTTTATTAAAAATTCGACGGAGAGCCGCGTGATCGCTATGAATTATGACCTTAGAACCGACAATAGAAGAGCAAAAATTTTCAAGTGACAAAACTATGGCAAAAATTTCTTTTTTCGGTGGGGGTATAATTCCTTTGAGACTCATTCAACATAAGACTCGAAGAGTAAATTACACGAAGAAGGTTGTCTACCCGTTGACCTAACATAACTCCCATTGCATTATTCGATGCATCACACATTATTTCAAAGGGGAGGGACAAATTTGGGGTAACGACCACTGGGGCTGCAGTGAGTTTTTATTTAAGTAATTTGAAAGAATTTAGACACGACTTATCAAATTCAAAAGGCACACCAAGGCAAAGTAATGGACACAACAGGCGACTAATTTTCAAAAAATCCTTGATAAACTGTCGGCAAAACCCCACATGTTGTAGAAAACTTCTAACGCCTTTTACTTTGGTAAGAGGGGGGGTAAACTTTCAATAACATTGACTTTCGCCTTATCTACTTCTAAACCCTTACTTGACACAATATAACCGAGAACAATGCTACTCTTTACCATAAAATGACTCTTTTCCCAACTAAGTATCAAATTATTATCAATGCAATGCTCAAGAACCCTAGATAGATTATTTAAAAAATAAGTAAAAAATGAGCCAAATACCGAAAAATCATCCATGAAGACCTCAAGGAAGTTGTCGATCATATCCGTGAAAATGGATATCATGCAATGTTGGAAAGTTTCAGGCGCATTGTAAATACCAAAAGACATCCTCCAGAAAGCGAACGTCCAGAATGGGCATGTGAAGGTTGTAATTTTCTAGTCTTCCGGAGCTATGGCTACTTGATAGTATCCACAGAGGCCATCGAGGAAGCAATAATATTGGTGGCCGACCAGTTTGTCGAGAAATTGATCAATTAACGATAGTGGGAAATGGTCCTTCCTTGTGGAAGCATTAAGCTTCCTATAATCAATGCACATGCGCGAACTGGTGGTCAATCGAGTGGGTACAATCTCACCCTTGTCGTTTTTGATGATCATGATGCCACCCTTTCTTAGAACCACATGAACGGGGTTTATCCACTCACTATCGGGCATGGGGGAAATGATTCCTTTGTCAATAACTTAAAATTTTCCTTCTTTATAACCTCCATCAAGTTTGGATTCAAACGACATTGACTATCTTGAACCGTCTCTGTTCCTTCCTCCAAAACAATGTGTTGCATGCATGTGTCGGGGTTAATTCCCTTGATGTCCCCCAAACTCCACCTGATAGCTCCTTGAAATCTCTTAAGAATGTCAATCAATGCTTTCTCTTCTTCACTCAATAATTCGGCGAAAATGGTGATGGGTTTCTTTTCATCTTCTTCAAGGAACACATACTTGATGTGACTCGGGAGGGGCTTGAGTTTAACTTTAGGCTCAATATCAGGTTTTTTGCCTCCTAGGTTAAGATCAGCCACCCCATCCAAATTGGGCTCTATCCAATCATCGTCCTCGGCAAGCAATGAAATGTTATCACGAGTAAGGAACTCATGAACAACAGATTCTTCTTCAAACTTCTCTTGCACTAGGAGAGCTATGGGATCAATGAATGAGCATTCAACATTCATGGATGAAGACGGAGTTTCTTGAAAGTCATGAATGGAGAAAGTGATTGTTTCGTCTAAAACAGACAAGATCATGCTGCCATTTTTTACATCGATCAACGTATTGGTTATGACATGAATGGTCGACCCAATAAAATACTGTGCTCCCAGCTATCGTCCTTCACTTCCCTGACATCCAAGATAATAAAATCGATGGGTACGATGAGACTACCAACTTGCACGAGGACATTTCGATAATTCCCTTAGGATATCGGACGAAATGGTCTACTAATTACAGTCGCATCTTCGTCGGCCTAAGGTCACCTAATTCAAGCTTCTCATAGATAGAGAACGAGATTAGATTAATCCACGCCCCAAGGTCAGGCATACCTCGAGTTTCTTTTCCATTTCCCAACGTGATTTTTATACAAAAACTCTCGGGGTCGCTCTCCTTGGGGGGAGGGGGGTTACAAAAGATAATGCTCGCCGCATTTGACAAACAAGTTTTTTAATTATCACCAAAACGTATTTTCTTTGAAGCAAGGTCTTTGAAAAACTTTACATATGAGGGAACGTTCCTTATCACATCGAGTAAAGGAAGATTAACAATCACTTTATAAAGCATATTGTAAAGGTCGAGAAATTGCTTGTATTGCTCTTTTGGTTGAAGGAGGCTCGGAAATGGAATAGGAGGCCGATACAGGTTGGATGCCTTGTGAAGAACTCTTGAAGGTTCGACTTCCTTTTTAAAATTTTCCGGTGTAGGGGTGGTGTTCAGTTCTACGCTCTCATTTTGAACGAGTAGCGGCGTAGAGTCTTCTTCGGGCATAGAATTTTTTTGTTTGACCTGACCACTCCTAAGCATAGTGATGGCTTGTGCTTGTGATGGTTATCTTGGTAATTTTCTTGGCTCACTTTTTCCTATTTGCATAGCGAGTTGGCCAATAGTATCTTATGCAATGTTTCATTGAGAGAAGGCGGAACGGGGGCTTGAGCCGGTGGAGCCACTTGAAAAGGGGTTTGAACTTGTGGCATCAGTTGGGAAGGTGATTGATATTGTGGCACTTCTTGGAAAGGTGGTCGAGTTTGGAAATAGCTTTAACCCCTTTGTTGTTGTTAAATATAAAGAACTCATACGTTGTTGTAGTATTTGTGATGACGAAGTGGAGTTTTATTGATGTGGGTTGTGGTTAATACACCAAGTTTTTGAAAATTGAATAAAATGAAGAGTTTTGAAAGAGGGGAAGGGTTTGTTGCATTTTGGGAGTAGAGAAATGAAAGTAAAAAAAAATCCGTATTTTTCTAGGTTTATACTTTTATGTGGCCCATTATCGATCCCACTATCGACCGAAATACAAGTCGATAACATGCTCCAGTATCGACCACACTATCAACCAATACTAGGGCGATTGTGCTTGCCTTGAAAATGCCACCCAGTAATAACTAGGCTTGCAGTCGTTATCTAGGTCGATAATCGGGTAAAAACCTCAAATTTTTAGTTTCTTTTTAAAGGAAACCACCTATGTACCTTACAATGTTGGGTTGCCTCCCAACAATTGATTTCTTTTTTGTCTTTTAGCTATACTTCTCTTCCATCAAGAGATTGGTTCCCCAAATGGCGATGTCATCACTGTTTGATCATTTACCTTCGGTTCATTGACTTCCTTAATTTGTATCTCCCACACAGAATCAATAATTTTCACAACATTATAACAAGAACTAAGAGAGTTGTACAAAACTTGATTCAATGCTGTAATCAAGACGTTTTCAACATTAGTGTCGAAATCATCTATCATTTTACACTCTTCGTCTAGATGTACGTCATCACATATTTTCATAGAATTATTAATTTTTAAAACCTTATGCTTATCACTTATAAGAAATGTGAGTTATCCCTTTTCAACATCAATAAGGGCTCGGTTCGTTTTCAAACACTGCCGCCCCAAGATTAATGGCACGTTCTTGTCTTCTTCCATATCAAACACCAAAAACTCTATAGGAAAGTAGAATTCGTCAACTTTCACTAGAACATCCTCGACGAGTCCCTTCGCATACGTCAAAGATCTATTTGCCATTTGGATATTCATCGGCTTGATGATTCCAATATTCAATTTCTTGATAATGGACAAGGTCATAATATTTATGCTTGCACCTAGATCACATAACGCGGTGGTCAACAAACACCCCCAGTCGTGCAAGGAATCTTAAAATTTTAGGGGTTCTTGCATTTGAGTGACAATCTCTTTTATATGACGGCACTACACTCCTCCATAAGATTCATGGTCTCATAATAGTTTTCTATTATTGCTTATTACCTTCTTCAAGAACCTCCCGTAGTTTGGCATCTACACCAAAGCATCAACAAACAATATATTTATATGGACATTATTTTTTGAAAAATAAAAAAAAAAAGAAAATCGTTTATACAATTTTTTCGTTTTAGTTTGTTGTGGAAACGGTAATAAAATTAGAAAGATTAAGGGGGTAGAATTAGATTTTGAATTCTTAGCCCCTTTTTCTACTTCTACTTCAACCATATCCTTCTCAGCATCCTTTTCCACTTATTTCATGAGTTCACGTTCAATGTCTGACACTTTTGTCCTTCATACTACGTTCCATTTGTATTCACTTGTTTTTTTGGGCTTACCTCCGTGTTACTCGGAAATTGTCCCTTCTTGTGTTGGTTCCCAATAATGGTGGCCAACTGCGAGATTTGGGTCTCGAGTAACTTTATGTGGGCCCCAACCGACCTATTCATTTGAGCAATATTCACCTCCATCTGATCCATCCTTACTTCACCCTTCTCGAACTGGAGATTTTATTTTACCCATAAATGCGGTGAACATGTTTTTGATGCTTAACTTCTTGTTCTCATTAATCATTCATTTGTTAAAAATCGATGGTGGTTGGATGACATTGTTCAGATTGGCATAAGAGAAGTTTGGATGATTTCTCATCCCCGGATGGTGTTGATTTCCTCTTTGGTTGCCTCGATAATTATTGTTGAAGTTTATTTGGTTGACAAAGTTTATATCTTCAACCCCTTCAAGCATAGAAACTCCACTTGATTGGATTGTTGAAAGTCTCGAGCTTTGTGACATAAACATGTCAAACTTGCAATTCTACCACTAATTGTTGTGTCCGAGCGGTCATCACGTCATTCCCGCCCACCATGGAAACTTTCTTCATTATTGATCATTCCGTCGACCATTGATAACTGTTGGTTGCCATCTCTTTAAGGATGGTCATTGCCTTGTCGCTGCATCTTCCTTACAAAGCACCTTCGGATGAGGCATCTACCATAACCTTCGTGTTCCCGCTCAATCCATCATAGAAGTAGCATATTTGTTGGTCTTTGGGTTAACCATATTGAAGGTAATTTCACTATAGTTCCCTAAATATTTCCCAAGCTTCATTTATTATATCTCCAATTAATTGACGAAATTTTTTGATTTCGCCTTTATACTTCAAGGTCTTTCTTGGTGGAAAACATTTGAGTAAAAACTTTTGACACATCTCGTTTCATATGTCAATGGCTTCAAAGCCAAGTGTGATGTATTAAAACATCACTTTATCCCTTAATGAAAAAGGGAATAAGCATAGTCGCATCTTCTGCAACTCCATTCATCTTCATGGTCCCGCGTATCTCTGAGAATTGTGCCAAATGCGCATTCGGATCATCCGTGGAACTTCCTACAAATTGGTTTTGTTGAATAATTTCTATCAACCCCGTCTTTAACTCGAAGTTGTTGGCTTGAATAGATGGACCGTTGGCTCCTCCATAATCTTGGTTAGCAACGGGTTGGAACATGGTCTGGATAGCCGGTTCTTCATTTTGTTGAGGTTGTGCTTGTTGTTATAATTGCGCATGCAACACTTGCTATTGTTGTTCAAGCTGGTTGATTTAGACGTTGATATTGTCTAAATCTCCATCAATCTTGCCTCTCACTCTTTTAGACTTGTTTTGTCTACAAGTCACCTCAGTTTCCCAATCGATGGGTTCCAAAGGTTGCCCTTTAGAATATGTGCGCATGCACCACCTGCAATTCAACCACTTTAGACTCTAATTAAAAGGTGACAAATACTTAGATATAATATTTTATCAATTATATTATTAATTACTCAAGCTTAATGTCCCCCAACAATGGTTCCAAAAACTTGACCGCTCTCCGTTTTCACTAAGGATTGATTCAATTAATAAAAACTTAATCATCGTATACTCTACCTAACCACAAGTAAACAATGTGGATGTAGTATAAAATGAGTAAGGTCGAGTCCCACAAGGACCGATACGACTTAAATTTGAAAATTAATATAATTTAGATAATTTAGTTTTATGTAACGCTAGAAAATGAATTTGGATTTTGTCGTTACAAACGATGATTATAACATATTTAAATACTTAATTAAATAAAGTCAAAATACAATTTTTATGATTCAAATGATATAGAATATTTTGAGGTTTGGTTTTCACAAAGATTTCCTAGCGCCATTCTTTTCAATTAATCAAGTATATTGTGATAAAATTCATTATAAGATAGTCACAATAGTAGTTTAATACTTCTCTCGAATTGATCAGACTGTAGATTCGAAGTATGAAACAACGTGTCCGTTTAAAATCATAATTAGTACTCCAAATGGTTTAAATGATTTGTACGACTTTATAGATTAGTTCAAAGGTTTGTACGACTTCATTATTAATCTCAAACTTCTTGGTCTTTTTGATTAAAGTATTTCGTGTTTGAAAGCCTATTGATAAATCTCTTTTCTCGAGTTATGATTTATCAAGCAAGTAATTTTGAAAAGGTTGTCATTCAATCTAAACATAAGAAACACAAGCAACCGTTTATCACTTCTGATCATGAAATCAAAACACAAAAATAGCAAGGGATCATAAAGAAATATCTTAACATTATTTGAGCATGCTCGACAAGCACATAGAGGTAGACACAACATAGAACTAATAAATTCATCATCATTATTATAAATATAATCATAGAAAAGTGCAAAATAAATAAATTTATTCATTTTGCACTTTTCTATGATTATTTTTATAATAGTGATGATGGATTTCTTAGTTATAAAAGTAGCAATGGCGAAGGAAGAAATGATAAGAGCGTGCTCAACAAGCATATAGAGGCGGACACACCTTAGAACTAAACAGGCGTCTGGCTGAAGATGTTAAATTAGCGCTTGTTGAGAGGTAACCCAACTAAAGTTTAATTCTTCTTTTTTGTTATTTTATATTTAGTTTAGTTCTAAGTTTAAGAAAAATCATGTTTGAATCTGAGTTGGCACCCGACTTGTAAGTCAGGTGTGAAGCCCAGTGTATCCTCAGATTTTGTATGCAAGTAAGGACCCGAGATGACACTCGAGTTATAAGTCGGGTGTGTTAATTTTTAAGTGATTCTGGGAGTGCACCCGAGTTAGAACACAAGTAGCAATTCGGGTTCTAATTCGGGCGTCGGGCAGTTTTATTTTAGGAAGTTGTATTTTACACAAGGATTCATATTTTCTTTAGAACTCTTCTATTTCTTGACCCCAAAATGTCTCCTACACATAAAAACTACATACTTTGGCTTTGTATTACATACCAAATACTTTTCATACATCAAAACTCATATTTCTCAAGTATTAAAGTTTGGGGGAAAGAAGAAAACCTTGTAAGTTTTTAAAGCTAGGGTTTGAATTCATAGGTTCCTTCATTATATTTTATATGATTTATTTTTCTAGAACTTACTCAGTGAGTTGGAGATTACTAGAAACATGATTATGGTTATTAGTTTATTTTATCTTATGATTTTTCATTGAAGAATTATTTTCACACTTTTTGCACGAGTTTTTATGGTTTTGTAATGATCACATGATTCGATATTTTGAGTTGATTTTATATATATTATTCCTATTGTTTGGGATGAGTACTTGATGAGATTTAATTTGTAGGAATCATGGTGAAATCGAAGAATGGAAAAAAGTTGATAAAGCGGGACCAATTTAATTTCAAAATCCAGGAGCTATCACATGTTTCTCGTAATCATGTGCTATCAAAGAGGAAGATAATAGTGATAAACTTCTTTGGAGAAAGATAGACTTGAGTATTTAGGATTGTATGATGAGGTTATATGTGCATTTGAAGAATTGGGATTGAAGTATTTATTTAAGAAGAGTTTGGATAAATTCGACGGCCCGACTATGGAGCTTTAAATACTGTTGGATTTATTAGAGAAGACACAAGAAAAGTTGATATGATTATTTCCCAATTGGGAGCTACTACCTATAGCTTTCAGTTTAGGATATAGAGATAAAAAGACTCAAGATTTTGGAGGTTTATACGGAAGAAGAAATAATCTAGAGACTGGATATTTTGGCCACAACATTTTGAGGATTTTAACTACGCTAGGTAATGAAAAAGGCCCAGGCTTGATGGAGGTGACATGGATACGAAACCCCATCTTGAGGTATATACAATTATTTCCAACGAAAACGCTTTTGCTCGCTCCAACATTAATGAGGTGACTAATAAATAAATTTTTTACATGGATATTAGAGCTTATTTCATGAGTTTTCAATTATATATTGTGCATAAAAATGTGATCTAATTGTATTTTCTGCATTTAGACTTTGTTACGTGTTTTGCTTATTTTGTAGGTTATTTACCATATATTTAACATGATTGAGATGCCACAAGCTTGAAGAGAAGTGAAGTTCCGAGTTGAATTGGTGTTTAGACCATGAAGAGGGTTAAAATTCATGTTTAGGAGTTCCGTATGTCAAGTATGCACGAAGTATGAGAAAACGGACAAGATTTCACAAAAGATTCGAGAAGTTTCACAACACATGGGGTACTAAATTGCTCACAACTATGAAATAACTGGGATTTTGAAGATTTGTAATAAGTTCTTATAAATATAATCGACTTTGTTTTACAATGATTTTTATGGTTTGTCATTCAGATTTATATCAAGTGAGTTATGACAAAAATAGTACGAGCTGCCAGGGGGCTGGTCTGGTTCGCGACTGCGAATCGGTTGCAACGAAAGGCTCTTTTTCAGAAAGATAGTCATGACCAAGACCCATAAATGTTACATAATCGGATTAAATGTCTTAGATCCCTTTTTCACTTATAAAAAGAAGCTACAAAGCCATCCAATTACATGAGAAATACCTCAAAGTTGGGGAATAAACAAAAAAAGTGAGTTAGAGTGAGATATTGAAGAATTGAAGAGAGGAACACGAAGAACACGAGGAATCACCCAATTCAATCAATACAATCCTCAGGGTTTGTCTTTTTTATTTGATTTTTCTTTATTAACATGAAGAGTTTCATGAGCTGCTTAGATGAATGTTTAATCATGTCTAGTTAAATTCATTATATTCTGGGGTTTGTAAACAATGATTAATTGGTATTTGATATTTCTTTCAATCAAGTATGATATCTTTGCTATTTTCATGTTTGTAAATCAATGTTGCACAATTGATGACACCATTCTTGTGCTTGATAGTTGTAATTGCTTGACAAACTTTTATAAATCATAGGTTTGATAAACTGAATCGAGAGATGAGATTTATCAATATGTTTTTCAAATATAAAACACCCTAATCAACAAGATCGAGAGGTTTGATGGTAAAAATGAAGTCTTTTAAGTTTTATAAAAACTTGGAGTTCTGAATGTGTTTTTAGATGGACACGTTGTTTCATATTTAGAATCTACGATTTAATCACTTTGAGAGAAGGATTAAACTGCAATTATGATTGGCTTATAGTGAATTGAATCGCAAATAATACTTGGTTGATTGAAAATGATTTGCATTGAGATATTATTGGCCCCCAAACACCTGAATATCTCCTTATCATTTGATTTTCTTAATTGCTTGATATTCGATATTATTATTTGTGAATTGTGATAGGTTTTTACTTAGTTATTTATTTTATATTCGTCGACGATAACGACAAAATATAAACCATCTTTTATACTAGTTTAAATAAATCTTAGTTATC
This sequence comes from Phtheirospermum japonicum, assembly GCA_014905375.1. Taxonomy (NCBI): domain Eukaryota; kingdom Viridiplantae; phylum Streptophyta; class Magnoliopsida; order Lamiales; family Orobanchaceae; genus Phtheirospermum; species Phtheirospermum japonicum. Next base: position 589,481 of record BMAC01000008.1, on the reverse strand, counting down.
TATATTATATTACTTAGTTATTTCTACATCAATTTGGTCCTTGTGGAATACGACCTTACTCATCGTGTACTACATCTACATCGTACACCTGCTGTCGGACTATTACACACAATATAAAGTGCAAACAAGTTCTTGGCACTGTTACCGGGGTCATTTGAATAGAAATTATAATAATATAATTGATAATTTATTTTTAATTTGAACATAGGGTACACTTTGTGCTTAATTCAAGCCTGGATTTATTGGATTGTAGGTAGTGAAATCAAAGATGGCAAATGCACCACCGGTTGACTTTAACGATTAAGTCAAACAACTCCAATACAACTTAAAGTGTTACAAGCACAACATCAACAACAAACACCACCCAAAAAAATGTACAACCGGCTATTCGAGTTATTTTCGAACTTGACACTAATCGAGCATATGGTGGAGAAAATGGGACAATAATTCTAACAAATAATCTCGAGTTGAAGATGGGACTGATTTCAATGGTGCAACAAAACCAATTTGGCGGAGGCTTTAGTGACGATCCGTATTTGCATTGGGCAGATTTTTTTGAGATATGCGGAACAACCAAGATGAGTGGTGTTCCAGATAACGCAATTAAGTTTTGCCTTTTTCAATTCTATTTGAGGCATAAGGCATAGTTTTGGTACAACACTTTGAGTTTTGGAACCATTGACCCATTGGTTGAGATGTATCAGAAACTTCTCTTCAAGTTTTTCCCTCCAAGTAAGGCTTTGAAGCTAAAGAATGGAATATCTCGATTTCACCAATTAGATGGAGAACATTTGCATGAATCTTAAGAAAGATCTAGAGAAGTTTTGATAAAATGCTCACAACATGACTTCAAAGATAATCAACAAGTTTGTAACTTTTACAATGGGCTTAATGGTTAGATGAAGACTATTATGGATGCCTCGTCTGGAGGTGCTCCATTGGCATGAAATACCACGAATGTGATGAAGATTTTCGAGGAAATTATGGCTAGCAATTACCACTGGCTGGTTGAGCAATTTATCTTGATATATGTGGCAGTGGTAAATGAGAGTGACATGATGAATGTTTTTAATGCAAAAAAATACAGCAATGATGAGCAAGTTATATGTGATAATATCGAGTGGTTCATGGATTTCAGTGAGCTATATGAGTGGGGTAGCAGATGTGAAGTACCAATATGGTTCATACAATTATCGAACTAAACATGAAGGGAAGAAACTAAGCCATGAAGAAATGATCATCACTTTTATGGGTTGAACAAAAAGATAATCACGAAGATTCATTGGAAAGAAATGAGACAAGTTTGGTGCAACTCCATGGGTCAATGGAAATGAATACAAAGTATCTAATACGCAAAATTTTCATTTGGTGACCATCATTGAAAACCAGCATCAAAAGGGTTAATATCCGAGCAATATGAAGTAATACAGTGCCATTCATCTTAAGAGTGGTAAAGAGTACGAGGGTCCAAAGAATTTGAGTGATGAGCCTGAAGAGTCATGAAAGAGGCAGAAAAAGTGATCAAGGGGCAAGGTGATAAGAAAAAGGCTCAAGTAGAGAATGAAAAAGGGGCTAAGAAGCCAATATCTATTCATACTTCCCTTACTCATTCTAATCCTTTACCTTTTCTGCAATAATTAAAAAAGAAAATATTGGGTGATCAATTTGCTAAATTTCTTGATATTCTTAGAAAAATCCACATTAATATTCACTTTGTTGATGCTTTGCAACAATTGAAATTATCCAAAGTTTCTTAAGGACATGATTACTAAGAAGCAGAAGTTAGAGGAGTACGAGACGATGAATCTTACCGAAGAATGTAGCGTAGTGATTCAAAAGAAGTTACCATTAAAGTGTGAGGATCCGAGTAGTTTTACTATCCCTTCCAATATTGATGGAATTTTATTCATAAAGGCACTGTGTGATTTAAAAGGAAACATGAATTGATGCAACTATCAATCATAAAGAAGTTGAAGATCAGGATTATAAAGCCGACTACAATTTTGTTTCAAATTGAGGATAGGTCTATGACTTATATGACAAGTATTGTAGAGGATATGTTAGTTGAAGCTAATGATATTATTTCTCTTATGAACTTTTAGTTTTGGATATGTAGGAAGATAAAAATGTCCCATTTATTCTTGGACGCCCATTTTTAGCAACGAGTGGAGCGTTGATCGATGCTAAGAAGGGAGAACTCACATTCAGGGTGAACGGTGAGATCACCATGTTTTCTATTTATAGAAAGTTATGGTTTGTTAGTGATGAGGTTGGGGAGTGCAAAATAATACAAAATGTGGATAAATGTTTCTTTTCAATAAATCTTCTCCTCCTATAAAATCTCATTCCGTACATCTCTTTCTTCTTATGATGATTTTTATATCTCAAATGATACTTTGTCTCATGAACAAAATGATGTAGGTTTTGCATTTGGCGATTCGAGGGCAAATGACTAAGGTTATAAGTTCTTGGAATAACATTTTGGCGCCCAAAACGTTGTTCGCCTTTTAATTAAGATTTTTTTTACGTGTTCTAACTCTAGTTTTCAAATTTCTATGCCTTTTCTTGCTTACATATAATTTTTTTTTTAGGTTTTGGGGGGTGGAGTGATGTTAGTAGTTAGAAACATACCCGATATTGCATTCATGCAATTGCATGTTAGAATTTTACACTTTAGTACATTTACGGCTTTAATTTTTTAGGAGTTTAGAAGAGTTGAGTCATGTCTGTTAGGATGGATTGTTTAAATCATAGGTTCAATTGAGAATTTATTATGTTACTTGATTTCAGAATTTGGGAGTCAAGTATGCGAGCCGAGGATTAATAACAAACTCTTTGAACTTGTGATGCCTTTGAGAATTTACATTTATTTTATTTCTTAAGAGTATCTTTATTAATATGTAAATACGTTAGAACTTGCCATAGTCTTGATCGAGGCCTTAATTCACGTGATTTGTGAAATTGATCTAGGTGATTTATGATACCCTCTTAGCTATCTACAAGAAAATAGCTACCACAAATGAAATAGTCCCAAGTCAGCTCCTTTGAGCCTATTATCCTTTTATTTGTTAGACACATAATTACGAGTTGATTTGGTTCTATTTTGCACTCTTAGAAAAGTGAATATGAGTTATTATATTTTGATAAGAGTAGAATTATTAGTGTTGGTTGAATAAAGGGTTATTGGTGCAAGAAATTTTTCTTATGTTTTGTAACTAAATTAGGCGTCAAAGATGACTTCAATAAAATTATAAAAAAGTGGAACTTTGATGATATGATTAAATGATAAAAATCCTATATTATAAAGGCTATATATATTTTTTTAGGATAAAAGAAGCTTAAGTCTAATAGCTTTGATTTATTACAAGAAATATAGTGAATAGGGGCGATTAGTCGGTTGCCCTATGTTGTAAAGGCTTTGGTTTATGACATATTTTTGGTTTTTAGTATGAGGTGAAGCATATCATAAGATTCAAGTATTTTAATGTTTAGAGATATTTGTAGTATTCCTGCACTTTTGTTCGTACTACAGCCACTTTTATCCAAATGTTCTGTACCTTACCAAAGATCTTACATTACAACATTTAGAAAGCCCTATGGGGTAAGCATATTTTTGAATTTATTTGAGTGTATACACGTACACGAGTGATGAGTGATTATACATATATTGTGAGGTCGTGAGAAACTTCATTTAAGAGTTTGGTGAAGCTCGTTCAGAGTTTGGAGGATTCATGAGGCTCATATGTTAGGATTCCTTATTTTTGTTGAGAGATTCATAATTTTCTTGTAAATTATATATTTGATTTCTGATTCCTTAGAAAGGTGATGGATTAGATGCATTGGTTGGGACTACCAATGATTAAGTTTGGAGGAGTTGATAGATAAATTTCTACATGCATATTAGAGTTTATTTCATGAGGTTTCGATTATATATTGTGCATAAACAACATGACTTAATTGTATTTCATATATTTGGACATTGCTACGTGTTTTACTCATTTTATAGGTTATTTACTGAATAATTAGCATAATTGAGATACCATGAGCTTGAAGAAAATTGAAGTTCTGAGTGTACAAGGTTTTTATACCATGAAGAGGGTGAAGAATCACGTTTAAGAGTTCTGTAAGTCAAGTATCCACGAAGAAAGAGCAAACGGACAAGGTTTCACAAAAGATTCAAGAAGTTTCACAACACATGTTTGCTAAGTTGCTCATAACTATGACACAACTTGGAGTTTGAATATGATTAATAAATATTTAGAAAGACAATCGATTTATATTTACAACTGTTTTTAAGGTTTGTCATTCAAAGTTATATCAAGTGAGTTATGACAAAAATAGTACAAGCTGTCAAGGGTTTGGTCTTGTTCACGTCTGTGAATTCAGTCACAACAAAGACCTAGAAATGTTACAAAGTCGGAATGAATATCTTAGATCCCTATTTCACTTATAAAAGTAAGAAAAATCCATCCAAATCAATGAGAAACATCTTTACGTTGGGAATTAAACAAAAATAATGAGTTAGAGTGAGAGTTTGAAGAATTGGAGCTAGGAACATGAAGAACATGAGGAATCACCGGATCTTATCCATACAATATTTGAGTTTTATCTTGTTTATTTAATTTTTATTTATGAATTTGAAAGTGTTTAATCATGTCTAGTTAAATTCATTATATTCCAGGATTTAGAAACAATTAATAGTTGATGTTTTCATATTTGTTTCAATCAAGTACGATCTCTTTGCTATTTTTGTGTTTGTAAATCATTGTTTCACAATTGATTGACACCCTTTTGTGCTTAATAGTTGTAATTTCTTGATAAACTCTTATAAATTATAGGTTTGATAAATTAAATCGAGAGATGAGATTTATCAATAGGCTTTTCAAACACAAAACACTCTAATGAACAAGATTGAGAGGTTTGATATTAGTAGTGAAGTCTTTTAAGTCTTTAAAACATTTCACATTTAGAATTTGCCATTTAATCACTTTGAGAGGAGGATTAATCTATAGTTTTGATTCGCTTATAATGAATTGCATCACAAACAATACTTGGTTGATTGAAAATGACTTACATTGAGAGTTCATCCCCCTAACCCCGGAGTATCTCCTTACATATGATATTCTCATTTGCTTGCTATTCGATATTATTGTTGGTGAATTATGATAGTAGTTTATTTAATTGTTTATTTTATATTCGTTGTTGATAATGACACAATATAAATCATTTTTATATTAGTTTAAATAAAGTTAAGTTATCTATATTTTATTACTTATTTATTTCTACATCAATTTGGTCTTTATGGAATTCGACTTTGCTCGTCGAGCACTATATATATACCGTACACTTGCGGTTGGATAAATTACACACAAAATAAAGTGCGAAGAGTGACTGAATGCGATTTGGAGGTGCTTCATGCGATAGTCAATGAGGGGAATATTAGTTTTGGTCATCTATTTATTGAGAGAATAATGAGAGTTACCATGGAAGAAAATGATGATATTTATATTGGTGGGTTAATCATGCCTATCGTGAAGTATCTTGAGTTTAGCACAAAGGATTGGAGGCTAAAACACTATAAACACTTCATTGAGTTTGCCAAATTGGTGGATCATAAATTTTTTACATTTCAAAATGATTTTTGGTGGTTTCTTTCACACAACGTCAAGAAGAAACGTGTGCTCTTTACCTTGTCTAATGAAAATATTATGACGGTAATAGTAACCAACAATTAGACTTTATCTTTGAGAAAACATTTGACATTAATCGAGTTAGAGACCATAGAAGAAATTTCAAGAGAGAAGAGTAAAGCACAAGAAAACACATGTAGACTTACTTACGATAGATAGGCGGTAATCTTTTTGAGCTTAGATGAAGATGAAGAGAAAGCACGTCTCAGAACTTCAAGTGTCGGTAACCTCCTTTGAGAGGTGGTATGTACATTTTCTAACTCGTTCTTTTTTAAAATTATATTCCTTGCCTCGCTTTCTTATATACTTTTGTTTAATTTTGTATGTGAGGATAAACATTAGTAAATTTAGAAAAACATACCTTATCATGTAATTCATATAGTTGCATGCTAGGGTTTTATTGTTTTTAGCATGTTTATTGATTTAATTTTTTGCTCTAAGTTTTTTCCTTTTTATTTATTTTAAAAAAGGATGTCCCATCTTTTCTTTTTGAATGGTTAGAATTAAAGAACCATTTTTTAGGGCTTACTGTGTTTTCTTGATATTGAAAATCAGAGGAGACTTATTGTCGAGTCGAGAAATGATAATAAATATCTTTGAACTTGTGAATACAAATAAGTTTTGATTATTGTAATCACTTGCATAGCTTGTGAGTACGTATAAGGCCTTTAAAATATTTTGAAGATATGACTTTTTGAGTGATTTGTTCTTTATGTGTGGGTTCACAAGAACTTATTGGGTCTTGATCAAGGCCTAGTTGCGTGTGATTTGTGTCCAAAACCATTGGACATTTTTGTGATCCATTTAAAGCCTTCTTAAATAAAGTACCTTCACTTAAATAAAATTGTCTTTAGTTAGCCCATTTGATTTCTAGTCTATTGTTTGTTCGCCACATAGTTTTGGGTAGTCATGATTATTGTAATCTTGGTTTTGTTATATATTATGATGAGAGTTAATCGTTCATGTGGGTAGGAAAGAGTAGAGTGACATTTTGAGAGGTTTTTATATTTGATACATTGTAATAGAAAAGAGTACCCTTATAAACACTTTGCATTCATTTGATTTAAAAGAATTGATAAAAACATAAGTAAACTGACAAAATAAAAATAAAATAATCATAAAATAGTGAGGAGTACAATTCCTTGTTGTAATTTTAGAGTTATTGGCCTATATTATTATTGTTTAGATTTTAATTCTTGGTTTATGGCCTTCTTTATTAAAGGACTTGGGTATTATTTAGTAAGGCAAAAATATTTTTTTAGTCCGGTAAGTGATCACTCTTTGACATTTTGTCCGATTTTTGGTCACACTTGAAAATTAGTCCACTAAGTGGACTAATTGCTGATTTTTGGTCCAGTGACCGCCTAGAGCAGGTCACTGGACCAAAAATCAGCATTTAGTTCACTTAGTGGACTAATTTTCAAGTGTGATCCAAAACCGGACTAAAAGTCAAAGAGTGGTCACTTACCGGACTAAAAAAATAATTTTAGGTTTTTGGCGAGTAAGTGTAATTAGGAGGCAATTGTCCAAAAATATATGATATAGATAAAAATAAAATATCTGGGAGAAAAAAAGTCCCTATTTATTTTTATTTTAATTTTAGATTGTAGGTGTTTATTTTATTCTATTACTTATTTATAACTTGTAGGTTTTTATTCTATTGCTTATTTATCAAAATGTTCGAACACATGAGTTTGTTCGAGAAACCATAGATGAACACCCATCTTTTACCGCCTAGATCCGTCACTTACCTTTCACCACCCACCAACGTTTTTTCTTCTTCCTGTTTGTCGGTGGCACAATGACGACACCTATGGAGGTGGCGACGATGATGTGATGTGCGACGCTAATGGAAGAGTTGGAGTGGTGGTGGAGGGTTGAAGGAGATGATATCTTTTGGGTATTTAGTATTTGTGGGATAATTTTGACATTTTGGTTGAGTCTTTTTATGGGTTGAACTCGTAAATAAATGGGGTGCGTATATTCGCTCTCTAAAATAAATTAAATGTAAATAACTCCACTTTTATATATTATAAAATAGTTTTTTGTAGATTACATTATAAATCTAATTATAGTTTATCTTATTATCATCACACATATCAATAGTTTTAAACTAAGCAAAATTATTATTTTTAGTTCGGTAAGTGACCACTCTTTGACTTTTAGTCCGGTTTTAATCACACCTGAAAATTAGTCCACTAAGTGGACTAAATGCTGATTTTTGGTTCAGTGACCGCCTAGAGCAGGTCATCTTTACCGGAAAAACCGAAAATTGAAGGTCAACTGGACCAAAAATCAGCATTTAGTCCACTTGGTGGACTAATTTTCAAGTGTGACCAAAAACTGGACTAAATATCAAAAAGTGATCACTTACCGGACTAATAAAATATTTTTGCCTATTTAGTAATATTATTTAGTATAGGTTTAGGGGTTGATTGACCTATGTTATAAAGGCTTTGGTACATTTTAAGGGTTTATGTGAAGTATATGAATGAATTTTTATTTATAAAAGCTTCAAGTTTTATTTTGGGGTGAAGTCGATTGAGTTTGGATTTTTTTATGCTTAGTCTAGGTCACTTTATTCATATCCCTACCTTTTCCAAAGACGTAATGTTACAACCTAAATAGAGACCGTTGATTCAGGGACCACATGCATGTGATTTAAGCATAGTGGAGATCTTAAGACGTTAGGCAAGCCTATGGGGTAAGCGATAATAAATTAACTTAACACGTCCTTATACACGAGTGACGAGTGAAAGATTTATATCTATATTGTGAGGATCATAAATGCTATCGTCTATGAACTTGGTGAGACTCTCTAGGATTTTGGAGGATTCATGAGACTCGATTATGGGGTAACTTGGTTTTTGGTTGAGATTTTCATGATTCTTCCTTACTTGTATCTTGATTATTGATCTAGTTTGCATATGATGAAGTTTAGTTTTTAGTGCATTTCTCAGGACTATCAATGCTTAAGTCTTTGGACTTTATTTACATGCAAATTTAAGTGGTTTTAAGGTCGTATTTGATAGCATTTTATAGGCCATACATACTTTTTTCATGTGATTTTCCTTGTTTTTTGTAATTCCTGGGAAATATTACTCTTTTGGTGTTTTTTTTTGTTCTTCATAGATAAATGATAGGCTCTTTATCCTTTTTGGACCAAAAGCATTTATAACCCTAGATTAGACAACCAAAGGTTTCACGAGGAAGGAAGGAAGACAAATAGAAACAAAAGCTAAAGCAGCAAAGATATGAAGAACTGAAGATATATGTTGCAGCTGTTTCATATTTGAGCCATAAATCTTTCACAAAATGTCTGATTGAGGTGACTCAAGCATCCCAAGAAAGCTATGAGGCATAAATATAGCTTTCATGAAGATACATGAGTCTCTTTCAGCCATTTTAAGGGAAACAAGTGAAAAGATAGGGAACTCAAGTTGGAAATCGAGTTACTAATTAGGTGAGCTAACTCGTGTGAACAAACTGAGGCTACACCCGAATTACGACTTTGGCATGGACAAAATTATGGAGTTTTGGAGCTAAACCTGACTTGCAACCTGACTTACAAGTCAGGTCTGGTGATGTAATTGTTGTTTAGTGCTGCCTTTTTAGGTCTTTTTGAACCCCTACAGATACCTTACACCCTTTGAACAATATATATATATATATATATATATATATATCTTTAGAACATTAGATAAATTATATTACAAAATCATATTGGAGGATATTGGTAGCGCAAGGACCGAGAATTGTCGCCCTTCCATCCATGGGACAACAAGACGGAGTTTCCCACGAGTCACTATAGCTCAAAATGGTTCTCCATTCTCTTTTCGTTATTAGATTAAGTTTGTTCATGTGTTATGCAAGACATGTTTAGTTTTGTTATAATAATTGTAAAATCAGAAGGTCTATGGTTTTTAAAAAATAAGTCTCAAATTCACGATATTGTTAATCAATGTTACAATGTTAACAACACCAGTTAACAACATCAACCAGAGTGAATTTAAACTTATGCAGCGGAAATTAAAGAGCGAGAACACGATTACACAAATTCAGTTCACAAGTAAATACTTGTGAACATGGGTGTACAAACCCAAAAATTATATTACTTTCTTTTTAAGTTCAATACAAAATATAAAGTAATATACGAAAACTAAATATCAAGAAACTTGATACTAAATACTTGTTGCCGGAATGGCAAGATCTTCTCCGTTGGTCACGCAACTTCAAAGATCTTGTTTCTCACGAACGTTGGCTCCAAGTAGTTTTATTCTTCGTGTTCTTCTTCTCTTGTGCGTCTTCCTTGCGTCTTRCCTTCAAGAAATCCCGTGCGTAAATCTTCAAAAACCGTGTGTCCAAGCTTTAGGATTTCTAATGTCTTAAATAGACAATTCTAAGATCCTAAACTTGGTAAATACCTAAAAACAAATCCTAAACACAATCTAGGAATAATTAAAGTCTTGTGCATAAACTTGGAAACATAATATTGACCTATATTTAGTTTCCTAACTTATTTTGTGCCCAAAAAGGCAAATAACAAAATAGGAATTATTGCCAAGAATAAATTCCTCAACAATCTCCCCCTTTTGCCTTTCTGGACAAAACACTAAGACGCAAACACAAATGAAAATAAAAATACTAACTCCCCCTAAGATAGAAAACTCCCCCTAAATAAAACACCCAATGTTGTTAATACTCAAACCAACATTGTTCAAAATAGCTAGCTCTCACAAAACAAACAGAGTAAAGGAACTTAATCACTTCGAATCCTCTTTGACCGACGAGGAGATGTCGAAGTTCCTTCACCACTCTTCTTCCTCTTCTTCTTCTCCCTCAGTTTCAACATCTTCTTCAAAGCCTTGTTGCGCGCCCGTATTCGCTTACGCCTCTTCTCTTGAGCAAGGCTCGCCAAGGCTTCGGCGGCAACAGCATCTTTAACATCAGCAACATTCTCATTTCCGGAAACATCAGCAACATCCTCTCCATCAACACGTTCTCCCCCTACGTTCGCGTCAACATCCTCTCTCCCTTTTTGACCAGAAAGGGAAAGGGCCTCCAACAGTGAGCAACGAAGTGCCTGCAGCTTAGAAATAAGCAAATCAATGGAAGCAACATGCGCACGCAGGATCTGCGCAAAAATGCGGACCATGTTGGGATCGTTCTTCTCAACATCACTATCAACATCAGCAGGAGCAGGAGCCTGCCAAGGCAAATCGATCACCCTTGCACCAGTAGTGTGTTGGCCTCGAAAAGCAAACCAATCCGCATCACCAGTGAGCACATCATCTGGGAGAAGTTTCARACCTTGGTTCTTCAACAAGYTGRAAATAAGAGAGGGAAAACACAACGAGGCAGCAGACCTWGATGTGGCAAACTTAGTYACGATATCAAAAAYATGGTGCCCGAAACTGAACTTYACACCCTTYCYAARCTTAAATAAAAAYTRGGCCTGAGGCCGAGTAACAACTGTAGTGTTCTTGGAAGGGACCCAGTTGCAAAGTGCCACTTTGTGCATAATAGAATACAAAGACGAGAGCCTAGTGCTCGACAGTTGCTCAAACCACGAATGTACCATACCACCAGATAAAAAAGACAACTTCATCCATATCATCCACAACAAAATTACCCCGATGTGTAGTGGTGCCAAATAAATCATCAATTAAGTCAGGGGTAAAGGCAAACACCTTACCACGCAAAAAAACTTTCCCATAGTTCACAGAACGTAAATCAACAATCGAGGGCAGCATATTTGCATAGAACTCAAGAACTATGTCTCTAACAAATGGAATGGCGGTAGAGACTGTGGAATACATACCATGAAATCGAAGGTAGGCTATCAGGTTGTGGCGCTCAAACAAATCAAACGGCACTTTTCTCTCAGCGATCATATGGCGAGTTTGATAAACATCAAACATCTCAGCAGCCTCAGCGGTTAAAAATTTCTCCAAAAAGGGCTCCATGTCCTCAATCTCGGGTGTAGGAGTAGCAGTGTCAGATGAGGACTGGGAGTGATCACAGGCAGCCGAGGAGGACTGCGTGGGAGAATGCGATGGAACAGGAACAGATGCAGTGCGGGAGGACGAGACAGACTTTGAACGACTCAATGTTGGTAAGGGGCTACCAACATGACTAACAACATCATCCTTTGCAGCTGCCTTCCTTTTCTTCTTGTCCTTTTTGCATGCAACAAAAATATCTTTCAAAGGCACATCGAATGATGAATCAGGCGAATACTCAAAAAGACCTGTGTCAAATTCAGGTGAAGCAGCACGAGTGGGAGACGGTGGGGGAACATCAGCAGGCGACTTGGCGGAACTAGTAACCTCGCCGGTGATAAAATCCAGCACAGTATATGGAGGCGAAGAGTACTCAGTAGCAGATGAATTGGGAGAGACTTTGACCTTGGCTTGGCTGGGAGAGACACTATCTTTCGTCAGGCCGGGTCTCCTGTCGGCTTTACGTACAAGCTGCTTCCGGCGAGTAAACCTCTTCTTCTCCGGTAAACTGGGAGCAAAAGCAGACGGCGGCACATCTCCGGCAATCGGAGCAGTAGGCTCAAAATCATGATCATCGGGATCAGACTCCACAACAACAACATCCTGGAGGTTGATGTGTTCAATCGGCACGTGGCGACGTGGACCTGCCTTGCTCTTTGGGACCGCGGGTGGCACAACGCCGGGCGGTATGTTGCGCAAACGCCTGGACCGCTTTAAGGTAGGATTCCCTACGCGGCCAAAGGTCTCAGCCACAAAAGCTAAATCGGGGGGGTTATCGACATCAATCTCGTTCCCGGCCTGTCCAGGGAACACCTGAGTAACCGGCGTAGCATCGACCGGCGATGGAACAGGCACGGCAGTGAGAGAAACAGGCGCATGCAATTTAGGCGGCGATGTTGATAGTGGTGGGTTTGAAGAGCTACCACCACCAATCTCTTCACGAATATCTAGGCCTCCCATCTTTGGATATGGTAACGGAATCTGGTCGCCGGAGCGGTGAACCTCCTCTGGTAGTTCAGGGACTGACGGCGGTGGAGAGCTAGACATCCTGCAAAATCTCACAGAAACACACAACCAAGAACAGAAATTCGAGAGAATTAAGGAGTCTGAGAGTTGTAATTCGAAAGGGGTTTGGGGATTATGATCAAACGATAAAGAAATTGCAGCTTTTTATCCCTAAAAAAAAGACCGTTGCACCAGGAGAGAGAGGGTAGAAATAGAAGGAAAATCCCAAAAAAAATTCTGGCTGATTTTAGTCCTTTTAAAACACGATTTTTGTTTCCAAAAAAAATAAAGCCACTCCTCCTAGAATTAGGCTAAGTGATCATACAAGTTATCCCACTAACTCTTTCCATAAACACTTTTTACTAAAGCCCCCCATTTTTTTATTATTAAAAAAATTGCACAACTTAATCTACAAAATAGGCTGAAAATACAGAGCTGAGTTTAATTAACCATCAGCACAGTTGAATCTATATTGTGCAATGTTAATTTTCACTCACCAAATTCACCTCGTTATTACCTGTCCAGCCGTCCGATTATAACTCCACTGAAACACTTGGTTAGCTCAATTCAAAACAAAATTAAGAGATTTCAAGCAAGACAAAAACACAAGAAACATAACGCACAGTAAGATGGCATCTTCACAAAGTATGAATGTCCTACGGGATGCCTAAAAATCATGACCTAAAAGGTTAAAACAGAACACATTATGATTTCAGTGTTTTGATCTAATGTTGCTTTTTATTGCTAACAACATTATAAACTAACATTGCCTCAGGTGAAGTCAATGGAAACTTACCCCTTAACCCGAGTTAATGACTACGTCAAAATCTCTCAAGAAGGCGAATTTTAAAGATTGGAGCATTTTGAGTCCAGATTTTCTTCATCCTTGAAGGGATTTAAATCTTTTAATCTTCAGCAATTGCTGTTAAACGCCTCTTGTTTTTGGACCTGGGAGAAAACCAGTTTCTGCGGGCAAGTTCCACAAACACCTAATTTCGAAGAGGTTGGTCCTTTTTGTCATCACTTTTATTGCAACACCGGACCTTATTTCACTTTCAATCAAACTCATTGCATTAGACTCATGTATGAAAAGAAAAGAAAAATGCATGCAAAATAATACAGATGTTGTGACTAATGTTGATAAGTAGTGTCACAACATCACAAACTAACATTGGTTAAACAATGCACATACCGAGATCTCTTCTCAAATGAGAGAAGGTCTCATAATCTAATGCCTTCGTGAAGATGTCAGCCAGCTGATTATCAGTTCCAATATGTTCAAGGCTAACAATCTTCCTCTCAACTAGGTCTCGAATAAAGTGGTACCTTATGTCAATGTGTTTGATTCGAGAGTGCTGGACTGGATTTTTGGAGATGTCAATGGCACTGGAATTGTCACACAACACCGTCAAGATACTACTGTGCAGACCGTAGTCTTCAATCATTTGGTTCATCCACAGTAATTGTGTGCACGCACTTCCAGCTGCAATGTATTCGGCTTCATCTGTAGAAAGAGAAATACAATTTTGCTTTTTTCTGTACCAAGAAATTAGATTATTACCCATAAAAAAACATCCTCCAGTACTACTCTTCCTATCTACTACATCCCCAGCCCAATCCGAATCAGTGAATCCTAAAAGTTCAGTACCAGTATCTTTCATGTACCACACACCTAGTTCAGTTGTACCAGCAATGTACCTAATAATTCTTTTAACCGCTTTCAAGTGTGACTCTTTTGGATTAGACTGATACCTAGCACATAAGCACACACTATACATAATATCTGGTCTACTTGCTGTCAAATACAACAAACTTCCTATCATACTCCTGTACATGGTGTTATCAACACCCTTACCAACATCGTCTCTGGTCAGCTTTACAGAGTTGCCCAGCGGCGTTTTCTTAACAGTTTCACCCTCTAACCCAAACTTTTTGACTAGGTTCTTAGCATATTTAGTCTGGGAAAGGAAAATACCGTCATCAAGCTATTTAATTTGTAAACCGAGGAAGTATGAGAGGTTACCTTCCATGCTCATTTCGAACGTATCAGACATTCGAGTGACAAACTCCTTGACCATCTGTTCGTTAGTGGATCCAAAAATAATATCGTCTACATAAATTTGGACAATTAAGATGTGCTTGTTGGATTTAAGAAGAAACAAAGTTTTATCAACTTCCCCTCGTCTAAAATTCAAATAAAGCAAATATTGAGTTAGCCTTTCATACCAAGCTCTAGAATCTT
>BMAC01000008.1:550479-574517 GCA_014905375.1 Phtheirospermum japonicum | reverse complement strand
CCATAGTTCTGCATCACTAAATTGGGACAACCTGCAAAAAGCATCACTGTGAATTTGGTAGCAATTATCTGAAGTTCTTTTCCCAGTGAGAATACACGATCCATTCTCCTCATAAACTTCACATTTTTCACGGTTGAATTTAACGCTGAACCCTCCGTCGCACAATTGACTTATGCTGATCAAATTTGCTGTAAGTCCTTCTACTAGCAGCACATTTTCCAATGTTACAACACCAGGAACATGGAGAGTCCCTTGGCCAACAATTTGGCCATTTGCGCCTCCTCCATACTTCACTTTTCCACCTTTAAATCTGACAATGTTGGAGAGCAATTCTTCTGAGCCTGTCATATGCTTCGAGCATCCACTATCAAAATACCAGGCTCCAGGGACTAGAGACTTCAAGGAGGTATGGATCATATTGCACTTGACGCTGTTTTTCTTGACCCACACTTGTTTGTATCTGATGTTGGTATTGATGTTGGTAGCGCGGTTACCAACATTGGACTTGACAGGCATATTTGTTCTCTGAAAGTGTCTTCTTTCGCCAATGATCTTCCAGCAAAAGGGCCGAATGTGGCCTGGTTCTCCACAATGATGACACACGAAATGTCTCCTCCTTTTCTTGTGGCGTTTGGAAGATTTTCGTTCTTGACTCGACACTTGCGTGGGTTGACTTGGCTTGTAACCTATTCCATGCTTAGAGGACTCTGGGAAAGCTAACCTGCAAAATTTCATCAAGCTTCGCCTTACCTTTGTTTAGATTTGAAATTGTTCCTCGAACAGTGGTCAGTTCGTTCCTAATCTTTTCAAGCTCAGCATCCTTCTTGGTGAGAGATGATTCCAACCGGACAATAATTTCGAGCTGATCCTCCTTTTCCTTGGTTAGCTTCTCTACTTCTTTTGCGAGATCTTTTGCTTTGAGTACCTGTTTACTCCAACTGACATACAATTTTTTGTGATCTTCACTCAGCTGCTCGTATTCCTCATAATAGTCAGTGGTCTCAGCATTCAGGCACACGATGTTATCTGCAAGCAAACCAACATGGATATCGTCGTCCCAAACAACATGGGAGAATAATGCTGGGACTGGATCAAGTGACTCGGAATCATTGAAGTCTTCAGTAAAGTCAGTAGCGATCATACTTTTCTTTCTAAGAAAGTTGGGACACTCATTCTTGTAATGTCCCCAACCTTTGCATTCGTGGCATTGTATCTCGCTGAGTTGTTTTGAAAGAACTTGACACATTGGAAATTGAATTTGAGGACTGAGATTGTGGAAGAGTTCGTCCAGTAAACTTTGGAGTGGATATTTGTGTCCTGTTCCTTGTACTTGAGCTTCCAGAGTTGCTTCTTCTTCTTCAAGAATTTGTTGAAGCGTTGAGTCACAAGGGCCAGTTCATCTTCTTCGAGAGTAGTCGACTCCATCCTTTTAATAATCCCATTAAAATCGAATTCCTCGTCATCTTCATCCCCTACTTTATTTAAATCAGAAGAATAAGCAACATTCTTCTCTTTCGAGCTAGAGGTGACGTGTTCCATCTCGTATTGCTTGAGGTTTCCAACTAAGGTGTTGAAATCGATGTTATCAACATCCTTGGATTCTTCTATTGCCACCACCTTCATGCTATAATTCTTTGTAATGGATCTTAGCAATTTTCCTACAAGACGGGAATTTGTTATGGGTTCACCCAGCTCTTTGCACTCCTCTGTTATTTCCGCCAATCTCACAGAGTAGTCCATTGATAGATTCTTTCTCATTCATTCTCATAGCCTCGAATGTGGACAAGAGCATTCTTAGTCTGGATTTCTTCACGCTTGTTGTTCCTTCACACCACCCTTTGGAGTGCGTCCCATGCATCCTTTGCTGACTCACAATTTTTGATGATTCGATAGTAGCTTGCATCTACATAGCCACACAAGGCGTTGATGCATTTAGAGTTCCAATTTGCAGCAGCTGCTTCGTCAGCAGTCCAATCTTCCTCTTTCTTGGGAATGGCATCGCCCTCGCCATCCGTGACACGTGGCTTTTCCCATCCAACAAGGACGGTCTTCCAAACACGTTCATCCATGCTCTTCAAGTGCCACCTCATCCTCTGTTTCCAGAGAGAATAATTCTCACCATTAAGGATTAAAGGCCTCGGGTTGCCTTGAGCATCCATAGCACCTAAAAAAATAAGGATCAATACTTAAAAGGTTAAGTAACCCGCTCTAGATGCCAATTGTAAAATCAGGAAGGTCTATGGTTTTTAAAAAATAAGTCTCAGATTCACGATGTTGTTAATCAATGTTAACAACACCAGTTAACAACATCGACCAGAGTGAATTTAAACTTATGCAGCGGAAATTAAAGAGCGAGAACACGATTAAACAAATTCAGTTCACAAGTAAATACTTGTGAACTTGGGTGTACAAACCCAAAAACTATATTACTTTCTTTTTAAGTTCAATACAAAATATAAAGTAATATACGAAAACTAAATATCAAGAAACTTGATACTAAATACTTGTTGCCGGAATGGCAAGATCTTCTCCGTTGGTCATGCAACTTCAAAGATCTTGTTTCTCACGAACGTTGGCTTCAAGTAGTTTTCTTCTTCGTGTTCTTCTTCTCTTGTGCGTCTTCCTTGCGTCTTGCCTTCAAGAAATCCGTGCGTAAATCTTCAAAAACCGTGTGTCCAAGCTTTAGGATTTTCTAATGTCTTAAATAGACAATTCTAAGATCCTAAACTTGGTAAATACCTAAAAACAAATCCTAAACACAATCTAGGAATAATTAAAGTCTTGTGCATAAATTTGGAAACATAATATTGACCTATATCTAGTTTCCTAACTTATTTTGTGCCCAAGAAAGACAAATAACAAAATAGGAATTATTGCCAAGAATAAATTCCTCAACAATAATATCCATCTAATCACTTTGATTCCGAACATGAGAGTAGATTGACGACTCAAGTTTGTATGATATTAAATTCGTTTGTTAATTATTTGTTACCTATTTATTTTATATTGTTAATGATTATGTGTGGGAAATTAATAAATATTTTACATTTATTTGCAAATATTGAATCTATGCAAATGCGGCAAAGTAATAAATAGGTAATAAGATAGATGACGTAGATGGGGTACATGATTTTCATCGGTCTAACGGGGATATTAATCCTATGATTATCGTAGAGCGTGCATGAGAGCAACTTGGTCTACGCACCTTTACTACCTTAACCATGAGTATGAGTTAGCTTCACACATTCTTATAGGATTAAACTTTAATTAAGACATTATTTATCATAAACCAAGAAGCGTTATTAATCGAAACCATGTCTAGGAATAAATAATTCTCTCATTTCTCTTTAATACTTATTTATATTTACTTGTTTATTATAAATCAATACAATTGATATTTTAATATCTAAATAAGATTGAACTTCTATGATCGAGGTACTTAATTATTTTATCTTTGTGGATACGACCTTGCTCAATAATAACTGTGATTGAACTCGTACACTTGCAGTGTTAAAATTAAGGATGAACACCCATATATAATGAACAAATCACTTAACATAACTTTAAGATGTTTTTAGTTTGTCCATGAACTCAAAAAGTTATGTCAAGTGAATAAGACAATCGAAAACTCCAATTGATCCACAAGTTCAAATATATTTGTTATCAATCCTCAACTCAACTACAAGACTCCTCTATTTTAAAGATTAAGTAAACACAATAAAACCTCAAATGGTCCCTTGATTCCAACCTTTCTACAAGAAAAGATCAGACATCCTTTCCTAAAATAAAATAAAAAATTAAGCAATAAACATGATAAAACAACAAAATCCTAACATGCAATTGTATGAATGCAAGATAACGCAAACTTTTTTAAATCTACTAATGCACATTCTCATGCCCAAACTTAAATAAAACTATATGAGAAAGAAAGTCAAGGAATAGAATTTCGAAGAACAAGAGTTATAAAACGTACAAAACACTTCAATTAAGAGGTGAGCGGCGCTTAGCGTGCTTAGACGATATTTCTTCTTCATCTTCATCCGAGATCAAAAAATCACTACCTCACTGTTATAAGTAATTTTACATCTCTTGGCTTGTGCTTTACTCGCCCTTTGTGTACTTGCTTCTATGATCTCTACCTCGATAAATGCCAAACGATCACTTGAGGATAAAGTCTAGTTGTTACAATCTATTGTCATCACAAGCTCTTTATTGGGTGAGGAGAAGAATGCACGTGTATTCTTGACATCGTGTAAATGAAACCACCAGGAACCTTTTCAAAAAGTAAAAAGTTATGATCCACCAACAATAGATAATAAATAGAGTTTTTTTGTAGAGTTTCGACCTCTAATTTTTTTGTATTAAATCCGAGATCTTTAACGATGAGAGTGATTAAACCAATAATACATATGTCACCACTTTATTCTGTTGCCACCCTCATAATATTCTCAATAAATATATGACCAAACTCATTTAACCACTAATGAATGTTACATGAAATACTGCCAACTCACATTCGGTTACCTCATGGATATTGGATCTAGAAGAAAGTGTGCTTGCTAGAAATAAATGCATATACCTCAAAATGGGTTTTCTTATCAAAGTCTCCTCCACTAAATTCGGGCTTTGCAAATTTTCTGGTGTACTCAACATCCTCCAAAAGTTGGAGCCAAAATTCTCTTGTCTCTCTTTCTCCATATCCATTGAATTCTCCACGGGAATCTTGAAAATCTTAGTCTCTATATCATACCCCAGAAGATAATAGATATATTCCTAATTGAAGGATTAGTATATCCACACCTCTTCGATCGGCTCCCCAATATCCTATGGTGCTCAAGAATTCCACAGTTAACCCCTCAAGCGTATCCCAACTTTTTGTAAAGAAATATTTGTATCACATCTCTTCAAACGAGTGCTCTACATCATTGTACAAACCCAACCATTTAAGGATTTCCTTGTTAATTGTAGCAATCTTCCTCTTTAAAAGTACTTTACTTCGCGCCACATGAGATGGATTGTGAATTGTGATATTAAATTGGTCATGCTTGATCAATGTCTTTCATTTTTTTTGAATTCACCACGATTCCTACAAATTAAATCTCATCAAATATTTATCCTAATCTAGAGGAATAATCCATAAAATATCCACATAAACATAGAATCATGTGATAATGAAAAATCCATGCAAAATCACATGCATAAGAGGGTGAAAATAAATATTCAATGAAGAATCATAAGATAAAATATATCAACAACTCTAATTATGCTTCTAATAATCCAAAAGTCAATAAATAAGCTCTAGAAGAATATAAATTATAATAAACATGATGGTAGAATCCATAAACTCAAACCATAGTTTTAAAAACATACAAGTTTTTATTATTTTCCCCAAGCTGAATCCTTGAAAATATGAATTTTTAAGAATGAAAAGTGTTTGGCATGTAAAAATAAAGCCAAAGTATGTGTTTATATAGTTTCTAAACGTTTTGTGGGTTAAGTAAGAGAAGAGATCTAAAGAATATAGGATTCCTAATAAGAAACACAATTTCCTAAAATGAGATATCTCAAAACTCGACCTCACACAATTTCGTACTCGGGTGTCATCTCGGGTGCACTTCTAGATTTTTCAAAATTCAGTCCACCCGACCATTAAGTCGGGTGTCATCTCAGGTGCCTGAGCAGGTTTGTAGCTCGGTTACAGAACCGAGGCTACACCCGACCTCACGCATGAATGACTGGTGAAGTGCCTACTTAGGTGTCACCTGCTGGGCACAATCTTTTTATTTAAAATCATAAAACTACACTAAAAAATTAAAATAACATAAAATCAATTTGAACTTTGATCGGGTTGTCTCCCAATAAATGCTAAATTTAATGTCTTCAACCAGATGCCTGTTTAATTCTAAGGGACGCCCGTTTCTAGGTACTTGTTGATCACACCTTTATCATCATTTTTTCTACCATGACCGTCACCATCAAAAAATAACTTCGTCATCACTATCGTCAAAAGAAATAGAAAAGTGCAAAGTGAATATAGTTATTAACATAACAAAGTTTAAGAAATTTCTTCTCCATGTCGATTGATGCTCATGGGGTGTATAAGAATGGTCTTTCAAGAATGAGTTGCACATAACCATCATCCTCCATGTCGATCACCACAAAGTTTATCGGATAACTGGAAGTTTCGGCATTAATGATCACATCTTCCACAATTCCCTTCGGATGAATCACCATTTGACCTACTAACATTAACGTCATGTCCATTATCTTCAAAATAGTGAGGTCTAATTTATTAAGTGTTTCAAATGACATAACATTCACCTTGCACCCAAATCATAAAGAGCTCGTTTACTACAGAAATCTTCAATGTTGCAAGAAATTACATTACCAATGGGATCTCCATTTTGTCGAGAAGTTTATGACTGATGAATATATTATAAGTCTCATCTATCTATCTTCTGAGGTTCTCCGTGCATCTATGGCACTCTACCACTTGGAATGATATCATTACTTGACTCTTCAGGTTCATTTCTGTATCGCTCGAATACTTAAACTTCTCACCATTCCAATAATATTTTTTTCTTATTGACCGACTTGAATGTCTAGATTCTTCAACTGTGCTCCCACAATCTTGGCCAATATCATCATTTGATCAACAACCACATCCAGATTTTCCTCGTTCTTTAGGATACGTTGAGACGAATCCTTTATAAAGGCGTTTAGAACCGCTTCTATAAACTGTTTCCTCTCTTTAAATATCTCTCCATTGACAACCTTGAAATCCAGAGGAGGATGAAGTAAGTTATCCGTATTAACATATGACAAGTTATCATGATTTTTGGTAATTTAGATAAAAGCCTCCTCAATTATTATTGTACGACCGCCCCATATAATTTTCTTTTAAAGGACCCAATGGACAATTATCATTGTTCAATGATTCTTCCTCGGCCTTTGCATGTAATGATTTATTAGAATTTATAATTATTCAACGTTTTCCTTGGGAAAATCCATGTCTTTCACCTCGGCTACTCGCTCCATATTTGACCTTTTAAGAGGCTATTAATAATTAGTTGTAGACCTTATAATCTCGCTCATTAAGTAAATTATCTTTGCCGGTGTTTTTTTTTTGGCAAGAAACTTATCCTTCAACTCATTGAATGTCATTATGCTCCCGTTACCCACCAATTTAAACCAATGCCTCAGTTTTTCCCTTAAAGAAAAAGTAAAAAGAAAGACATAAATTATCTTTTGATGATGCACTGTTTATCTTTTAAAAATCACACACTTCTAAGAAATGTGGAAGATGTTCGTGAGGGTCTTTAGCTAGTGAACCTCCAAACTACTCTTGAGAAATCATTTGAATAGAGAAATGCTTGATTTCAAATTTTTTAGCTTGAATAGGAATGCAAGACATTCCTTTGTAAGTTTGGTTCCTCATATGATGCAAATCATCACGAATGGGGGGGTGTGATACCTCTTCATGAACTCATCTCTCGGCTTGGGCACATCACTCTTGCTCAATCCTTTCTCGTTCCAACTCCTCTAGTGCTCGTCGGTCGGCCGATTCTTGTGCTTATTTTTCTCTCGCAATATTGATAGTCTCACCCTTATAATAAATTTCAATGACGCCATCGGCTCACGTACGTCCATCGCCCCTTTTGTCACTGACTTGTTTCACCGCCTTCCACTCCCTAGCGGTTACTTCAAGCTCTGGATCATAAGCAACTAATGTTCCATTACGATAACGCGTGAACATACACTACACACAATCAACAAGCAATAACAATGTAATTAAACAAATAAAGACAAAAAGTTCTAAAGTAAAATCTAACTACTTATTAAAATATAAATTTTAAATGAGTCCCTACCAACGACGCCAAAAACTCGTTCTCCTCTAATCTTACCACCACAAGTGTACAAGAATCAATCGTAGTAGTGGTGAGCAAGATCATATTAACAAAGTTTAATCAAATGAAGTACCTTAATCATAGTTGTGAAATTTATTTAGAATTTCAAATATTAATTGTATAGTTAATATAAAATTAAACTCAAACAAAATAAAAATATAAAGCAAGAAATTTTGAGAGATAAATGATTCCTTGGTGATGGTTTCAGTTGAAAACACTTTTATATTATGATAAATAATGATTTAATTAAGAGCTCTAATCATATAAGACTTTGGGAAGCTAATCTGTACTATAATTACGTAAGTATGGATACATAGACTAAATTATTCGAATATATGTACACCTCTCGACCAACACAGGTAATTTACCTAAAAATAGAGACTAAGATTATAATAGCCATCATTAGACAGATGAACTCTCATCTGCATCGCCAATCTAATTACCTTAATATTGTTTCACTCACATTAGCATAGATTTAATATTTACAACTGAATGTAACATTTTAATCATAGTCATGCGATTTTATTTAGAATTTTCATCAATTGTATAGTTAATATAAATATAAACTCAAACAAAATAAAAATATAAAGCAAGTAAATGATTCCCAGATGATGGTTTTGATGGAAAACCCTTTTGTTTTATAATAAATAATAATTTGATTAAGAGTCCTAATCATATAGGATTTTGCGAAGCTAATATGTACTTCAGTTACGTAAGTAAGGTTACATAGACTAAATTACCAGAATGTCTACACCTCTCAATCGAAATAAGTAATTTATATGAAAATAGAGTCTAGAATTATAACACCCCCCATCAGACAGATGAACTCTCATACCCCGTCTACGTCGCCCATCTAATTACCTTAATATTGTTTCACTCACAATAACATAGATTTAAACATTAATCAAGTGCTCACAAGAGATCAAAATAAGGTAGACTCAATGTGTATTTGAACAATTAACAAATATAATACTTTAATATCATAAAATAGAGTAATCAATCTACTCGCATGTACGAAATCAAAGCTATTTATCAGGACATGATTATAAAAGAAAAATTATGTATGTATAACACATAAACAAACTAATCTAAAAACGAAAAGAGAGTGGAGAATAATTCCGACCCATGGTGATTCATGGGGAACTTCGTCTTGTCATCCTGTGCAAGGAAGAGCGTCAATCCTCCGTCCTTGGGTCCAATCTTCTCCAATATAAACTTTTGTGTGTAAAAAATGTTCTTCAAGATGTCTAAAGGTGTCTCTCACATTCAGAGGGTGTTGGGTATTTATAAGAGTCCAAAACACCATAAAAACGATTATAATTTAATTCAGTCTATCGTGTCGCATCTGACCAACAAGTCGACTGTCAAGTCGGGTGTCGTTGTAGTTTGCGTGATGTCTTCAGATCCTGAACAACAACTCGGGTGTTCCAGTCTCTGTCTGATATCCGATATGCAGACCCAACCAATAAGTTGGGTGTCAATGCGGGTGTACTTCACTGCTCACCTTTGACCCCTAAAATGGTCTAATTGAGTTTATGTGTCTTCATAATAGTTGTATCCCTATCTCTTAAAATTCATTTCGCTTTAAATAACCTCATTTGGACTTCATATGTGAAATTTATTGCCCAAATACGAAACTGCCGCAAGTAGATTTTAATGCGTTAAACTAATCATATTGTTGTCTTCTTGCCTTCTACTTCTATGCCTCATATTTCCGCGTTCTTGGACCGTTTCAACTCTTTTACTTCCTTCTTCAATTCTTGTGCATCTTTTGGTCACCTAAATAGGGGTTGTCAATGCTTGTGCACCAAAAGGCTTAAAAGCCTATAAAATATCCACAACGTAATATTCTTGAAAAGAATTAAGGAAAAAAAAAGGAAAATCACATGAAAAACATACGTGTAGCCTCTAAAATTCTATAAAATGTACCCTCAATACATGTAATTTCATTGCGAACATTGGACAAGTATGTGTGATAAGGAAACAAGAATTGTAGATGGTATTGGTCCCGTTGTTTACAAGGATTTTAGTGTACAAGAGACGGAAATTATAATTTTTGGGAAATACACTCTTAAAATCTAAATATAGAAGATACATACCTCATTCTAAACTCTAAGTTGAATAAGTCATTATATTCTGCTATTATTATTCTTTCGAAATATACATTTTTGACTTGATTATCAGAGTTTCCACGTCGAAACTTCTTGATGCGGTTCTTGCAGATTCGATTCGGTTCAAGAAGAAAGTTCGAATCGGCCCGATCCCAATTTTTGGTGGTCCAAACCTTTAGTCTCATTAAAACTAGTTTTTAGCCTAGGTGGCAAAACTTCAAAAATTAATTCTTGACCACTAGAATATTAAAGTTGCTCTTATAGGTCCTAATCAATAAATTCTTTTCTTTTATGCCTTAAACTTGTAGATTTTTGGATATTTTTTTTTTTTATCTTTTTGCATGGACATTGTTTAACATTTTTTTTTATTCTTATACTATCATTAAATAATAAGTTTCATAAAATCTCATTATTTATATTTTCAATATAATCTAATAAATATAATTAAAATTTATAATTCCATAATATGAACATAAAATCTCATTAGATTCTGATAGTCTTAGATTCTGATAGAGTCCCGTACTAGAAATCCATTGATTCTATACTATTCTATTAAATTAATAAATTAAAATTAAAATTAAAATTAAGAACACCCTTGTAAATCATGAGATTGGATATTCATGGAAAATGTACTCCTTAAAGAAACAAATATATTTGAGTTATAAAAATTATAAAATTAGCTTTATTATAAAAACGTGCACTACTGCGAAGATATATTATAATCTGGAACAATCAAGAAGCTGAAAACACTATTGAGCCCAGCCCACAGTATTTATTGCTCCCTCTTGTTCATGATAGATACTCTTGGATAGACTTATGATAATACGTCGGTTAATATAATTAATAATGTCTCTATATTTATTTAGTTACTTATTCATTGTCTGATTGGTTTTGGTAAATTTAATATACATAAAATTCAATAGAGATATTTTATCTGATTGGTTTTAGCATCAAGCGTTTCAATTTGGAACACTCGGAATTGTACTCCTAAATTATCTCTCTCTCTCTCTCTCTCTCTCTCTCTCTCTCTCTCGTATACATATTAATTTATATTAAATATTAATTAGAAACCGAAACAACTCTATATACACCTCTTCATCTTCATGTTATCTTTCTATTCCCAAGTAAAAGCTGTGTTCAATTCTATCGTTCTATATCTGTCGAGAATGACTAAGAGGGAGCATGAGGGACCTGCAGTGGGTATCGATTTGGGAACCACATATTCATGTGTTGCTGTGTGGCAGCATGACCGCATTGAGATCATAGCCAATGATCAGGGCAACCGTACGACACCTTCCTATGTTGCTTTCACCGACACTGAGCGTCTCATCGGTGACGGCGCCAAGAACCAGGTCGCTGTGAACCCCATTAACACCGTCTTTGGTTAGTTTTCTATTTCTTTCGATGACTTATCGTACCTGAAACTGTATTTGTGATTACGTGATCATACTTGAATCAAATAGGTTTACTTCGTTTTGGAGTTTTGTGTCATGCTCTATCCTCTTGTTCTGTTATTACGTGATCATATGTTTGCAAAGACTCTTTTAATTACTTTTTTGACGCAGATGCGAAGCGGTTAATTGGAAGACGATACAGCGACCCGTCCGTCCAGTGTGACATGAAACTGTGGCCATTCAAGGTCATCGCAGGCCCGCCGGGCGACAAGCCCATGATCGTAGTCTCGTACAAAGGCGAGCAGAAACAATTTTCTGCGGAGGAGATATCTTCAATGGTCCTGACCAAGATGAAGGAGATTGCCGAGTCATACCTCGGTTCGGTAGTAAAGAATGCAGTCGTGACTGTTCCTGCATATTTCAACGACTCTCAGCGTCAGTCAACAAAGGACGCTGCATTCATCGCTGGACTTAACATCATGCGAGTCATCAACGAACCCACCGCCGCTGCAATCGCATACGGTCTTGACAAAAAAGCGGCTAACACTTTTTCTAGAAAGAAGAATGTGCTTATTTTTTACCTCGGCAGTGGCACCTTCGATGTCTCGCTCCTCACCATCGACGAGGAGATATTCGAAGTCAAGGCGACAACTGGCGACACTCATCTCGGAGGAGAGGACTTTGATAACCGAATGGTGAATCACTTTGTTCACGAGTTCAAGAGGAAGCACAACAAGGACATTAGCGGGAACCCTAGAGCTCTCACTAGATTGAGGACCGCGTGCGAAAGGGCAAAGAGTACACTCTCTTCGTCAACCTTAACCACCATCGAAATCGACTGTTTGTACGAGGGTGTAGATTTTCACACTAGCATAACCCGGGCTAGGTTCGAGGATCTTAACCTGGATTTATTCAAGAAATGCATGGAGCCGGTCGAGAATTGCTTGAGGGACTCGGGGATGGACAAGAGCAGCGTCGATGATGTCGTCCTTGTTGGAGGTTCGACTAGGATCCCAAAGGTACAACAGTTACTGCAGGATTTATTTAATGGTAGGGAGTTATGCAAGAGCATTAATCCAGATGAAGCTGTTGCTTATGGAGCTGCAGTGCAAGCGGCGATCTTAAGCAGCAATGATCAGAAGGGGCAGCTGAATCTTGTCCTTTTGGATGTTACGCCCTTGTCCCTTGGTGTTAGTTTACATGGAGATGTTATGAGTGTTTTCATTCCAAGGAATACGAATCTCCCTTCTAGAATGGAAAAAGTGGTCTCCACTGTGGAGGACAACCAAACAAGCTTGTTGATTCGGGTTCTTGAAGGCGAGAGAACAAGAACGATGGATAATAACCTGCTTGGGAAATTTGTGCTAACAGGCATCCCTCCAGCGCCCAGGGGTGTTGCGAAGGTAGATGTTTGCTTTGATATTGATGCCAATGGTATCTTGAACGTGATGGCTAAGGATCGGACGACGGGTCGGAAGAATATGATTACTATAACTAATGATCAGGGTAGGCTTTCGAAGGAGGAGATAGAGAAGATGGTACAAGAAGCTAAGAAGTACAAGAAGGAGGATGAGGAGTACAAGAAGAAGGTCGAGTCGAGGAACGCATTGGAGAATTATGCCTACAACATAAGGAAAACAATAAGCGACGACGAGATTGCTTCGAAGCTTCCAGCAGCTGACAAGAGAAAAGTTGAAGATGCAATCAAGTCGGTTATTCAGTGGTTGGATGGGAACCACCAGCTGGCTGAGGTTTATAAGTCTGAAGATAAGTTGAAAAAGCTTGAAAGAATTTGGAACCCGATTATTGCAAAGATGTGCTAGGGTGCCCGTGCCTTCTGACATGCCTGGAGCCATGGCTGAAGAAGGCCCTAAGATTGAGGATGTTGATTAAGCTAGGAAATTATATATATATATATATATATGTCTTATTATGCGGTCTTTTTTCTTCCACTTTATTTTAGTACGTCTGTTTTTCAGTTCTTTATGACTGATAATTGGGATGACAAMGAGGATGTCTGCAATTTTAATCTTCTCTCCATCTTCTTTTTTATTCTATTATTTTCTTGTAGTTATTTTTAATAGTTSAACATGGTTTCGGTTATGTCTGTGCATTTCCATCTCCACTCCACGTAAACTCTTTGATTCCGGGACATGGAAGTATATAAGTGGTTGGTTTTTTTATAATTACTCTACGACTACGACTGAGTGTTTATTTTGAAACCTTATTTAATTTTTTTTTAAATATAATTCATTGACTTTATATATATCCATATAACCCAATATATATATATATATATATATATATATATATATATATATACTAATTTGACACCCGTGTATTACACGGGATTTATAAAATTATAAATATAAAAAATATTTGTGAGAATTAGAGTGTTTTAAATATAAAATAAAAAAACTCAAATGATGTATTTTGAACCCGTGATCTTGTACATTTCTAATCTATTTATTAATTATTGTATATTAAATTCTTTTAGATTTTAATATTTAGACTAAATTCGTTAATTATTTTATATACATACTTATATAAATTTAAAAGATGTCATGTTTTGAACCAGTGTCTAATCTCTATTTATTAATTATTATTATTAAATTATTAATACTTAGATTAAACTCATTTATAATTATTAGTTACATACTTAGACAAATTCAAAAGTTATTACTCTCAACTTGTGTCGCATTGTACCGGTTTCCAATTGATATTTATTAATCATCATTATATAATTTTATATTTTTATGATTAATTGAATTCATTAGTAATACATAATTAAATACTTAAATTAATGCAAATAACTTGACATACTTTGAAAATTTCAAAAGCTATTATTCTCAACCAGTGTCACATTGTACCAGTTTCCAATCAATATTTATTAATCATTATTATATAGTTTTATAATTTCATGGTTAATTGAATTCATTACTAATACTTAGTTACATACTTAGATTATTTCAAATAACTCTTGATTTAATTATATTTAATTTGAATTTCCAAAAATAAAAATATTTTAACTTTGATTATAAATACAATTTATTTAATCAATTTTATAATTAAGTATTTTTGTATTTAAAATTATTTCATATCTAATTTGATTTAAAATAACAAATTAATTTTTTTTACTAATAATATATGACTTATTTATATTTTTATATTAAGAGAATAAAAGAAAAATATTGAATTAAGCATAATATATTGAAAGAAAATTATTAAATTAGACACAATATAATAATAAAAGGAAAATATAAATTAGGCAAGATACAATAAAATAAAATTATTAAATTAGGTAGATATTTGACTCAGATTACAAATAAGCCACCCAAGCACCATAATTTTTTTTTGCTAAATGAAGAATATCTATCTATCTATCTATCTATCTATCTATCTATCTATATATATATATATATATATATATATATATATATATATATATATATATATATATATATATATATTAATACCCGTGTGTTACACGGGATTTATCAAAAACTAAATATAAGATTATTTATGATAATTATAGAGTTTTTAAATTTAAAGATAAAATAATTCAAAAGATAGCGTATTCTCAATTCGTACCTTATACTGATGAATAATCAATATTTATAACTATTATTATTTATTGTTAAATAATTTTATATTTTTATATTTAAATAAAATAATTCTCAACCCGTGTCTAATTTTTATTAATTTATTATTATTATTATCATCAAATACTTTTATATACCAATATTTAAATTGAACTCGTTAATAACTTATAGTTTCATACTCAGAAAAATTCAAAATACGTCATATTCTCAACGCTCGAATTGTACCGGTGTCTAATCAATATTAATTTATTATTATTACTTTATAATTTTATATTTTTTATGTTATGTTTAATTCGTTAATAATATTTAGTTACATACTTAAATAATTTCAAATAACTCAAAATTTACTTATATTTTATATTTGAAAGGAAACCCGTAGAAAATTAATTTTGTAAAAATATAAAACATACAACACTCACATGTCGCATATGAATATATTATATAAAAAATTAAATTCTATAAGGCAGTGATAACTCGATTAAAAAACGTTGTATATCTAACTTTTAGTATATATAATATTATTTTATTATTATTTTTTGTTTTATTTTTTTATGCGTAAGATATTAATTTGTTCATACAGAGATATAATGTGTTTATCAATGCATTGTATTGGGATTCGATAAGGAGATGTAGAATATATTTAATATTTATTTATTAGGTGTAATAACTTATTATTATTATTATTATTATTATTATTATTATTATTATTATTATTATTATTATTATTATTATTATTATTATTTTTGTTGCTGTTGTTTCTCTCTCTCTTTTTTTCTTTTTTGGCGTAGGAATAATTTTTCATATAAATTTTTTATGTTATCCTCAATATATTATATTAGGATCAGATATCCAAATTTAAGTGTATATTTTTTATATTTATTTCCCCTTTGTAATAATTTTATATAAGTCGTATTTTTCTTAAACATAATTTTTAAAATTTCAAAAATAAAATTATTTCAAATTTTATTATAAATAAAAATTAACTCAACTTATATAGATTATTTTCTAATTAAATATGACTTAATTATTTTTTATGATCAGTGGAATAAAAGTAAGATATTGAATTAGGCAAAATATGATAAAGAAAATATTGAATTAGGTTGATTTGTACTTTTTTGTACGCATTTTTGTTACCTTTTTGTGTTGTGTTTGTATGTGTTTTGCTTGCATTTATGAGTATTAGGAGTCGTTTTGGCCTATTTTGTTAGTTTTAGGTTTTGTAATGTTTTCTTTGTTTTTAGTAGTTTTTCTTATATTTTCTTAGTTTTTGTTTTGAAGATCAACTTTGGTCAAAGTGGGCCCATGAAGAGGTCGGAAGATGATTCAAACCCAAGAAATTTATTTCCAATCCACGACACATCTTTGGTGCGAGGATCGATCGGAAATGACGAGAAATGTGGTCATATTCATCGCCACCTCACGTATTCGCTCGGTGGATATATCAGTTGCCGTAATACAAGCATAACTCCAAAACAACTAGTGCCATTTGCCTCCACTTTATATCATTGGAAATCTCAGAGAAATTTCTACAACTCTTGTGTTTACAACAATCCCGAATTCTAAGTCTAAAAATAGTAAAAACCAGCTTTAAGTGGAGACAGTGCGCCATGGTCTCGCTTGTGGAAGGTTTTGGTGCGGAGCCCATAACTTTCGGAAGAAATTCTAATTGATACAAATCAAACGCTAAATGAAAGCCAAGATGAAGAGCTAGATTTCATATACAGACATTAGTGGCTGATTCCGTATATTTTGCAGTCGATCGACTGGGTTTCAGTCGATTGGCTGCTCAGCAGAAGCTAGGACGTTTGAACAAGTCAGTCGATCGACTGAAACACTGAGGAGGTGTGGTTTTGGAGGAAAAAAAGACCATTTTCACCCTTATCTACCCATATATGATTCTCACCCATTATCCACAAAAAAATAACTCTCCTTGGTGGTTTTGAACCTAGTTCCATCTCCTCCAAGCATTTCCTTTCTCTTGCAATTTAAAACCCTGATTAATTCTTAGCTTATGTAGTTTAGTTAGCTTAGTAGTTAGTTTAGTTAGGTTAGTTTTAGTTGGCAAGTGTTGGAGAGGGTGAAAATCTCCTTCACTTGTTGCTCTTTGTTGTATTGAAGATTTGATTGCTTTTGAAGGTTGTAATTTGGATTTGAAGCTCTTGGCGTTTAATGAAATTGGTAGTTTTCTTTTCCTTTACTTTTATGCTTAGTTATTGATTTATTGTTCATGTTGTTGTGTTGTGTTTGTTAGTTGAGTTTGCTTAGGGTATGTTGTTAGACTTAGTTTGTCTTGTTGTTCTTGCAATTCTATTCCTCTTGCATTTGTTTTCTTTCAAAACTTCATGGATGTTGGTTTGAAGATTTTTACCTCTTTAGTCTAAACAAACTCTTGGGTTCTTGAAAGATGTATGAAACTTTCCTCTTTGGTGATTTGACTTTCTTTTCAATTTAATGCTTTTAATCAATTTCAATTTCAAATGCTTTTAATTTCCCTCCATGTCTTCTCTTTTAATTTCAAGCCTTCTTGGATTTAGTAGTTCTAATTTATTTAAGGTTTTTAATTAGGTTTAATTAATGTCATTAAAATTGATTACTCTCAAACAAGCTTTAATTCATATTTGATGCAATTAGTTTAGAAATTACGATTTTAGGGTCGAAGTTCGTTTAGAACCATTAATCGGAGTTTGTCGAGACTCGGGATCGACAACGCCGAGAATTAGGTTATGTGCTTGGAAAAAACCGATTGATCGTGGAAACGAACTGACACCCTAAACCCTCATTTCATTATTTTCATTTAAATCATTTTTAATTAAAGTCTCCTTTTAAATTCAAGTTTTAGCATAAAACTCAAAACCCACTCAATGACTTAACGCTTTCTTAGTGTAGATTATGTTAATTTAAATTAACAAGAGATTAATTAAACACACCGATCGCCGATGATATCTATCCTCGAGAGACACGACTCGGGAAAACTTACCGCTCTACAATCGACTCTGTACTATTGCGGAGATGATTTCTTAGAGTGCTAAGAAATTTCCGATCAAATTTTGGCGCTGTTGCCGGGGATAGATTAAGGCTTATGGTGTTTTTAATTATTTCTCTTATTATATTAGCTGGTAGTTAATTTAGATTTTTATTTTACTTTCGATTCTCGTAATCCTTTGTTGAGTGTTGTGTTTGCAAGGTACTCATTCGGGAAGCCCGATGCCGCTCGCCCACACTCACGACGATCAAAGGATGCCTCCGCCGCTTGATTGATCCGGCCGAGGATGGCAAACTACCAAGCTAGTTTGCCATACGACGACCCTTATATCCAAACTCCCAATTATCCAAACTATTACATCCAAACTCCCAAGTATCTAAATCCGTACACCACTCCCCCAAGCTATCGGGTCCCCTCGACATATGATGACCCGTATGCTTCGATCGGTAAAGAATGAGCCCACTCTTTTGATTATTACGGCCCAAACCCTCCATATTCTCTCCCGATCTCATATCCCCATAACCCGAGCATGGACCCATATGCACCGACTCGTGATTCTTACGATCCAGGTTTTGACGATCCATATGCTCAACTCGCCCCGCCTTTTTCTTACCCGAGCTTTGACTCGTATGCTCCACCAATTCATGATTCACATTCTTGGAGCTAAGTTTTTTATAATCTACGCACCTCGAGCTCGTACACTTCGAGCGATGACCCTTATACCTCATTTTTTCAAGATTCGTCCATGCCCCAACTCCCGGATTTTGAGCCTCTCTCATCCGAGCTCGTGGAGGCGATTCGACAATTGGATGAATGCCTTGCTCGCATGGAGACTCAACTAGAGCAAATTGCCAATGATGTGGACGAGCTTAAAAGACTGTGTCTTGATGAGATGCCCATCTTCGATGTGGTGGTTCCCACCGTTGTTGTTGGCAATGCAACTTTTGAAGGTCTTTTGGAAGAGGTGTGCACGGAGGTGGAGTTAGAGGGTGAGGAGAAAGGGTCGAAAGTCGGCGTTACCCCTCTCGTGTTTTGTGAAGATGATGTAGTGGGAAGTGAGAGGGAGTCACTTATGGGGTCTCCAACGGCACTTGAATTGTTGAGTTTACTTGCTTTTCGCGAGAATGATGAAGTTGTGTCGGTTTTAGAGGATGTGGAGTTAATCGAGCCTCTTTTGTCACCATCCGACGCTTTATTGCTACTTGAACAAGAGGAGGTGGAAGAGGTAGTGGGGGATATGTTGGATCTTACTCTCTCAAGGCCGACTACTACTACTTCTAAAGTCGAGAGAGAGGAGATGACGGTCGGGGAGATGAAGGAGTACGTCGACCCATTTTGGGACGATCACGTTTGGGTGGTCGACTACTCACTTTTCCGACCACCGAAGCAAGCCCGTTGTTTTGTTGTATTGACCTTCCGGCTTGACCGACGTGCTCGCCTTGGTGATATTTGTCACCCGGTGTGTCTACTCGAGAACACCAAGGTATGGCACGATCGCCACCTATTTTTGGATCCCGGATAGCATCATTTGTATAAATCGTCGAGCTATAGACGTTAAAGTAGCT
Source organism: Phtheirospermum japonicum (assembly GCA_014905375.1). NCBI lineage: Eukaryota > Viridiplantae > Streptophyta > Magnoliopsida > Lamiales > Orobanchaceae > Phtheirospermum > Phtheirospermum japonicum. The sequence continues at coordinate 554,955 of BMAC01000008.1, read as the reverse complement.
TGGGAGGCAACCCAATTTAAAAAAAAAAACAAAAAAAAACAAACAAATAGATTTTCATTTTTTTTATATAACTTGTTTTTGCAACCCCCCGTTTGTTCATTCCTTGTAGATCACTTGCCTCGACTCCCAGAGAGGACTTATGCACAAAGCGTCAACACAAGCTCGGAAATAGGGGCGTTCTCTTTTCCTTACACTTCTTACCGCATTTTTCTAGCTTAATATGCAATGAGGACATTGCTAGGTTTTAAGTGTGGGGTGGTTAGGGTTCGTCTTAAGATCTTTACGTTGTTTCATGCTTGCTTGTGATAATTTGAGTAGCGTGTGTGTTATATTTGCTTGGACCCTTGGCGAAGTGACGTGATTTTGATGATTTGTTTAGGGAGTTTAGATTGTCGATCGGATTTAGTGGACTTAGGTGGCTTAACTCGTTGGAAACTTTGTTCGGCTTTAATTTCGTGCTATCCTTGAGCTCATTTAGAACTAGTGCCTCAACTAGCCTTGTCATCAACCACTCTCTATAGGATTTTGCTTTGTATTTCGTCAATTGCTCCATGTGCTCGATCAAAAATATTGTAAGTTGTTAATAGCAACGTACGATTGGAGTTGTTGATTTCTCTTTTTATATCTCTTGTACTTAAGTGCCTCATCTCCTTGGGCACCAAAAAAAATAAAAAAAAATCCGAAAAGAAAAAAAAAGAAGAAAAATAATAGAAAATATGATAAATAAACAAGGATAAGTTATAAATCCTTGTAGTTATTAAGTAATAAACTCCTCTTTTTCCTTTTTTAGATTTTGTTTGTTAAAGAGAGTTTTGGACGATCGGGGCTTAGTAGGGAGCCGATTAACGGTTCGACCGTGGGTAGACCTTAGCCGGGGGCAAGGACGAGGGGACCGACTTGGAGGGTTAACGAGTACTTTTAGGTTTCGGGAGTCGATCTAAACTTTATTTGTCAACGCATCATTGTCATCCTTTTAGCCAAGTTAACAAGCATTGTAGCATACGACGTCTCGAATTAGGTTTGTGCATTAGTTTAGGATCATCCGAGAGTAGTTTCGTAATTCAAGATTAGTATTTCTTGAGGACAAGCAATCATTCTAAGTGTGGGGTGGTTGATTTGTACTTTTTTGTACGCATTTTTGTTACCTTTTTGTGTTTCGTTTGCATGTGTTTTGCTTGTATTTATGGGTATTAGGAGTCGTTTTGGCTAAATTTGTTAGTTTTAGGTTTTGTAGTGTTTTCTTTGTTTTTAGTAGTTTTTCTTATATTTTCTTAGTTTTTTTATTAGTTTTTGTTTTGAAGGTCAACTTTGGTCAAAGTGGGCCCATGACGAGGTCGGAAGATGATTCAAACCCAAGAAACTCAATTCCAATCCACGACATATCTTTTGTGTGAGGATCGATCGAAAATGATGAGAAATGTGGCCATATTCATTGTCACCTCACGCATTCGCTCGGTGGATATATCATTTGCCGTAATACAAGCATAACTCCAAAACCACTAGTGCCATTTACCTCCACTTTATATCATTGGAGATCTCAGAGAAATGTCTACAACTCTTATGTTTATAACAATCCTGAATTCTGAGTCTAAAAATGGTAAAAACCATCTTTAAGTGGAGACAGTGCGCCATGGTCTCGCTTGTGGCAGGTTTTGGTGCGGAGCCCATAACTCTTGGAAGGAAATTCTAATTGATACAAATCAAACGCCAAATGAAATCCAAGAGCAAGGGATAGATTTCATATGCAGACATCGGTGGCTAATTCTGTATATTTTACAGTCGATCAACTGGGTTTCAGTCGATCAACTGCTCGGCAGAAGTTGGTGCATTTGAACAAGTCAGTCGATCGACTGAACTTCCAGTCGATCGACTGAAACGCTGAGGGTGTGTGGTTTTGGAAGAAAAAAAGACCATTTTGCCCCTTATCTACCCATATACGATTCCATCCCATTATCCACAAAAAAATAACTCTCCTTGGTGGTTTTGAACCTAGTTCCATCTCCTCCAAGCATTTCCTTTCTCTTTCAATTTAAAACCCTAAATTAATTCTTAGCTTATGTAGTTTAGTTAGCTTAGTAGTTAGTTTAGTTAGGTTAGTTTTAGTTGGCAAGTATTGGGGAGGGTGACAATCTCCTTCACTTGTTGCTCTTTGTTGTATTGAAGATTTGGTTGCTTTTGAAGGTTGTAATTTGGATTTGAAGCTCTTGGTGTTAAATGAAATTGGTAGTTTTCTTTTCCTTTAATTTTATGCTTAATTATTGATTTATTGTTCATGTTGTTGTGTTGTGTTTGTTAGTTGAATTTTCTTAGGGTATGTTGTTGGACTTAGTTTGTCTTGTTGTTCTTGCAATTCTATTCCTCTTGCCTTTGTTTTCTTTCAAAACTTCATGGATGTTGGTTTGAAGATTTTTACCTCTTTAGTCTAAACAAACACTTGGGTTCTTGAAAGATGTGTTAGAATAAGGTGACCAAACAAGGCCAACTTGTGGCCTGTGGTCTGACCATTCTCTTGTAACACAATCGGTTTTTATTCGTAATAATATCTTTTATACTTATTGGCATTCCATATCTTTTATCCCATGCTAGTTGCATAGGTATGGTCCTGATGAAGTTATTTTATTACGGTGGATTGGTCTAGCAGAACCGTGAGATAATCCAGCACGTAATGTAACTCGTCGAACTTGTTCCTAGTCAAAGGGTTACGCCATAATGAGGATACAGGCCTTTCCCATTAAGACTAGTACTTAGTGTATGTGGACCGCATCTCATCGGTCACGGTGTCTGGACATCGACATACATAAGTAGGTGCTCATAAGATGAGTTCACTGAACTCCCTCACCTAGAAATCTCTAAGTGGTTCCCACTCATCGAGTAGATGATTTCTATGGTATAGCGTACAACATTAATCCTTAAGACCCAGACCTCACCGTGACTTCAATAGAGGACAGGCTATGTTGTGAACTGTCTCTGTGTCTCTTTGGAGGCCAATCAAAAAGGGCAACGTTCACATAGTCGGGAATGTAGTGGGAAGTCTGTGCATGGTAGTAGGGTATTCGGACGCATGATAATTCATGGATGTCCTGTGTTTTCTGATGGTTGATAAATCCTCGGAGTCTCTGGCCAGAGATAATAGTGGGGTGTTTAGAGAAATGTGTTTCTCTAAGTCACACACGAACGGATTATCTTGAACATAGAACGTACACACAGTTATTGAACTAGAAAGAGGTCTCGATGAACCAATACCTCTTGTTCAGTTGGGACATAGATCGCGAAGGGATCGTACTGTACATATAAGCTATATCACAAGGTTCTTGCAGGCACTTCATTTGTATCTAGGGAATTATGATGCGTTGTTGCTAGGCGCCTCTCATAATTCGTTGGGTTCTGGTTTGACCAGTGATTAAATAAAATGAGTTTTATTTAACCAGAGACTCTAAGGGACGAGTTCATATAAGAACAATGTGTTGTTCGAATCACAATGTGTTGTGAACCCACGGCTAGCTTACACCTGAACCATTGAGGGTCACACCACGTGTTTCCTGATTATTGAAAACGATAGCTAAAAATTAATAGTTAATTTTAGCAAAGTTAGATGTCAATATGATTGAATCTAAGGCTCATACTTATGATTATGAATTGAGAAAAATACGAGAAAGTTATTCTGGACGCGAAAATATAATTGTTATATTTTTCGGAGTTATCGTTTGTGAGAAATGTTTTATTTCCAATGGGGTTTTCGTTTTAAAATTGGGTCGGCCCAATAAGCCCCTTTAAAGTTATTGAGCCGGTACTATTTTAAAATAAAAGGTTTTTGTCTTTGTTTTTAATTGGGCCCAACATACTTTGAGCCCACATTTTGGTGGGCTTATGTTTTAAATAAAAAAAAATTGACAAATATAAGAAGAGTTTTAAAAGAAACAGAAAGTAGACGGCTTTTAGGAACAGACGAAAATTTTTTCCCTAGCCACCAACCTTCTCCCAGCCGTCCGTCTCCAGCCGCCGCCGCCTGCCGGCCGCCGCTACCGAATTGTTCGGATTTCTCCTTCTTCTCCGTTGTTCTCGAGCTCTCGACGTATATAGTGCTTCGTCGCGAGAAGATTAGGACATTCGGTGTGTGACACCTATTGCCAGATGCCGTGAACGTGACCGCCCGTCACAGCCGCTACGCCGCTCCCGACAGCGCCTCTCTCGCTGTCGTCGCGTCGCTGCCGCGTCTTGTAAACCGGAGTAACCGGTGCCATTTCCTCTTGCTGTCGTCGCACCGCAGCCAGTCGGAAACCCGCTGTCGCCGCACCGCAGCCAGTCGGAAATCTACTGCCGATTACGTCGCAGCCATTCCCGCGCCGGAGTTCTCCAGCGCCGCTGCCGTTGCCTGCTGCTGTGCCGTTCGAACGCCAGTGTGCCCGCAACCGCGTCGCTCCTCCTCCGCCGTGATTCGACGACCTCCTGCCGTCGTTGGCGTTCCGAAGCTGCTGT
>BMAC01000008.1:455536-528134 GCA_014905375.1 Phtheirospermum japonicum | reverse complement strand
TAGTCACGGGTATGTTGAACGCGTTAATTCAAGAATCTTGTATCAGCTTTGTGTCCCATACCAGCATGCAAATGTCTTTCACCTCTGTCTGTATCGGCATGCAAACGTCTTTCACGTAATAGTGTTTCTAATAATGCATTGTTCTCTATTTATTGTTGCAATTCATTTATTCATTATATCATCCATCTTCAAAAAACATTTTATCTCATTTTCTCTCTACATTAACGAAATTTGGATTTGCTTTGCTCCCCATTTTAATTCGAGAAGTAATTCAAGGTAATGTTTATTTATTTCTATCTTTCATATTTAAATTAATAGTGGCATATTTTCTTATTTTAGTTTTAAAATATAATTTATGACTAGTAAAATTATTGTTTAGTTAAATTGTTATGTATAATTTTTTGATAACTAGTTAAATTGTTCTTTATAAATTATTGGTGTAACATGTATAGTATCTCGTTTATGAGAAATTTGATCACTGTTTTAGTAAATAATGCGGAAATTCATCCCATTAAATGATTCTTTATAAACTATTTGTTAAATTGTTATTTATATTTGTGAAATTGATATTTATATTTATTCTTGCATTATATGTTCATGTATTATAAACTTAAATTTGATAGGTTATATTATGTATTCATTTTATTACAAACTTAATTTATTTGATTTGTAATAATTTATCATATTTTAAGGATGGCTCCTTGTCGTCTTCGGGTCATTACAAGGGCAGAAATTAGTGGAGCTCAGAAGTTTTATGATGACTTTCTGTTGTACAAGATGAAGCCAAATCATTCAATACCTGAACACTATTTGGCAATGCTCAAAATGTGGGTACACATGCTTTATTTAAAATCCTATAATTGCCTTAAAAATATTGACCGTAACCACTTAACATGGGGAGTTGATTGGTTAAATACTTTAGACAAAGATTATTATGAAAGAGGCATACATTTGCTGTGTGAGCTACGATGTAAGGGTAGAAAGTCAAATGGTCCTAATTTGATGAAAGAGTTAATTGAAGATTGGAAAAAGAATATTGGGAGATCCTCCATTTTAGGAATGAGTCATAAGTTGGGAAATGATATTTTCCAATTAAGAAAATCCCCACCTTCTACTTACCCATGGCGAACCAAGTCAAGTGTAAAAAATTATTTGATGGATCCATTTGCCCGTATTAAGTTCAATGTTGGTTCTCAATTTAAAATTTTTAGAGACATTGAAAGATTTGAAGAAATTGCAAAACTACCGGCGCACGAACTTAGAACGGGTTTTTTGATGCTTAAATGAATCACTTCTTATGATTATTTTTTTTTCTTTCCTTTTCTTTTTTCTCTTTTATGTTGTTTTCAATTTATTGAAATCTTCTTGTTTTGATCAAGTTTGAATGAACATAGTTTTATGACTTTTAATGTAACCAGTATTCCTTATTTATGATATTTTAGTGGAAGTATTGACGTGTTAGCTTGGATTTTTCAAAATGAATCATCTATAAACTTTGAATATTGGATTAGATTTTTAAAACAATTCACTTACACCATTGGTTTTATCCACCACCTAGGTATTCCCATAAGGAAAAGAAAAAATGAGTTCCAATTAGCCTTACAATGTACCATACTTTGATTTCAAAGAAGACTTCTTTTTTTACGATACAAATTTAACCGAGTGGAGCATCAATATGGATACTAAGCTGGTTGACGACCTCCGTGAGAGTAAGCTCAATGGTGTCTACGATCCCAGAAGAGGATCACACAACAATATCACATGGATTCTGTTGGACAAAATCAATGTAGCGTTCGGGAAAGACTTCACAATGGACGACATAACCGCTCGAGCTCAACTTCTGGAAAAATGATACAGGCATTTTCATATGATGTTGGGAAATGAGCATTGTACTTGGGATCATGAGACCAACAAATTGCAAGCGCCGAAATGGCTTGTACGTTTTTGGAACGACGTGGCAGGGGATTCTAAGTTTACTGCTGCATATCTAAAATATAGAGAACCTTTATTCGATTTGATTGATCGGGTATTCAATAAAAACTATTTAAATTGCATTTGTCAATTCCACAATCTCAAGGGAAATCCGCCATTACGAATGTGATCACACATCTAATATTAAATTATTTTAATTGTTATATTAATCTTATTTTATTTTAATTTGAAATAAACTTTCTTGTAATTTTAAGGCATTATTATGATGTGCAGTTATTATTTTTCTGACGCAGGTAAAATTCATTACTTCAGTTTTCAGTTCATATGCTTAATGTGCTGAAAAACATTAAGCATATTGATCAATGTGTTGTCTTGTCACCAGTAGGGTTGGATAAATATTAAATAACTGAAAAATAGAAGATTACACATTTTATTAAATAAAATACAACAAACGTTACAAATCAAACATTACAAATTAAAAGCTGTTTCCATCTCCTTCTGGTCATTTTGATCCCATTTTATTACATAATATAGTACTAACACATTGAGATGCATCAACTGAAAGCTGCTTCCATCTCCCTCCACAATGGTGGCATGTCGTACAAATAATATCTGCGTGATGCATCATCACCGTATTCCTATTTTTTTTAAAAAAAAGTTAGTAATTTAAATAAAACCAACACAAACCACATAATTATTTATAGACAGATAAATTGGACTTTACATAGGCTGGAGAGACATTGTTATTGATAATGGTATCAATACAGATCAGACCACGTTCTTCATCCAAAAAAACAACATCCTCATAAAGTCTTGCCTTCCACCAACTGTACCTTATCTCCATTTCTTCAATCCGGTCGTAAGTTTCTGGAGTAGTGGGTGAAAACATGAAACGACGCTCGAGTATGTGTTTTACCTGCGGGACGCTGAAGATCCTATATGCTTTTTTTGCACCTCCTTCAACACCTTCTTTCTGGGAGATGAAAAATTCCAAGATGGCTTTCTCCATCTCCATGGTCCATGGACTGATTGCAGGATCATAGTAATTATTGTTTATTCTTAAGACATTTGGATGATTTTCGTCGAAGTTAGCCATCATTAGCTGGTATGGTTTATATTTCTGGGTGGGTTGTTTTTTCAATGCGTATATATATATATATATATATAGATAGATGCGTAAAATACGTGTTATGTGTGATTGTGATGTCAACGCACGCATAAATGAAATGCAGCTTTGCCAACTACTCCATCTGTGCTATTGTGTTGTCTACTCACTTTCATAATTTCACATCGCGTATTTTTATGAATTGCGTTGTCTTGTCATCTGGTACACTATGTCACAGAATACTGAAAAGTGTTGTCCACACACGCATAAATGAAATGCAGCTTTGCCAACTACTCTGTCTGTGTTATTGTGTTGTCTACTCACTTTAATAATTTCACATCGCGTATTTTTTTGAATTGTGTTGTCCACACACGCATAAATGAAATGCAGCTTTGTAATTCTATGTTGTTGTGGTTGTTTGTTTGCTTTATATAGTTGATAACTATCGAATGATAGAAACTTAAAATAAACCACGCACTAAGAAACTTCAACACACTTAAAAGAAAATTACACAATACGAAAATAGTTGAATTACATACGTAACCAATCTGGATAATGTGCATGTAGTATTAATAAAACATTATTAGTGTCGAAGATATCCTCCTGTGCCACACCTCGGTGACTGAATATATACTTGAGCACAAAGATAGTAGCGATGTCCTCCTGGGAATTCGTGTCCTTGCGGGGAGCCAATTGTATCAGAGTCACTCGATTGCACATCTCGATAACTTCCCCTAAACCCACTGTTAGGAAATGGTATGGGGGAAATAGATGTTTGTACATTGGGACGTTAAAAACCACCTATTTGCTCTTATACAGCTGTCAGATACCCCAAATTCATACCAAATTGGAGTAATCCAGTAAATGAGCCGTACTCAGCTAGCTCCCCCATGGAAGGCGTATAGTATCCTGTAGTGCTGGACACACCGAGGGGCTGTGGGTAGGTCGAAGTTGATGGCCCTTAAATTGCATTGAATAATATTAATAAGTATGTATGTTTGTCTCTACTGATTTTCATCAAAGTATTGAGAACTATATTACCTGGATAATATTGATGCGTGGACGTGGTGGCACCCGCGACATATGAGGAAGGGGGAGGCATTTGAGTTGTGAGTGTATGGGATCTCTGCCTTCTGCCATCTCTAGAAGTTGAAGTGTGTTCTGGAACAGTCTCGCAAGAAGCCGAAAAAGGTGGTAGCGGAGGCAATTGCAGGAGTTGTCGTATTTCGGTGGATTCTTTCATAAACACATGTCGTAGTCGATCAATAGAATCCTGATCATCAAGGCTAACATCCCGAACAGTGGTCCACAAATGATAAAAACAGGAAACCTGAAATTAATTAAACTACCATTAAATAATCTCTCGAATTGCATATATGAAAATATTTAAAATTTAATAAGGACAAATGTACCATAGCATTTCGGGTTGCACTGTCCACAGGCTGGTACCCATTCGTCGCGCGATAATTATATGGAGTAATCCTACGTCGGGTGATGCTATCGTACCAATCATCATATCCGTCGCATGTCGGTCTACCATCACCAATAGGAATACCTTCGAACGCAGTTCGAGACGCATTTTTCCAATAGGTCACCCAAGCAGAGTGGTACTCTGGCCAATCAAATCTGGACCGACCTGCGCGAGTAATGCCATGTAGTACTGATTGTTCGGAAGATACGTGTTTAGGTATGTCTTGGCGCATACCAAATTGTCTCAGCACTCGATTCGGGAGGTGGAACTCCACTACAACAAAATTGATCAAAGGACACTTAACTTTACACAAGTCAGTGTGGCAACGTGTCCCTAGAGATGCAATATCGACTGACCCCATGTCATATGGCTCCCACACAAACTGAAATTTATGAAATGATACATTAGGCACTACAGTATGTGAACTTAAAGAATTAAAATATTAGAAATGAATATAAACCTGGTGCGGTAATAATTGGTCCAACATATCCCGAATAATACGCAATGAGTGACTCGCAGTATGTGTGAACGTGCAGAACTGCATCCAACGTGCACCATAAGGAGGCAAGGGCCAAGCATCCACATCTTCTTCATCTACAAATAGACGACCTAGTGGAACTCGCGAGCGCACTCTGTGAGGAACTACCGTGGTAATCCGAGACCAAGCCCATATCTGTAGTAATAAACATGGTCCCCCAATCACACACTTGTCGGCACTTGATGCGGTGCATAACTCTCGATATAAGGTAGCCAACGAGGCACTAGACCAACTGTACGTCCTTGCTCTGTCTAAATATTCCAACAAACGTAGGTGCAACAATGATGCAGAGTCACCCCTCGAGTCAGGCATCACCATTCCTGCAAGTAGAGTCAGTACAACACCTCTAACATACTGGTTCACTATCATCTGATCTGTGTCATCGGTGATGATAATCCCCTGAAAGTGTCATCTAATGGCTGTAAGCAGAAGACGCGATGTGCCCCTGAAGTCTCTTACTTGTGAACTAAATCCTAGGAATTGTTGGCAGTATTGAACCCAGTCCTCCTTCGACGGACCAAAGTCTATAGCTATGACAGGCCTCCCTCTCACTGGTAATCCCCATATAATGGCAACATCCTGCAATGTCACCGTGGCCTCACCGCATGGGAGATGGAAGGTATGTGTCTCAGGTCTCCATCTCTCAATTAATGCAGTGATCAGATGAGGATCAACATCCATCTGACCACACCGTACAACCCCATAAAACCCAAGAGGGATTAGTGCCTGTAAAACCCGTTTGTGCAATGGGTTTTGTTCTCCCTGTACAGACCACCAAAAGCCTAATATATGCCTGACATTGAGTGTGGCATCTACTATGTCATCGCTCGCTCCTATTAAAGCCTGCGAACGATGCTCGTCCTGCGCAGTTAGAACCGATGGATCTCGTGGACCGTACATCTTCGCCTCTGTCATCCTAATAATAATAATATTAATAATAATAATATTAATAATAATAATAATAATAATAATAATAATAATAATAATAATAATAATAATAATAATCATAATAATAATCATAATAACAACAACAACAACAATGTATTAGGTTTATACCAACACACGGGGCATCAAATTAAATTACATAGAAACTGCATAGGTTTGCATAGTAATTACAAGGGGCACCCAATATATTACACACGCATAGAAACCTAATATATTACACACGTATAGAAACCTAAGTTTACATGGTTTTTCACAAACAATCAAGTTTAATTTTATTTCAACAGTTCTAGATTACGACTAACAAACTTATAAAATTAAATCACTAGAATCGTGACGAAGGTGCTTGGTATTGTTGTCGCTCATGTGTAACAGCCCAATCCATTGAATTGTGTATCCTTGTAGTGACGTCTCTTCCACGTCTAATGCGAGTTGGCCTGGTTGGATCGTGGACTAATTGAAATGTTGCATCGTTTCATTCGTCTTCATCGGGAAGTGGAATGAACTGCCCCGCATATGTACTTGCATAAGCGTGTGTGCTATAATATGCTTTCTTGAAGTTTGCTGGGTTAATGCCCACATGCTTACAATCTTGCATTACATGAGCACAAGGTATCCCATCATTAGGCCATTTCCCGCATGAGCATTCTTGGGTTGTTAATTGCACCTTAAAAGTCTTAGCACGACGAGTACCGGGTATCAACATTATCACATTAGCAATTTGCGTTTGATGATGACAGAATTGTACGGCTCCGTATAATGCAAGTCTTTGTTGTTCCTCATACTACTACATGATTTGACTTGGATACGGTTGATTCCTGCTCAACCAAGCGGATCCTTTCACCATTTTATCATAGAAAAATTTAACAGTGCGAATGAAGGTGAAACGCACTATGGCAGTAACGGGAAATCATCGCGCACTCTTTAAGACAGAGTTCATACACTCTGATACATTAGTAGTTAGAACTCCACAACGTATCTCACCATCATAGATCAATGTCCACTTTGTCTTATCTATCCACTCCAAGTAAGCATAGGCAGGTTCTGATATCTACTTAATATCTTCCATCATCTTTCGGAATAACACTGGTGAAACTGCAGCTCCGGCAATCCAACATAAATCCTTCACTTTGACATTTTTAAATTGGCTATGAACATTGGCACAAACATGTCTAAAAAAAAAAGCGAGGAAACACCCTAGGTGGTTGGTACTCAGCCATTTCTCTAGTGCAACTGATAATTCTTGGATGACGATCTGATATGAGGCAAACACCATGTCTACCCTGAATAATGTGTTTAGAAACCATTTGTAGAAACCAAGACCATGAAGCAATACTCTCTTCGTCTACGATTGCGTAAGCTAAGGGTAATAGTCGCTGATCTGCGTCTAAGGTCACCACGATAAGCATCTTGTATATGTACTTTGTGTACAGATGTGTACCATCCACGCTAAGAATGGGCCGACAATGGGCAAATGCATCAATACATGGTTTGAATGCCCAGAATACATAGTGCATCGTTTTGACGGCGGAGTTCTCAAGGTTTTTGTGTTTCCACTCAACGATTATTTCGGGATTATATTTCTGCAAGGCCTGCATGTACTTGGGTAAAATTTGACAAAAAGTCTCCCAAGTACCAAAAACATTCTCACGTGATCTTTTCACCGCCTGCCATGCTTTATCATATGTAATATCATAACCGTATCTATCGTTTATCATTTGTTGGACCAATTTAGCCCGATAAGATGGATCGCACTGCACTATGCCCACAAGAGTGTCAGCAATAAAATCTCTATCCAGGTTTTTGTGACCTAAATCAGTTGGATGCATCTGGCATTCGTTAGAAGGCCCTAATTTGGTGATCTTCCACATAGCACGTCTTTTGCTGTAACTCGCCCTCAAAAACCAATTGCACTGTTGAGAAGACACACCTGGCGAACTGGACTTACACACAACTCTCCACACTTTTGGTGAGCTTTCCACCACTCTTCAAATGTTTTTGGTCCCTAAAAAGCATTCCCTTAGTCAGGACACCTTCTTGAGAATCGTACATCTTCATGGGCTTAGGAGCCCCAATTGAGTCAATTGGTACATCTGTGTAGCTTGAATCAAAAAATGAAATTTCACGACTCATTCGAAAATTTCCAGTCGATCTGGGATTTATTGCAGCAGGACGCACAAAATGTTGGGCAGCTTTACGATCGTCAAACTCAACATGGGCATCAGCACCATCATCATGATCATCATCGTCACCACTATCGTCAGAGTTAGTATCGCTTCCCAACTCATCGGGTTCAGAACTAAGAGGCGAGTATGGCCCAAAATGATCGACCACGTGTGTATCATCGATTTCTACATCATTCTCTACGGCATTATCATGACTCGATCCCCAAGTATTTATGTCATGCTCCTGACTAGTGACATTTGGAAAATCTTGTGTGCATATAGGTATACTAGACACATTTTTGTCCCGTAGAAGCTCGGCATATTGATAATAATCATGATCTATCGAGGCAAATGTGTTGACATTTTCAACTCGAGGCTCAGATTCGACATACAACTAAAGAAAGTCTAGGCCTAAGGATGGATCTAAGAATCCCCATAAATCTTGATCATTAGCAAGTGAAACGATACCACACGTGTTATTATAACAGAACTTAGCAGAGACTTTTAAAACTACTTCATATATATTACTATTCGTAACTGTAAACAAAACATCGGTCAACTCTTCAAAATTTGTCTGACGAGAAATCCTTCTAGAAGCAATTGCCTGGCGGTCATACCTCACTTCGTAACCATTTTGCATAATTTGACAGCCAAAATACACGACTATGCTGATAATATTTGAATTCGACATTGTCTATATATCCTAACAATTAAGCAAATCACTAAACTTTAGAATTCACGATTTATCACTAAAATTTTAATCCAATTTTAAAATCTTCCACTATGTATGCTATTTTTGATTTATTATTTTTTAAATATTTTATACGTCCGATTTGTAATTTATTATTTTTAAATTTATTTTTTGTAATTTGCTCTTTTTCAATTATGTTTAATTACGATTTTGATTTTATCTCTTTAGTTATATCCTCAAATCGGTTTTTAATAATTCGTAGTTTCAAATTTAATTTTTTCCAATTTTAAAATCTTCCACTATGTATGCGATTTTTGATTTATTATTTTTTTAAATGTTTTTATACGTCCGATTTATAATTTATTATTTTTAAATTTACTTTTTGTAATTTTCTCTTTTTCAATTATGTTTAATTACAATTTTGATGTTATCTCTTTAGTAATATCCTCAAATCGATTTTTAATAATTTTTGTAGTTTCAAATTTAATTTTTTCCAATTTTAAAATCTTCCACTATGTATGGGATTTTTGATTTATTGTTTTTTAAATATTTTTATACGTCCGATTTGTAATTTATTATTTTTAAATTTATTTTTTGTAATTTTGTTTTTTTCAATTATGTTTAATTACAATTGTTATTTTATCTCTTTAGTAATATTCTCAAATCGATTTTTAATAATTCTTAGTTTCAAATTTAATTTTTTCCAATTTTAAAATCTTCCACTATGTATGCGATTTTTGATTTATTATTTTTTAAATATTTTTATACGCCCGATTTGTAATTTATTATTTTTAAATTTATTTTTTGTAATTTCATTTTTTTCAATTATGTTTAATTACGATTGTGATTTTATCTCTTTAGTAATATCCTCAAATCGATTTTTAATAATTCGTAGTTTCAAATTTTATTTTTTCCAATTTTAAAGTCTTTTACTATGTATACGATTTTTCATTTATTATTTTTTAAATATATTTATGCGTCCGAAGGCCGAATTATCTATTTTATTTTTGCATATTTTGGGTTTTGTCTATTTATAAAATCTAACTAAGATTATAAAAAATATATAAGTTTTGTCCATTATTTGGCAAAATGGGCAGTAGGTCTTATTTTTGAATATCTTGGGTTCATGCGGTTAGCCATTATTATTTGGTAAAGTGGGCAATAAGTCTTATTTAAAAATAATTTATTAAAAATCATTGAATATAATTAACAACATCAAAAATATGGCATGCATAAATATAAAAAACAAATAGACACAAAAACAAGAAATAGACATGATACATCAACAATTTATAATTGAAATACGTATAGCTGCATATCTCATACATGATACATTATAAAAAGACTTCTTCGAATTTATATGACTAACTGTTGGAAATATTTTAAATGGATAATCAAAGGATAAATTACATGTGCATAACTGTTGTAATTGGATTATAGAGGTATTAAATAATCACGGAATTGAATATGTAGATATCATAATTAAAGGGGTTCTCAACATTAAATAATCATGGAACTAAATATGTAGATATCATAATTAAAGAGGTTCTCAATTTCTTGAAGAACCAAATTAAAAACTAAAAGGAAAACTTATCCAACAATATTTATGACTCCAAACACAATGTAGATATCACAATTTATTATGTATGCATACATAAATATTTAATTACCTAGAAGTAATTCATAAATAATAAATTAACCATGCATAGATTTTATTTCATAAATAAAAAGTAACATAAACATAAGTCTTATTTCAAAAGATTAACATACCTTAAGCAATTGCTTGCAAGAAGTGTAGGTAGAAATTCAGGGAATATGAAGCTGTATGAAGCAATTGCTTGCAAGAAGTGTAGATAGAAATTCAAGGAAAATGAAGCTGTCTGGAGAAGAAGAGAAAAAATGACGAGAGGATTTTTTTTTTGAAACTAAACTGAATGAATGATTGTGGTGGATGAATGATAAAATCAAAGTTAAAAGTGCATGTGAATTTAAATGAAAGACATTTGCATGTAAATTTGACATGTGACTTTGGTTTGTCTGGTTTGTATGTTTGCTTGGCTGGTCAAAAGAACTACTGATTTTTTTGGAGATATGTGTTCAGTTGCATCATGTGACTACACATATATATATTTTTATAAAACCAATTTCTCATGAAAAATTACGTAAAACTCTTTTTTAGAAAATAGATTTCGCACTTTCAATGTGCGAAATCAAATCACAATTTTAAAAAAAAAATAGATTTCGCACATTGAAAGTGCAAAACCAAATTACAATTTTTTTTAAAAACGATTCCGCACTTTCAATGTGCGAAATCAAATTACAATCTTTTTTTTAGAAAATTGATTTCGCACTTTCAATGTGCGAAATCACATTAATTTTTATTTTAAAAAAATCGATTTCGCAGATTGAAACTGCGAAATTATAAAAGAAATATTTTTTTTAAGAAAATGGGTTTCGCACTTTCAGAGTGCGAAACCATGAAAAAAGCCGCCACGCCCTCCCTCCTTTTCCCTACACGTGTGAAATTATATTTATTATATATACATTTAATATAAATATAAATATATATATATATATATATATATATATATATATATATATATATATATATATATATATATATATATATATATATATATATATATATCATACAATAAGATGATTAAATGTTTTTGAACAACCAAAAGAAACTAACATGTCATGATTAGAATAATAGTGGATTGATAGTTTCAATAAATAATACATACACAAACATAATAATAATAATAATAATAATAATAATAATAATAATAATAATAATAATAATAATAATAATAATAATAGTGTCACGATTCTTAATCAAAATTAATCACTATCTTCTATCTGCAAATCATCATTTATTTCATCATCACTAGTGATTGGATCTTGTTGTTCAACGTTTCCGTACTCGGCTACGGTATCATCCTCCATGTCTTCATCATCATCACTATACAATTTATGTGTCATAGATGTACATGAAGACGCACCATGAGTCTCGACAACGTGGTCAGGTGGCATGTTATCTTGATGTAGCTACACATCCAACATACGACTGGGCAAACTTGTCACATCCATATGCCAATACGTACATTTCTTTAGATACTGATTAGGCATTATAATAAACCTGAAGTTCATGAAAATATCATATTAATGAAAAAGTAGATATATGTTTTGAAAGAAAAGTATCAAACAAAAGACTTTTCAGTTGTCTCAATAGTCGAGTATCGAGGTAAGCATATTCGTTGGTAGTGAATCAAACTTTTTACACCTACTTTTTATTAAAATAAAAAGCCCGTCCGCAAGAGAATGGAGCAATTGTAGGTGGTAAGTTAGACTCGAGTCGAATCTCGAGGAAGACTAATCGGAAGCTATTTCGGTGTTTGGTTTTACGAATGAGAAAGCGAAGAAAAAGACACGCGATCAAGTTTTGGTTTGAGAGTTGTAAAATCTATAACGATGAATTAAACTACGAGCAATAAAGTCAAAAGCTTTGAAACGATTAAGAAAACGAGGGTTCTAATGCTCTAAAATCATCTCCACGACCACTTGGGCATTTCATCGAACACCTTACCTACGAGCTAGGAATGTCAATCCAAACTTGTAAATTAAGCATCAAATCATCCCAATAGATTGTTCTAAATGACTCTAGGCACTAGAACGATAAATTCTAGCCAATAAGCATTAACATATTCAATAACATAATTTCAACGCAAGCAAGAACACGATCAAATATGAAAAACTTGGAACAACCATTAATGGAGTTTTAAAGAACAATTATTCTAATAAGCATATAATTAAAAGCATGAAAATTCCTAAGCATTGAAACAAGTAATAGTACGAGAAATCATAACTAAACTACTCAAGCAAATAAGTCATTCAAATTGCAAAAAGCGAGAAAGTGAAAACTTACGAATTAATCGAGAAAAGTAACAACGTTCAAATCGGAGATTAAACTACGAACTACGAACTACGAACTTATCTATATAACATCTAAAATCTAAGAAACTAAAGTTTAAAAACTGAAAAGTGGAACGAAGAAATGAAGAACAAACGAGGACACAAAGATTTGAACTTGAGATCTACAACTCTTCAACCCGAATCTTGAACGAGATTAAAAAGGGAATAAATTTCAAAAACAATAGAGTGTCTAGGATATCCGGTGAGGTTAATTTAGTTAGAGGAAGGTCTCGAAGCTATTTTTAAAACTAAAATTCTTCCTCTGACCAAAATAACCAATCTCCTTATAGAAATAAAGGTAAAATCAAGTCTAGGTCTCAGTCTAGACCTAAGAACCCAAAGTGTTATAATTGTGGTGAAATGGGTCATTAAATACGTGAGTGTCTCT
The DNA here is from genome assembly GCA_014905375.1 of Phtheirospermum japonicum. NCBI lineage: Eukaryota > Viridiplantae > Streptophyta > Magnoliopsida > Lamiales > Orobanchaceae > Phtheirospermum > Phtheirospermum japonicum. The sequence goes on along the minus strand of BMAC01000008.1, from coordinate 514,927 downwards.
TACCTAAGAAAAAAACAATCAAAGTTTCAAAACCAGCCGAATGACTAAAAATAATAGTGATGTCTATATGGCCATTAAAAGTGTTGAGTTTGTGAATGTTGAGTTATCATTTTGTGCATGCGAAAATTAGTGGCTTGTTAATTCTGCTTGCACTTTTCATATGTCTCCATTTAGAAAATTATTTTTAAATTATAAGGAAGTGTCGTATGGGTCTGTGTCTATGCAAAGTAAGAAAAAGTGTCAAGTTCCTTGTGTCGGTGATGTTTGTAAGAAATTTAATTCTAGTTATGGTGTGAATTTGAGAAATGATAGACATGTGCCTGATTTATGCAATAACTTGATTGCATGTGCTTCATCGGAAGATTATGGGTTAGAAGGTAGATGTGGGAAGTGTTTGATGAAAATTTTGAAAGGGTCTCTTGTGATTTTCAAAGCTATCAAAGGAAACAATTTGTATATATGTGTTGCTGAGTTTAATGCTGTTGCTAATCTGTGAATGTTGTCCAAGTGGACACAACTGGTTTGTGGTATAAGTGGTTAGGTCACATGATTCGTAAGGGTCCATATATTCTGCATAATTCCGGCTATTTTGGTAATGATAAACTATCTTATATGTCATTTTATGACTCTTGCTTGTTAGGAAAGCAGCATAAAGTGCAATTTCCCATTTCCCCTCGTCCCAATAGTTCTAAGTGCACTGAAACACTTTAATATCTCAATGTTAATATTTGGGGTCCAGCTAGAGAACCCACCCAAGGTGGAAGTTGTTATTTTTTATTTGTGGTTGAAGAATTTTTCAGAAAAGTTTGGGGTTTTCTTTTAAAATAGAATTCTGATATGTTTAAAAAACTCAAGTCTTGAAAAGTTTTAATAAAGAATCAAACTGGCAAAAAAATCAAAACTCTTTGAACGGAAAATGGACTTGAATCTTGCAACACTTTACTTGACAAATTGTTTGTTAATTTCTGTATTCAAAGACATAAAATCATTCTGTATACTCCTCAATAAAATGGGGTTGCAAAACATATGAATCAAACTTTACTTGAAAGAGTTGGACGTATACTTGCATGTTCTGGTCTTTTTAAAAAGTTATGGGGTGAAGCTGTTTGGACTGCTGCGTATTTGATAAATAGATCCCCTTCCGTGCCTTTGAATGGTAAGTGTCCTGAGCATGTGTGGTCTGGTCGTGAGATTAATTTCTTGAATTCAAAAGTTTTTAGTTGTGCTGCGGTTGTTCATCAAAAGTGTGAGAAACTTGAACCTCGTTTGAAAAATGTGTCTTTTTGGGTTATACCGAAAGTTTCAAAGGGTATAGATTATGGCTTAAAAGCGAACCTGGTTTTAAAGTCATGATTAGTGTGATATGAATTTTAATGAATATGACTTTCCATGTTTGTCTGCTCTTATGCCTGTTTGAATCTGATACGACTTCGAGTAAGTTGGAGCAATCACCTAGTTTTAATTCTGACGAAATGCATGCTAAAATTGAAATGTTAGCCTACACAAGTAAAATATGAGAGATAAATGATTCCTAGATGATGGTTTTAATTGAAAACCCTTTTGTTTTATTATAAATAACGACTTAATTAAGAGTTCTAATCATATATGATTTTGCCAGCTAATCTGTACTCTAGTACATAAGTAAGGATACGTAGACTAAATTACCAAAATGTATGTACACCTCTCGACTCAAACCCATAATTTATTTGAAAATAGAGACTAGGGTTATAACTGCCCCCATCAGACAGATGAACTCTCGTACCCCATCTACGTCGCCTATCCAATTACCTTAATACTGTTTCACTCACATTAGCATAGATTTAATGTTTGCAATTGAATGTAAATATTAATCAAGTGCTCACAAGAGATCAAAATAAGGTAGAATGAATATATATTTGAATAATTAATAAATGAAATATTTTAATATCATAAAATAGAGTAATCAATCTACTCTCAACTTTTATAAATATTACTAATAATCCCAACTCTTTCATTTGGCATTTATGTTTACATCCCTCGGTTTTTCTGAAATATTTCGAATAAGCAAGTGAGAAGTTGGGGGTAATTGTAATGTTATGAAACATTGAGGGTGTAATAGTATAATATTTTATGGCAAGTGTATTTTGTTAAGTCAATTAACGGTGGATCAAAAATTTAAATGGAAACAAACATCAAGGGTCATTTCTGTAATTTTTAAAGTTGAATTTTTCTTGTAAATATGCTAAACTTTATGGGTTTTTTTTAACTATCCTACCACCTTATAACTGCACCGTAATGAGAAATAAAATATAGAGCAGTAATCCCAAAATAATGAAGGATGTTCCTACATTTTTTTTAATGTTCTAATGACAAGAATTTGACATTTAAATAAAATCAAATCCGAAAAACATATTAGCAATTGCAATCTGTGCATGACAAACCATTTTCATACTTCAAGTAAATTTTCATATACTAAAAAAAAATATATATATATACATCCCTAGAGAGATAGATGGTGGAAAAAATTACAAAATTTTGTATGTTATATATTTATATAATTCTCAGATTGAAATTGATCATAACAAAAATTATAATATGTTTAACCTATTTACCAAGACAAATAATAATAAATAAAAATTAAAAGTTAAAAAATAAATCAGTTATCATTCAAAATTACAATTAGCCTACAATATTGGCTTCTTCAAATATTCTCACATTGGCATACTCAACCTTTTTAATTATTACAAATAACCCACAATTTTAATCTTGTGTGTTTAACTTTAACACCTTAGGTTTTCAGAAAGATTATAAATAGGCAAGCGAGAAGTTGGGATATTTGTAAAGCCTTGAAAGCTAATGGTGTAATTTCTAATAAATTTTGTAATGTCACTTAACTCTTAGGGTCATTTTTATAATTTTCAAAGTTAAATGGGATTTTTCTGTAAGTAATCCAAGCCTCAGGGGTAGTTTTTTTTTAATAATTCTGCTACTTATAACAGTTTCAAGTCAAGCCCCTGCTTCAGCTCAATCAAAATTTCCATACAACACTTCAGGTTTTCATCAGATCATACAATAAAATGCATGATAAATATTATTAAAAAAAAAAAAGAATGGCTCAAAGCAAAGAATGTTTACTAGCTGACATTTTTTTAATAACAATTGATTCTAAGACCTTTCAAATAATTTAAGCCAAAAAACTTCTAAAGTCTTTCATTATCAGCAAGTACTAATCTTCACCAACGCAATTAATAGTTCATGTGATAGAAAGACAAAAGGAAACCAAAGTAATGAAGTAGCAGTAACATTACATCTTCTTATTCATGCATTTCTAGCTAGATGGTGTAAATTCTGAGTCGCATTCAAATTCAAAATTACATTAGACCGGAATAACGCAGACTCATTTCAAGTTTATTCAAACTTTTACCAGACAAACCATTCAAACAACCATTAATCTCATACCTATAAACGAGGTGAGTTGATGCAAAAGAAACCATCATCTACCAAAGAGTGAAAGTAACAAGGCTCAAACTAAAATAGGCATGATATAGAACCATGTACTCCATACATTTTAACAATGAAAAAAAAAGGTTGTAAATTTGATAATTGTTCCAAAATTTTCCATCTCTAGTGCCTCATGACTAAACAAGGTAGAAAAAGTTTCTTAATTCAAAAACAATATCAAGTTTACCTGATTGAGAAAGTTGATAAAAAAAAATACCCCAGCTTCAAGACCTGATTAAGAAAATAATTATGTATATAAATCCCCCAAAATAACAAGAATACGTACTACTAGAAAGAACCCTTTAATTTTTTAAGAAAATTAAACACAACCTACCAATAATTGCCAGAAACAAAACCTACTAATGGTATAAACATAAGATTCTTGTTTAAGATTGAAATTAAATACCTGTAATTCCCAGGTGCCCAATGAATCGAGAAAAGGAAGGGGAATTGAGATCAAACTCCAACTCCAGATTCTTGAATGCACGTTGAAATCCCTCTTAGTTTAATTCATCATCTTCGATATGTTCTTGATGTGGTTCAGTAGTTCAGTGTATGCTCTAAGACTGTCTGAAACTAAAACCCTCGCTTGGAAATCGTGTTTCATATGTGTGGTTCGGTGTTTTTACTTTTGCCGCCTCAAAATTCAGCCTATTCTAAAATGCTGCCACGCCCTCCCTCCTTTTCCCTACACGTGTGAAATTATATTTATTATATATACATTTAATAGTAATATATTAATTATATATATATATATATATATATATATATATATATATATATATATATATATATATATATATATATATATATATATATATATATATATATATATCATACAATAAGATAATTACATGTTTTTTGAACAACCAAAAGAAACTAACATGTCATGATTAGAATAATAGTGGATTGATAGTTTCAATAAATAATACATACACAAACATAATAATAATAATAATAATAATAATAATAATAATAATAATAATAATAATAATAATAATAATAATAATAGTGTCACGATTCTTAATCAAAATTAATCACTATCTTCTATCTGCAAATCATCATTTATTTCATCATCACTAGTGATTGGATCTTGTTGTTCAACGTTTCCGTACTCGGCTACGGTATCATCCTCCATGTCTTCATCATCATCACTATACAATTTATGTGTCATAGATGTACATGAAGACGCACCATGAGTCTCGACAACGTGGTCAGGTGGCATGTTATCTTGATGTAGCTACACATCCAACATACGACTGGGCAAACTTGTCACATCCATATGCCAATACGTACATTTCTTTAGATACTGATTAGGCATTATAATAAACCTGAAGTTCATGAAAATATCATATTAATGAAAAAGTAGATATATGTTTTGAAAGAAAAGTATCAAACAAAAGACTTTTCAGTTGTCTCAATAGTCGAGTATCGAGGTAAGCATATTCGTTGGTAGTGAATCAAACTTTTTACACCTACTTTTTATTAAAATAAAAAGCCCGTCCGCAAGAGAATGGAGCAATTGTAGGTGGTAAGTTGGACTCGAGTCGAATCTCGATGAAGACTAATCGGAAGCTATTTCGGTGTTTGGTTTTACGAATGAGAAAGCGAAGAAAAAGACACGCGATCAAGTTTTGGTTTGAGAGTTGTAAAATCTATAACGATGAATTAAACTACGAGCAATAAAGTCAAAAGCTTTGAAACGATTAAGAAAACGAGGGTTCTAATGCTCTAAAATCATCTCCACGATCACTTGGGCATTTCATCGAACACCTTACCTACGAGCTAGGAATGTCAATCCCAACTTGTAAATTAAGCGTCAAATAATCCCAATAGATGGTTCTAAATGACTCTAGGCACTAGAGCAATAAATTCTAGCCAACAACCATTAACATATTCAATAATATAATTTCAACGCAATCAAGAACACGATCAAATATTATGAAAAACTCGGAACAAACATTAATGGAGTTTTAAAGAACAATTACTCTAATAAGCATATAATTAAAAGCATGAAAATTTCAAAGCATTGAAACAAATAATATTTGAGAAATCATAACTAAACTACTCAAGCAAATAAGTCATTCCAATTGCAAAAAGCGAGAAAGTGTTACGAATTAATCGAGAAAAGTAACAACATTCAAACCAGAGATTAAACTACGAAATACGAACTTATCTATCTAACATATAAAATCTAAGAAACTAAAGTTAAAAACTGAAAAGTGGAATGAAGAAACGAAAAACAAACTAGGACACGAAGATTTGAACTTGAGATCTACAACTCTTCAACCCGAATCTTGAGCAAGATTGAAAAGGGACAAGAACTGAAGGAATTCTGTGTTATTCCCCCTCTCTCCAAGTCCCAGCACCGTTTTTCTGAAGTAAAACACCGGTATTTATAAGTTTCCAAGAATAAATGCCCAAATAACTTCCCAGTGTCGGAGCGTCGATCGACGAGCATCAAATCGATGCTTCAGAGAGTGATGTCAACAGGTGTGTCGATCTACACGGCAGGTCAAGGGCATCGACACGTGCGTTGACACGTGTCGTAGGCTTGCGTCGGCAGATGGCGTCGATCGACCCGCATGAAATCAACGCTTTAGAGGGTTACATCGACCTATCATCGGCAGATGGTCGATCAACATGTGCGGCTCTTGGGCGTCGACGCATGCGTCGACCGAAGGACTTCGCAGAACCTCGACACGTCGCTCGTCCAATCTTCTTCATTTTGAAGCTGAAAAAGAAAATAAACGAAATTAGGCTGCGACTTAAAAAATAAAGGAGAAAAAATATTAAACGGGATAAAATGAAAAAATACTAAAAAGAAGAGAACTGAAAAGAAAAGAAACCTAAAACCCGTTAAAACATGCAAAACACACACGAAAAATACACACAAATATGCACAAATCGGGTAGAAATCGAAGCGGACGTAACTTTCGGAGTTTGGCTCGAAATGACTATTATAATATGTTTCTGGAAGTGGAACGGCGAGACAAATTGAACTCATCGTGACTTGCAAGATGATGTACATGGTTTTAAGCCCAATTTTAAATGTTTTCATCCCGTTTTTGGTCTTTTTCTATTTTTGAGTATTTACTTTTTTTTAATTTTTCTGGTTTCCTTTTTATTCTAGGGTTTTGAGACATTTAAATATGTCCTATATCATTATATTTGACACTCAAAGTTAATAATCGTGGTTATTCAGAAATTCAAAGCACATGACTTGCTCGTTCAACCAACATACCCTAAATACGACCACTTGACTTGAAAATATTATTTTAGGTTTTATACTAAAAAACATAGTTTTTGCTATAATTATTTTCATTAACTTAAATATTATGACATTAGAGTAATTAATGGGGTTCTTAATGAATGAAATATGAATTAATATTATTTTGCCAAGAATACAACCTGAACTGTTGGTGAAGTGGGAAGTTTACAAACAGTCCTATCTACAGGTATATGGTTCGAATCCCTTGAACTTAGTTTTTTTCTTCTTTTTTTATTTCAATTTTACCCCACTTATAACAAATCTGAAAAACATAAATAACGTTCTTAAAAGTGATGCAGGAGCGGATCCCCACCCTCTTTCTATTTCCCGTTCCACTGCTCACAATCTTAGGCGCCTCCCCCTTTCTATTTCCCGTTCCACTGCTTACAATCTCCGGTGCCTCCTATTCCCACCGTTGCTGTATGTCTCCCTTTCCCACCATCGCCATCAGCCCAGCCCAGATTCAGGTATGTATATTTAATTATCTTTTTATATTTTTCCATTTTATCAAATTTTATTTCTTATATCCGCAATTTAGCTTAGGTCAAATGCTTTTATAAAATTCGGGCCTTCAACCCACAATAGATTGAGAAATTAATATGAATACATTGTAATTGTTGTTTGTGGGTCGAATTTTCTGATGAAATTCGGGGCTTCAATCTATAGTGGGTTGAGAAATTGAGTGAATATTTGAGTTCTTTAATGGGCTTGTATTTTGTTAGTATTTCATGGTGCTGATTTGATGTCGATTAAATATATTAAATTTAACTCTTACAAGACGATCGACGAATAGTTCATTAATCCAGATTAGTTTTGGCCAGACATAAATCCTCGGTTGCTGTTATTTAGTCTCTCCAAGCATATTCCGTAATAAGGTTCAATATCTTGTGGTTGTATCTAATATAAGATTCATTAGCTTAATAACACTTTTATTTGTGTTTAAAATTGATTCTTTTTGTTATGTCCTTCATTCCCGGTTGAGGGTAAAGCATGTAGATGACATATTTCTATTTATAATTCATGTGTTAACTTGTACTTGTGTCAGAAATTTGTTGTTGTGTGTTTTGTTTAGTGTTTGGTCTTCTCGTGTGGGAGTGGCTCGTCTCCTTATATGGGAGTGTCGTGTCTCCTGTACGGAGTGTCTTTGTCTTCTTCGACTAAAGTGTTATTTCAAGACTCTTGTGTAAAACGATATTATGTTCTTATACTTATTTTTTATAAATGATAGAAAGCTATCGTTCAGATGGGGAAAAAGACAATACTCAAACATCACCCATCTTTCATTTCTGAGGCAAAGTGTTTATTAAGAATTACCCAAATAATTTTACTATAACTAGGGCTGCAAAGAGTCGGTTTGATCCAAGACAAGCTTTTGAATGTCAAGGCTCGGCTCGTTTAAGAAATTAATGAGCACAAGCTGGACTGAGTTTTTATCGAGACAAAAAACTATACACTTGAACTCGACTCGTTAAACTTAAGAAGCCTAAACTCAATCTCTTTGAGTTTTCAATGAGCTTAAATGAGCCTGAGCTTGAGCTCATTTGTTATATAAATATATAAAATAAAATATAAATAATATGTATTTAACTTGATGTAATATATAATATAAACTATGTATATTATTATATATAGAGTTCGTGAGCCTCTTAATGAGCCAACTCGCAAGCGAGGTAGCGAAATTAAACTTAAGGTCAAAATCAGCTCATTAAATAAATGAGCTCTATTTTGATCACGAGCTTGACTCGTTTACTAAATGAGATAGAGTCTAGCTGGACATCAGATCTCCATATCAGAAACGTCCGCCTCAAAGTGTCGAGGCGTACGTCTTTAGGCGGATGTGCCTTGACACGCTTGAGGCGTCCGCCTTAGTTTGGAGGCAGTTTTTTATTTTCCTTTTCAATTTCCCCTTTTATGTTATTCTTTTATTTATTATTATTTATAAATGTATTACACTGAAACTTACCATGCAACTTCTGGAGTTCTTGAAATTGGTGAAGAAACTAAGGTAGGGGGTGGACAGAGTTGAGACTAGAATAAGTTGGAAAACCCATTATTTAATTTCTAGATATTTTTAAGGGAAAAAAACTTTTTGCCCTCCAAACTATTTTGATTTTCACAGTTTACCATACAAACTTTTTTTTGGGACAACTCCATATGAACTATGCGTTTTTTGCAACTTACCCCCTGAAATCAGAATTTTGGTGGTTTTGGATACCAAATCCGGTTTGTTAAGGGTTTTTTTGGTAACTTCAATCCTTATTTCTAATCCTCCCCCTTTCTCCGCCCGAATCTACAATGATAACGGCACGGCGGACTTCCTCTCCATGGTGAAAAAGATCAGCAACGACATTTCGCGACTTAAAGAACCGTCGTGCCGTTATCATTGTAGAAATGGTAGATTAGGGCGGAGAAAGGGGGGAGGATTAGAAATAAGGAGTGGAGTTACCAAAAAAACCCTTAACAAACCGGATTTGATATCCAAAATCACCAACATTCTGATTTCAGGGGGTAAGTTGCAAAAAACGCATAGTTCAGATGGTGGTTTGTCCCAAAAAAAATTTGTATGGTAAACTATGAAAATCAAAATAGTCTAGGAGGCAAAAATTTTTTTCCCTATTTTTAATTTTAATTTTTTTAATGTACAGAGAAGGTGGAGGTTAGTGTATAAATATAAGCTAAATTGAATTGGTCAATTTTATGATGGCCGACAAAAAGTGGTTAGGAAGAAATATAATGGTTGCACATTGAATAATGGCTGCATTTTAATTGAATATAAGCTAAATTGAATTGGCTTCTCATTATTATTATTTTTATCATGAAATATTATTTACAAATAATTTTCTTACTTTTTTAATAGAAATAATGGTCAACAAACTTGATGTTATTTCATGATTGTGTATAATGTCCATCAAGTTTTGTTTCAATAGGTTGTGTATAATTTTCTACTTAATTTGGACTTCTATTTTTCTTAATTATTTTGTGTTGTTTATTAGGTGAGATGAATTTGTGTTGTTCTTAATTCCGCTTTTTTCGATCGTCCAGTAAGAGTTAGATTGGGTTCTTTTGAACAAATCTGTAACCCTAATCTCTAAAACCAGTCTATAACCTTAATCTGTAAAACCAAGTCATCCACACGCAAGGGAGCTTGAAGATTGACGTTCCAAGACGCAAGATTCAAGTTCAACACATCATCTTTCCTATTTTATCAAGGATTATGTTTGTTTATCTGAACCTTTTCTTTTATTTTCTTAACTCCATGAGTGAGTAAACTTATTATCTAGTTCTAGGGATGTTGAAACCCTCGTGAAACTATGTTTAATTGATTTATGCAATATTGTTTTTCGTTCGTCATATGCGATTGTTTGGGTTGTTCTATTTTCAATTCATGATTGTTTAATTTTTAATTTGGCTTGATCACCTAGATTAGGGATTGGTTATCTATTGCTATAAATAGGATTGCTTCCCGTGTAATTGTCGTAGTTACTATTTCTCTGAAGCAACTAATGATTGTAAATCGTTAGGGACAACACAACATAGGTTGAATGAACCGAGCTTATGCATTTGTTGCCTAGATTAATCTATTGGCCTAATAATTAATGTTGTTGTTGGGTTGAACCTAGAGAGCTTATTCTAGGTTATTCAATAATTAGATTCAACTAAAGAGCTTATTTTAATTGAGTACACAGTAAGGGTAAATTCGAGTAGCAGAGCTTATTGCTACTTAGGGTTTTTAATCGCATGTGATGAATGAATTATGATATTGTAGTTGGTTAAATGAGTGAATCGAGGGTGGAAACTGAACTAGAACTAGGCCTTAATTATTATTGAATTCTTCGTTAATTATTTTCTTGCTAGTTTAATTAATTGCTTGTTTATTTTATTAGTTGAATTAATTTATAATTCCTTACCCAATCATTTATTTAAATAAAATACGAATCATCACAATCTAACTACACTCCTCATGGATTCGACCCTTACTTATCGCTACAACTAGTTAGTGGAGAGAAGCTGAGGAAAATAAATTATTAAATTTGACGCTTGACGACGGGCGGTCATATTTTGGCGCCGTTGCCGGGGAGTGGCGCGTTTAAGTTGTGATTTTTACGTATTTATTATTTTACGTTTTTTAAATTTAAAAAAATCAAAAATATTTAAATTTTCTTTTGGAATGACAGCGTACTCTCACCAATTTTATGATTATGACGCTAGGTATGGAATGGAGAGACAACCTTTTGAGCATGACGGATCGCGCTTCAATTATCAATATCCACAATACTATCCCAAGCCATTGGTTGAACAAAATTCCGGACCATCATTAGAGGAATTGGTGAAATCACTTGTGGCTAGTACATTGGAATTTCAGCAAGACAGGATTAACGCTGGGATCACTAAGCGGACTATGGAAAGGATCCCTCTGGTTCGACCATGCAGATTGTGGCAAACATTTGATCATGTTACCGATGATTGTCTAACGCTACGAGCTAGGATTGAAGCAAATCGAAACCGGCAACGAGAGTATGACCCTTATCCTTACGAGCCAAGATGGGGGGACTCTCCAAATTTTCAAAGGAGACAAGATTTTTTGGAACAATATGATAACCGTCCCCAAGCACAACAAGTGTACCCAGAGCTCGTAGAGATGGTGAAAGCCATGGAACTGACCTTGGAGTTCCAACACGACATTCGGTCTAGTTTAAAGAAGTTAGAAACTCAAATGAGTCAAATGGCAGACCACCTAAGGCAGTTGGATGTGCAGTTGGAGGAGCAATCTCCGTTTGAATCTGAGATGAACATGGAGGGTGTGAGTGCCATTATACCGCAAGATGTGGAGGAATTCAAAGCTCCGGAGGTTTTAGTGCCTGAGTTGGAGGATGAATACGATATGGAGGAAGAAGAAACAAGGCGGACACGTGATGATCATAGTCTGCCTGAGCTTACAAATGATGTTCCTAATTCCATCGTTTCTCCTACAGTCGAGACTACGAATGATTCCATCATTTATCTAATCGAAGATGAGCCAAATCCAGAGTTGACGCCATCATGGACCGAGTACCAAGTGATGAAGGAGGATGAGGAGACGCTTGTGCGTGTTGAAGATTTAGAGGAGGTGGTGACTACGATCCTTCCATTTGTGGTGGTGAACGAATCTACTTTTGCCAAATAAATGAAGAGCCACCACAAAGCCGAAAGTATCCAGTCAAGCACCCAACGGAAGAGACGTACGAAGAAGTAATTTTTTAGAAGGAGGAGACCGATGAGCTTCCGTTCGTGGTGATGGATGAGACTATTCTTGCTAATGCCTATAAGAGGTCACCACAAATTCGAAAAGACCCAGTTAAGCATCCAACGTCGAAACAGATGCGAATTATGGAGGATGAGGTCGTTGGCATTCCGTGCACTTTGAGACCTCTTCCGAAACCACCATGGAATTGAGGGGTAACACGTCGAGTTGACGACGTTAAACAAAAGCGCTTATTGGGAGGCAACCCAACGTTTACTTGTTTTCTTTTCTATTTTTTCTTATTTTTCTTGCAGATTGGGAGGCGATGTCTTGTTTTGGATGTGTGGGCCACTTTTCAAAGGACCAAGCATCTTGTTCAATAGGACCACGACCCTCGACATTTCCCCGGGTGATTTCTTTTCCTACTCTTTCCCCATGATATTATGATGTGCTTGTTCTTGTTTTGCATTCGCTTGGGGACAAGCAATGTTTAAGTTTGGGGGAGTGAGTTATTGTGATTATATTGAGGAGTTTTGTACTAAAAACTTGATAAATTTTGACAATTTTTGTGATAAACACCGGGGGATTAAAAGGAAAAGATAAAGAGTACTTGCTTGAATTGCCTTGATGAACTACGTTTCGGTTAAAGTCTTTAGTCGTCATTTGATTTAGAGGTCAAAGGTACGCATGTTAGTATTTTTTTTGTGATTCATATGTGGGGTTTCAATTTTAGATTATTATGTTATTGATATGTACCTGTGGTTGCCGTACTTAATATGAGTTTGTGTGGGGCCTTGAAGTTGGCGGTTGCGTGATGATATCTCGTTAGTAGAAACAGAAGTCAAATAAAGTCCGGTTGGGGTATACCGGCATGGTGAAAGTAGAAAATTGAAAAATCAAAAAGAATTGAGGTGCCAAAACAGCTGCCTATCCGTATTTATCAAGTGCATTTGCTTACAAATTCCAAAGAGCGAAGTCCAACGAAAATGCTAGTAGCTCAACAATTCATGCACATGCTCAAAGGCGCATCACACTATCAAAATCTCAAAACATGGCGGAGGTGAACTCAACAATCACACACCCAATCAAGACAATCCTCATGTCTAGCGCCTTATCATCACTATGAAGTCAAGGACGGTAGTGCGGAGCTGCGGGCCTCAATTGAAAAAATAAAAAAATAAATAAATGGGAGAGAACGAGATATTTGATCAATTCCAACGATTGATAAAGCCAAACCATTGAGTGGCAAGGGGGCACCATAGTACATTGATGTGACGTCTATAAGAAGGGGTTGCCAAGCTACTGGGATCACTTAGGCCAATACATGACACGTCTAAGATCTCTAAAAATATAGTGGTGTCTAGAGTCCGAATAAATTCACTTGGGTAATTTGAGTGAGTTACTTATATTATGTTTGTCCTATGTTTTAATTCTTCATATTGCTTGAGGACAAGCAAGGTTTAAGTTTGGGGGATTTGACAAACGAGAAATTACATGCTAATTGATGGTTTAATTCCAGTGATTTTATGTGCTTAATAATATCATATATGCTTATTTCTCGTGTAATTGTTATTAGGAGCAATCAAGCACCAATCGTATATTTCTTCTTTATTTTGCAGTAATTGGTGCTACATTTATCGAAGGATGTCTCACAAGGAAGTAGAGAAACGAGGATTGACGAATCGAGAAGAGAAGAATCAAGAATCAGGATGATGCGTCGATGACGCGTCGACGCCGAGGATGGACCGCATTAGTCGACGCGATGTGCGGTTGACGCCGAAGTCTGGCTCGCGTCAGTCGACGCTACGTCGATGCTATGTCGACGCTCATGTTCTGAAGCGTCGATGTCGACCCATGCAGTCGACGCTACGTCGACGCTCATGCTCTGAAGCGTCGATGTCGACGCATACAAGACGATGCACGTTGGACGATGCAGGCAGGTGATTCGCGTCGACGCCGAGGGCTGGTTTGCGTCAGTCGACGCTCCGTCGACGCCGACTCGGCGGAATTATTTTAGGAAGTATCTTGGGCAGCAAGAAAAAGGAGTTCTATATAAACCCCGACCCTATTTCGTCCTAGAGGCAGAATATAACATATCCTAGGGTTCTAGGGAGGTCCAGAGAGGTTCCAACTCGTTCCAAGTCATCCACACTGAAGGGAACTTGAAGATTGACGTTCCAAGATTCAAGATTCAAGTTCAACACATCATCTCTCCTATTTTATCAAGGATTATGTTTGTTTATCTGAACCTTTTCTTTTATTTTCTTAACTCCATGAGTGAGTAAACTTATTATCTAGTTCTAGGGATGTTGAAACCCTCGTGAAATTATGTTTAATTGATTTATGCAATATTGTTTTTCGTTCGTCATATGCGATTGTTTGGGTTGTTCTATTTTCAATTCAGGATTGCTTAATTCTTAATTTGGCTTGATCACCTAGATTAGGGATTGGTTATCTATTGCTAGAAATAGGATTGCTTCCCGTGTAATTGTCGTAGTTACTATTTCTCTGAAGCAACTAATGATTGTAAATCGTTAGGGACAACACAACATAGGTTGAATGAACCGAGCTTATGCGTTTGTTGCCTAGATTAATCTATTKGCCTAATAATTAATGYTGTTGTTGGGTTGAACSTAGAGARCTTRTTCTAGGTTATTCAATAATTWGATTCAATTAAAGAGCTTATTTTAATTGAGTACACAGTAAGGGTAAATTCGAGTAGCAGAGCTTATTGCTACTTAGGGTTTTTAATCGCATGTGATGAATGAATTATGATATTGTAGTTGGTTAAATGAGTGAATCGAAGGTGGAAACTGAACTAGAACTAGGCCTTTATTATTATTGAATTCTTCGTTAATTATTTTCTTGCTAGTTTAATTAATTGCTTGTTTATTTTATTAGTTGAATTAATTCATAATTCATTACCCAATCATTTATTTAAATAAAATACGAATCATCACAATCTAACCACACTCCTCGTGGGTTCGACCCTTACTTATCGCTACTACTAGTTAGTGGAGAGAAGCTGAGGAAAATAAATTATTAAATTTGACGCTTGACGACGGGCGGTCAGTTATGTGTAACGAGCCCTTGGCTTTATTATCTTCCCTTTTTCCTCAAACAGGTGTAATTCTGGCCTAATATTCAAGCTTTGTAGATATCGTCTTGCATAAGGATTATCCTTTGACTTCTGCGGATCATCCATGATGGTCCCTACGGCACTATCACACACATTCTTCTCTAAGTGTTTCATGTCGATATGGTGTTTCAAGTTATTGCTAGACCAATAAGGGATCTAAAAAAATGTTTTTTTTTTCAATTCAACTCAACGGCATATTTTCGAGTCTTTACACCGCCATCGTTCTTATGTTTCTCAGGGGTATTGGTCTAACTCAATTTAGTTAGATCGATATGTCTGTCATTATTTTTCTTACTGGAGGGATCCGACGTTCTGGTAGACCATTGAAGTCACGGAAACTCCTCCATCTATAGTGTATCGGAAGAAACATTCTAGCACCAAAGTATACTATCTTTCCTAATATGCGCATCGATGGGTTTTCATCATTACATGTGGGACATGCCATATAACCTTGCCCGCTCGACCCTAACATACTACTTCTTAAAGGGAAGTCATTAATTGTCCACATTATTGCTGCTCGCATGCGAAATAGACCCTGATTTTTGGTGGCAGCATCAGGTGTGTCCACACCAACTGACCACACAAATTTCAATTCATCCACAAGAGGTCACATGAATATGTCAAAATCTTCTCTTGGGGATTTAGGTCCGGGTATCAATAGTGTTAGAATCAAATACTAAGACTTCATGATAAGCCATGGCGGAAGATTATAAATTGTCAATATTACTGGCCACATGCTGTACGCCTGACTCATATCACCAAATGAGTTGATTCCATCAGCTGCAAGTTCAAGACGAATGTTGCGTCGCTCACCATAAAACTTAGGATCTTTATTGTCAAATGCACGCCATACTTTTCCATCCCTTGTATGTGTCATAACATCCGCGCTTGTATGATGCTCAGTACTATGCCAACGCATAAGCTTCGCAATCTCTTCCATTGCCAATAAACATTTCAATCTTAGGATGATAGGAAAATATCGCAAAACCTTATGTGGAATTTTGCTTCTATAACCTTTTCCACTATTCTCTCGCCAACGTGATTCTCCACAGACTGAACATGTTTTTTTATTGGCATGATCTTTATAAAACAGTGCATAATCATACTTACAAACACTTATGTTCTCATACCTGAGACCCAAACTTGTAAGCAACTTCTTAGCCTCATAATGTGAGTTGACAAGTTTCATCGACGGGAATGCATGTTTCAAAAACTTAAGCAACTCTTCAAATGAACTATTTGTCCACTTGTTATTCACCTTGATATTCATCAACTTTACTAGAAAATCCATGGAAGAGAATGATGAAATCCCTTCATATAATTTAGTGTTCATAGACTCGTACACATTATGATACTGCTCATCAGGTCCCTCTGTCCCGTACTCATCATCTTGGTCCATGTCTGGCATCACATTTGTCAGGTCATCCATCATTTCAAAGTCAACGTCTGACGGACCACGTTGGTGCGATGGACCAGGTTGGTGTGATGGACCAGATTGATGTTCTGGTGAATGTTCTCCGTGATAAATCCAATTATCATATGATGCGTCAAACCCATACATGTCAATATGGATTTGAATAGCTTCCAACTTCTGAGACTCCACATTTAAACACTTATTACACGGGCACTTGATCAAGCCTTTCATATTCACAAGAGGCCTACACTTGTTAATAAACTCTCTCACTCCACACCTGAACTCTGCGAACATCTTATTCGTAATACGCGTCCATGTCTTATCCATCACCATATTTGAAATCCTAAAAAAAAAGAAAAAGGACCAAAATAAGTTATCAAAAACTACTCTGATGTGTGTGCTAATTACAAAAAAAAAAAAAAGGTTTCAAAAATCATGAAATACACATTGCTCCTCTAGGTTGAATGCTTATTTTTCAATCGGTTAAATGATTGGATACATAAATATATTATGCCATCAATTAATACTTGAATATTGAAAATAAATATGCTAATTTTTTATAGATGATTTTTTATTCTTCAGTTTCTTAGGATTCTTTAGTTATTTATTTTAGTTTTTCATGGATTTGATTTAATGTAATTGAGTATTGAAAAAAGTTTGTTTTTATTCCTGAAAATATGTATTAATCTACATTATAATTCTCCCGATCTTAAATAATAAATATCAAAATCTAGGAATAACAAATAAAAAAAAATACTTAGCATCCCCTAAAAAATTCAGAATTTGGAAATGTTGTTGTAATATCATGAGCTTTCAATTTGTTAGTTCTAAAGCTAACCTATGCCTTTTCAAATTTATTAGTTTTATTGTAGGAATATTTATTCAATAATTATCTAAAAATATGGGTTTTTAACACAAATACAAAATATACCAGAATGAATTCATACCTTTATTTTGTATTCTCGAACATTGATTGCTGCTTGGTTCTTGTTTGATGATGGTTCTCAAAAATATGGATGTTTGCTGCTTGGTTCCAAATATATGGTTCTTGTTTGCTGCTTGGTTGCCTTTACCTTGATTATTGCTTGGTTATTGTTTGGTGCAGGGTTAATATTGAAAGACAGTAGTAAAATACTGAAAGGACAATTCGTTACAAAACCTCTTTAGAGCAAAGAGAATAATAACCGAGAATATTGGTTGTCAGTTGCTTCCACATTCTTTCTATGTGAGAGGAGAGATATAAAAGTGAAGTGGTAGGTTGTTGGAAATTAAAGTAAGTATACGAGTTATTGGGAGGACTTTCTGTGTGAGAGGAGAGATCTAAAAGTGAAGTGGTAGGTTGTTGGAAATTAAAGTAAGTATACGAGTTATTGGGAGGACTTTTTTATATTGGAATGACTTGTCGTTGCAATACATATTCCATTAAATCACTCCCAGGATATTAAATTACGGTTGGTGGAGGTTATTAATGGTTTGAGTATTTGAACGACTTTAGTTATTTATAGAAATGACAATATTTCCTCCCTGAAGACGGATAATATAGCAACGACTTTGTATCAACATGCACGACATCTGTCGTTCTAAATTTTTATCCGACCTATAGGGACGAAAAATAGATGTTGTCCCTATATATACTATTTATAGGAACAACGAATATGTCGTTGCTAAATTGTCGTCCCTCTTAAGCATTATTCTTTTAGTGAAAAGAATTCTCTGGAACAATCAAGAAGCTGAAAACACTATCGAGCCCAACCCACACTATTTATTGCTCCCTCGTAAATCATGAGATTGGATATTCATGGAATATATACTCCTTAAAAAACAAATCTATTTGAGTTATAGAAAAATATAAAATCACCTCTATATATTAATGCAAAATCCTCCTAACCTATGTGTCTTCTTCGTATGCTTAGTTTGACAAATAAAAAATTCTAGTTCTTCGTTTGGTTTTGTGTCATCCAAGCCTAATATTACCTAATTTAATACTTTTCTTTTTATTTCATCTTACATAATTTAACTCTTTTATTATACTTTTCCTTATTCAATGCTTTTCTTTGATTCTCCTAATATAAAAATATAAAAAAAAGTCATATATAATTAGTAGATAAGATCTAAATTAGTTATTTTAATTAAAAGACAAACTACATATGAAATAATTTTAATTAAAAGAAACTTTGTTATAAAAATAATTAAATATGTTTATTGATAATATAATTTAAGATAATTTTATTTTGGAGTTTCAAATATTCTATATAGGTAAAATATGAGTTATTTACAATAATCTAAGTATGTAACTAAATATTAGTAATGTATTCTTTCCCGTGATGCCACGCGAATATCACCCCATTCACGTCCGGCTTTCGACCAATCCTCGAGTTCTTAGACTCCACCCGAAGCCCGCTTCACCTACGAGCCAGCTCTCGGGCCATCTACATTCATACTCGAGTGCGCAACTGTTTCCCGAAGTCCAATTCTCCTATGGACCAAGGATCGGGCCATAAGCAATCTCATCCCGCATGGCACTATAGCGTGCTTGCTCCTTTCTCGGCATTAAGGGTCTTTCGTTTGTCCCCACCGCATTCTCGTGTGCTCGGCACTCCCTCGGGGCGTCCGGGGGCAGTACCTTTAATGGAGCCCATGTTCGCAACCTTGCCCGAGTAGGCACGGCGGGTTTCCCTCAAGCCCACAACGTAATCTTGATAAAACCAAAAAGATTGGTTACCAAGAATAGGAGGTACTAACTTCAAATCTGAGATCAGCGACCTGAATAGTGATTAGTAACGTCACAACGACCTGATTGATATCTAAGAACCTCCTAGCGATCTGATCGACCCTGTAAAATAACACCCTCAGCTAAGGCGGTGGACGACCTCGGCGAAGGTCCTCCGATGATTAAGTCAGAAAGCGCGAGAGATAATTTGAGAGCTCAAAGTAGGATTAAATCAACTTAAAAATAAAGAGAGGCGTTTACCCCTTTTATAGAGGCGAGAGAAGTGTTCCCCAAGCTAGGGTTACCTTCTCCCACTACAATTCCATAAATACCACAACCGACTTAGAATTATGATTTCTCCTATATGCTAAGTTCCCATAAATATTGGATCTCTCTCTTAAATTACCAGAATAGGCCTGGGCTTGTGATTCTTTCAATACAGTCCGCCGGGACCCCACAATACCATCCATATTAGCCCATTCGGGCCTAATATTTACAAAGCCCATTATCGAGCTACCAGATACCGCCGAGCCAATAAAATCATAAAAGGTCGCGACCCTATATGAGAGCTCACCCTCATACTGCAGGTCGCTACTCTCAAAACCAACTCGCCCACCTCTTAGAAGGAATGCTCCTTCTGAAAAAGGAGGTCGCTTACCATAAATACCAACATGAATATTTAGTGTCGTATCAGCTAGTCCCCCATATTCTGGTTGATTTGAGGTACGAAATCAAGTAGAATATGTTAAAAAATTAAAGAACACACCAACCAGAAGCCGCGTTAAAAGCTCAAGCATAAATCATAGGCAAAGTTACCCTATTAGCTTACCGAAATCCCACACCATAATTCAGAATAACCCAGCTCGCCACACCGAGCTATAGCAATGATCACTCAACAAAAACCCACCACGTAGAATCACGACCTCTAAAAGGTCAGCTTTCTTAGCTCGCTCAGCCCCCAGGAAGAATACTCCTCCCAAAAGAAGAGGTTGCTTATAAATCCCCATATTTCATATTCGCCGACCTTAATACATCTATCGACCTGAAACCATAAAATTTTCTATCTGCGACCTACAGTGATATTCATGAACAATAATCCACGGATATAATCTTGTGTTTTCCAAAAGTCAAAACACGCTTCCCTTTATCCATCACATCCCTTTAAAGATTCATTAAATGCGACTTGGCAGTATGTCGTACACGTGCACCCCCACATATTCTCACAATATATTAAACAATGTGGGCCCAAAATGAAAGGCCCAAAACATTCCTAAAAAACCCTACCAACTTCCCGCTCTAATCTGTCACTTCAGCTTTTCACGCCGCCCAAAACACACAAAACCCCCCCATGTCCACCTACTCGTCACTTTTACCAAAAAACACAAGTAAAATTGCCAGTTTTGCCCAGTAAAAAAGCTCATGATCTCTCCAACCTACAAGGATTATCAGCACCCCCATTGACCATCTTCAACATCAACGACCACGAAAATGAGTAAGTCCCCTGAATCTCTCCTTTTCAGCAATTAATTTTAATTTAAAATTATATATTCATTGCATCTGCTGAGTATTGTTGCATTTCCTGCTTCTCTCTCCTTGTGCTTTTCAATTAATGGAGAAATCAACATCTTCCAACCCTTATTCTCAAAACCCAGACCTCTATCCCGATTCTATTCCCACTGAAAGCCATTACATTCTTAAAAGAAGATGAAAACAACCTTCCTCTCCTTCCCCCGACCTACATGAAGAACCGGAAGGTGACGTTAGTTGGATGGAACATGAGGCCCAGACTAGGGCTTATACCAAGGCCCAAGCCCTTTTAGATATTATACCCGAGGATCCCTCCCCTACCCCTTTAACTACTGAGAACATTCCTCTATCAAAACCCAACAATCCATCACATTGTGAACATTTCTTGGAAAACCCAGTGACTATAGTACCTTCCTCAGATGCTACTGACCTGCTTCCATTACCCCAAGCGACCAGGGTAATTAAACATAACTATTGGATACTACCTGACCCAGAGAAACTTGAAGATTTCAAAAAAGCACTCAACCTCCCTGAGACCGCCAAAATGGATTTACCCAACACTCTCCAATCAGAACCCATGCAACCTCCCCCAGATCATATCACATTTTTTGATGAGCTACTTAGGTCGGGATTTAGATTCCCACCACACCAATTTTACATCCACATAGCTAATATTCTCAAAATCCCCCTTCTGCAAATATCCCCCAATTCCATGAATTTATGGTGAGATATATTATTTTGTGTAAATACTATAATACTCTGCCTGACCCAGGACTTTTCCACTTCTGTTTTCAAATAAAATATTAAAAAAAGTCATTTTATTTTTTTGCTCGCTCTGGCGAATCCCGCTTTTTGGTAAATCCTCTGTCCAAAGTGCCTGAATGGTGAAGAAAATTCTTCTTCATTCACAACACTAAGAGCTGGCCCTTTGATAGCGAGCTGCAATACCATACCCCAAACCAATCCGATCCTCGCAGTCCTAAGCACTTTCTCACTTTGTGCAAAAAATACTCCGACCAGCTCGCAGAATGGAGTAAGCGCCCATTTGACGTGGTGCGACTCACTAGCCGGTCCAAGATTTTCTCCTTCGTGGGCATCGACTCTCATCCCGTCGATCCAGATCTTGCCTTGAACCGATCAGAGTTCGGTAGGTCTCCTGAGTTATAATACTTCTCCTCACTCACAATATCCATAAATTAATTTTAACCAAGTGCTTCATTTATTGCAGAGGCATTTGTCAGTACTTGCGTATCATCGAGCTCGGAAGGAGCGACTGTGATTACGGACCCGAGCCCCGCAACGACATTGGTGCCATGGCCTTTTATAGTCCATGTAGATGATGAAGTGGAGGTCGCGCCTGATAACCGCGACGAGGTCGCTGACGCTGAGGAACGCCTGCCACTCTCAGCGGTTCTCTCGAAAGGAAAGAGAGTTGCACGTTCGTTTCCCAAACAGGCACCAAAGCTTTGACATCTTTGCAAAACCTATGGCGGCACCACATCTATCTCTCCAAGCTTAGAGAAGGAATTGGCCAACTGTGAGGATGCGACCAAGATAAAAGAAATCCTTCAAGAACGCACTCTGACTCAGGTAATCCCATTTCTCAAACCTGGCTTCCTTAAAAAATCCGCCAAAATTTGGTTACAAATTTATCTCTTTGTTCCATCTTAATACAGCTGGATACTCTATACTCCATGCTATCTAATCAATTTTTGGCCCGCTCTGTAGACTGCGACCTGCAGAAGACATGCGATGAGCTAACTACTCAAGCCGAGAAGCAAACCCAACAACTGTCTTTAACACAAGGGGAGTTAGACCAAGCCCGCAAACAGCTGAGTGCTCGTGAAAAGGAAGTCAGCATTCTGAGGAGTCAAGTGAACAGTATGACTGATGAGACAGCTCGTGTAACAAACGAGCTCAGAGAGCAGATTCAGAATCTCGAGGAGATCGTGCAGGCCAAAGAGGAGCAAAACCAGGTAGCCCACGAACAAGGTATTGTTGAAGGTCGTCGGACCTTCTTAATGAGTAAGGTAGGCCAGAAGTTCGTGGACTCCTACCGAGAGGAGCTGTTGAAGGCCTACAAAAGGTCAACTCTGTACTTTGGCAAGATGGTCGTAGGCAGCAGGGAATGCGTCTACAAGGCTGCAGGAATAATCAAGGACCAGCTCGCGGCCATGAATGACGCATATAACCCCGACGTGCCATCTATTATCGACATGCTCCCCAAATTCAATTCTTGGAAGGGCAACATGAAGCATCCAAAAGATGCTCAATGGTGGTTTTCATGTCAAGGCCGAGCCGTATGGTCCGCCAAGATGGGTGCCGAGCTGGACGCACCTCTTGAAGACAATGTACCTGCTTCCGGGCAAAATATTTCTTGAACAATTATGTAATATCAAACTTATAACGAATGAACAATTCTGCTCATTACGCTTATTATAAATTATCCTTGTATGTTTTAAATATGCGAATTAAACTTAAACATAAGAAGCCTCAGCAAACCACATAATATCCCAAGCAAGATAATTATAACCTGTAATTCAAATCCCCATGAGTAAACTATAAACTCCATACAAGCATCGGTTCACAAAACAACACTCAATCGACCTTTATAAGCATCGGTTCAAAAAATTACACACATATACCTCATAAAACCGCCACTGAGGCGTAATACTTCTTCCGATAGAAAATATTCCTGCTTCTAGGTAGAGTTTTCCCTTGGGCATTTTCAAGAATATAGGCACCACCGCGCAACACCTTGATCACTTTGAACGGTTCTATCCAGTTTGGTTCTAGCTTCTTGGTATTGTGTATTGCATCAACCCGCCTCCACACGAGGTCACCGACCTGGAAGTGTTGATGTTTAACACGTTTGTTGAAAGCTGCCTGAACTTTCTATTTGTAATGTTCCACGCGGGCCGCAGCTTTGTCTCGTATTTCATCGATTGTTTCAATTGCTCCCCTTGCCAATATTTCATTTTCCTCCACATTGAATATTGATAAATGCTGTGAGCCCCCTACTATATCTGCAGGAATGACAGCTTCAATCCCATAAACCAATCTAAATGGCGACTCCCCTGTAGAAGTTTGGGGAGTTGTTTGGTAAGCCCATAAGACTGACGCGAGCTCTTCCTCCCAAATACCTCCTGCTTTTTCCAACCGTAGCTTAATTCATTGCACATTAATACGGTTAGTAACCTCAACTTGCCCATTAGTCTGGGGGTGTGCCACAAAAGTAAGTCGCTGCTTCATCCCCATCTCTTTACACCAGTCTCGAATTTTCCGCCCATTGAACTGGATTTCATTATCCGACACCAACACTCGTGGAACACCAAACCTGCAAAAAATATTATTAAAAATAAATTTCATCATGTCTTGCTCACTTATGCCCGTAACCACTTCAGCTTCCACCCATTTTGTAAAATAATCAACTGCCACCACCAAGTATTATTTATTGCCTAGTGTTTTTGGAAAAGGCCCCACAATATTGATTCCCCACTGTGCAAAAGGACAGGGCGAGCTCATAACCATCATTTCCTGAGATGGTATATTGATAACCGGAGCATGCATCTGACATTTTTTACAAGTTCTAACTAGGTCGCCCGCCATACCCTTCATTCCTGGCCAAAAGAAACCAACCCTCAATGCTATCCTAACCAGCGCCCTACTTTTTGCATGATCACCACAATACCCTTCATGTATTTCTTTTAACACCTCCAATCCCTGTTCTTTGGCCAAAAACTTTAAAAAGGGACTAAAACGCGACCTTTTGTACAACTCCCCATTCATAACGCAAAATCAAGACTTTGTTCTGGCTTCTTTTGTTGTCAACTGTGACGCATCTTCCTTCGCCTTAACAAGAACTTCCCAAATCGGTGTACACCAATCATCTTTTATCTCTATCTCCATAATCTCTTTGCCTTTTTCCACACTACTATGGCCTAATTCCATCAATGTAATTTTTCTAGTATCACAAGTCTCCAGTGCACCTGCTATCCGAGCTACCTGATCAGCTCTAATATTATCAGCCCGCGGAAAATGTTCCAATTTAAATTCTTCAAAGCGCACAACCTCCTCTTGAAGTTTCTTCAAATACACCGCCATGCATTCCTCTTTTGCCTCAAAAGACCCATCGAACTGACGGGCCACCAATTGGGAGTTCTTATATTCCCACACCTCTTTGCTTCTAGATCGCTAGCCATTTTCACACCCTGCAACACCGCCTCATACTCGGCTTCATTATTAGACGCCTTGTATCCCAATTTTATTGCGAAATGCAAATTTCACCTTCCGGGCTGGTTAACACAATTCCCAATCCATCCCTCGATACCATAGTTGATCCATCAGTATGTAACATCCATGCCTTTATTTCATAACCCGGTTCAGATGGGCTCACCATCTCCTGCAGGAAATCCGCCAACACTTGTGCCTTGATGGCTGCCCGAGGTTCGTATACAACGTCGTATTCACTCAATTTCACTGCCCATTTCACCAGCCTTCCAGAAACGTTTGGATTACTCAAAACCTACTTTAGGGCCAAGTTAGTGCGTACCTTCACCTTGTGACTCAAAAAACATGGCCGCAATTTCCTTGCTATACAAATTAGCGCAAAACCTCCTTTCTCTAGCTCGGAATAATTCAACTCGGCACCACGTATCATTCTTCTAATATAATAGATAGGTTTATAGATATCTGCATCCTCTCTGATGAGCACCAAACTCACGGCGACCTCTCCGACCGATATATACAAGATCAGGTCTTCTCCCGGCATCGACTTAGTTAATAATGGTATCTCATTTAAATATTCTTTCAGCTTTTCAAACGCTTCTGTAGCCTCCTTAGTCATTCAAACTTGGACCCTTTCCCGAGTGCCCTTAAAAAGGGGACGCCCTTTTTGCCGACCTGGAAATAAAACGATTAAGACCTGCAATCCGACCTGTGAGCAACTGTACATCCCTCACCGTTTGAGGATGTGGCATCTCCAAAATAGCCCACACCTTCTCTGGGTTAACCTCGAGGCCTCTCTCCGTCACCATATATACCAAAAAATTTCGAGATCGCACCCCAAATGCACACTTGTTTGGATTGAGCTTCATCCCGTACTGTCTTAGTATAAGAAAAGTTTTTCTCAAATCCTCTACATGGGATTCTTCTTTCTTACTCTTCACAAGCATATCATCGACGTAAACCTCCATAGTGGACCCCAACAGGTCCTTGGACATTCTATCCACCAATCGCTGATAGGTCGCCCCTGCGTTTTTCCGACCAAAGGGCATAGACACAAAAAAGTGCGTTCCTGTTGAAGTAACAAAGATCATCTTGGGTTGATCCTCCTTTTCAAGAGGTATTTGGTGATACCCTTGTGAAGCGTCCATCATACTTAATAGCTATCACCCTGAGGTTGAATCCACTAACTGATCAATTCGCGGCAGAGATTAATGATCATTTTTACATGCTTTATTTAAATCACGAAAATCCACACACATCCTCAATTTTTACCCCGGTTTAGGTACCATTACAACATTAGATAAGTATTCTGGAAATTCGGTTTCTCAAATGTGGCCTGCTTTCAACAATTTATGTACCTCCTCTTCAATTATCTTGTCCAGTTCAGGCCCACAATGCCTTCTCTTTTGCTTGACCGACCTCGCCTTCGGATATGCATTTAGATGATGTTGCACGACCTCCGGGGACACTCCTATCAGTTCTCCATCTCCAAAGGCAAAAACGTCCCGAAATCCCCTCAATAATCTTATCAGCTCCTCTCTTAGTGTTTCTGCCATCAAGGTTCCAATCTCTGTAGTATATTCTGGGCGACCTTCCTCCAACAAAATCTCCATAACTTCTTCATGTGGCCTAACCGAGTTCTCTTGTTCTTTCATCTTTTTTGCGCTAAGTATACCTCCGGTACTTCTTTACCCCTTTCCCTCTTGTTTTCACTCAGGCTTTTTCTAACTATCATCTGGTCACGACCTTACGACCTGTTGCTCGAAAACAACTTCCCCCACTCTATCTCCCACCGGGTACTTGATACTCATATGATATGTAGATGTAAGTGCCTGGAATGCGTTAAGGGCAGGTCGCTCTAATATTTCATTATACGCCGACCTCCCGCGAACTATCAAGAATTTTAAATTCTTCTTTGCCTGCACCTCGCCTCTTCTTAACACCACTGTCAATGTCAGCTCTCCCTCCGTAATCACTTGTGCTCCATTAAATTCGTATATGGTTGTATTCACAGGTCGCACCCTTACTTCCAATTTCATTTGCTCCAGGCAATCTGTGTATATTATATTGACAGAACTGCCATTATCCACAAAGATCCTGCCAACCTCATATCTCGCTATCTCAGCTTCAATTACCAATGCATCATTATGATCCTCCTGCAGCCCGCGCCGTTCATCAAGACCAAAAGAAATGACCGGTCCAGACTTTTACGATTGTCTACTGAGACTTGCTACTTCCCCTGTTCCAGGTCGGGCAGATTTAACATGCTTCTTTCGTGCACTATTGGTATCGCCATCTGTTGGCCCTCTTGAGATAATGCTTATTCTTCCTTTGTTCCTTCTTGGCCCATCCTGTTTCTGATTCCCTTGTTAAGCTGCTTCTCAACCTCATTCTGAGGTGGATCTCTGGGTGGTGAGGGAGGCAACGTCTGTATCGGCTCGCGTGGCTCTCAGTCTCTGTATATAACCTCCTTCAAATGTCCGGCATTTATAATACTTTCAATTTCTTCTTTAAGGTGCCTACACATCTCCGTGGAATGACCATAATTATTATGAAACATACAAAAGAAATTTGATTTGGGATTAGTGGGGAGTTGCGTGCGATTTTTCGGCCATTTTATATCATTGGGTATTAGCCGCTCCATGATAGTGAACACCTTAGCACGGGGATAGATTAATGGTGTGAAATCCCCGTCTCTCCAATTACTCATATCCACTCCAGGTTCTATCCTCGCCCTCGAACCCAGAGTTAGTAGCCTTCGCACTCCCCTACTGGGCTCCCTCCTAATTTCTGATCTCTTTGTCATATTGACTTTGGTTTCCGCGACCTCCACACCAAATCACAGACGATACTCCTCCTCAGCTTCTTCCACCTGTATATATTTATTACACCTTTCCAAAACCTCATCATCCATTCGTGCCACTTTCTTAACCAAAGATTTGCGTAAATCCTCCCTCCTCAATCCTTTATGTAATGCCCCTGCTTTCATTTCATATGTAGCGGTGGGTACCACCAGTGTGGCATTAGTGAACCTGTTGACATACTGCTTCAAGGTTTCATCAGGTCGCTGCACTATTATAAAGAGTGACTGTGCAGTCTTCGCATTCTGCCTCACGATGGAAAATTGTTTCAAAAATGCTTCTCGCAGCACTCGAAAGCTGGTAATTTTTCCTTTCTCCAATTGATAAAACCATCTTTGAGCGATTCCTCTCAAGGTGGATACAAAGGCCCAACACGCCACAACATCCGTATATTCGTGTAACATCATCTCATTCTCAAAGAGTTGCAATGTTCTACTGGATTTGTCGCCCCACGATATTGGAACTCCAACGTCTTATATCCCTTAGGTAGCACAGCTCGCAATATATCATCCGAAAAAGGATGCCCTTTGTCCTCGTCAAGCTTTTCTCCCGCCATCTGCCTCTGCAAGGTTAACAATGCCACCTGCATATCTCTAAATGCCTTGTCCCTAGTCCCAACTTCATATTCTCCTTTTTCCTCATGGTACTAACCTCAGATTTTATGAGATTTATCCCTGGATTGCCCATCCGCATTTGAGGTTTCTCTTCCGCTCTCACTAGCATACTTTCTATGCCGCCAACTCCGATGTCTATAATGTGTCCGCCCTACCTTCAACCTCCTTCCTTTCTTGAACTTATGAGTGTGGGACTCTGAGGACGAGGTAGAGCTGGAAGAATCAACATGTTTTCACTTGCTTAAGATTCCCTTCTTCCCGCGAGATGATCACCACTATAGAGACCCTCCACTTTGTTTCGTCTTTTTTGTTACCGATTTTTCCTCATGTCCACCATCAGATCTATTAGCCTTCTCCTTTACAGTACCCAACTCACCTGCTAGGTATTTGCTCAGATCTTCTTATTTTTCAAGGGTTAAAAAATCCATAAGCCCTTCCAAGAACCCCTTATTGATTTGACAGGGCTTATCTTTGGGTAAATCTTTCCACTACTTCGTCCCTATGTAGACTGGTTTCTGCGCAATGACTTCTGGCGTCTTTGCTTGTGGATCTCCTTCAGGTTCCTTTTATTTTGTTGTTTTAGCAAGGATGGCGGTGTGCCAACCAGATTCTGAATCACTGGCTCTCCTTGAGAGGGTGTCAGTTCGTCTTTCGTTTGCTCTCCCTTATTAATTTCCACCATCTTGCCCTTCTTCTTTGATTTGTTCGATCTAGGACTGAAATCCAAGATCTTAGGTTGCATGTTTCTCTCCTTCATACTGCGTTTGCGATTTTTCTCACATCTTTTGCTCAAGGACTGAATGCCCCTCTTTCCCACAGACGGTGCCACTTTATAAAACCAAAAATATTGGTTACCAAGAATTGGGGGTACTAACCTCAAATCTGAGATCAGCGACATGAATAGTGATTAATAACGTCACAATGACCTGATTGATCTCCAAGAACCTCCTACCGATCTTATCGACCATGCAAAACAACACCCTTAGCCAAGGCGGTGGATGGCCCCGGCGAAGGTCCTTCGATGATTAATTCAGAAAGTGCGAGAGATAATTTGAGAGCTCAAAGTAGGATTAATTCAACTTAAAAATAAAGAGAGGCGTGCACCCCTTTTATATAGGCGAGAGAAATGTTCCCTAAGCTAGGGTTACCTTCTCCCACTACAATTCCATAAATACCACAACCGACTTCGAATTAGAATTTCTCCTACATGCTAAGTTCCCACAAATAGTGGATCTTTCGCTTAAATTACAAGAATAGGCCTGGGCCTGTGATTCTTTCAATACAGTTCGCCTGAAGCCCACAATACCATCCATATTAGCCACTCTGGACTAATATTTACAAAGCCCATTACCGAGCTACCAGATACCGCCGAGCCAATAAAGTCATAAGAGGTCGCGACGACCCTATATGAGAGCTCACCCTCATACTGAAGGTCGCTACTTTCAAAACCAGCTCGCCCACCACTTAGAAGGAATGCTCCTTCCGATAAATGAGGTCGCTTACCATAAATACCAACATGAATATTTAGTGTCGTATCAGTAATTCTCGTGCTCGACACTCCCTCAAGACTCCTTTGGTGCAATATCGGCTTGGTGCCCATGTGTTCGTGGGCAAGTTGTGGCAAACATAAAAATATTAAATTATATACTAATAATTAATAAATATTGATTAGACATTAGTACAATGAGACACAGGTTGAGAGTATGACATCTTTTAATATCTAAAAGTATGTAACTAATAATTATTAACGAATTTACTCTAAACATTTATAAAATAATTTAATAATAATAATAATAATAATAAATTAGATATTAGATATTAGACACTGGTTTAGAATGTGACGCATTTTGAATTTTTGTAATTATGTAACTCAGATTATTAATAAATTTAATTTAAACATCAGATACAAAATCATTTAATATTTATAATAATTAATAAATAGATTAGACATGTACAATGGGTTGAGAATACATTATTTTCATTTTCATTTTTATTTTAGATTTTAAATTCAGTAATTATCACAAATATTTTTTATAATTTTCTTTTGATAAGTTCGGTGTAATACACGGGTATTCAACAAGTATATATTAGTCCTCCTAATCTATGTATTTGCTTCGTATAATTTTCTTGGATAATAAATTTTTTTAGTACTTCAGTTGCTTATGTGTCATCCGAAACTAATATAAATATACCTAATTTAATATTTTCCTTTTATTGTATCTTGCCTAATTTAATTTTTTTTTTATTATATTTAGCCTAACCTAATAGTTTTATTTTATATTATTTTTCCAAATTCAATAAGTTTCTTTTATACTCCTAATATAAAAATATAAATAAGTCATATATAATTAGTAGAAAAAATTTAAATTAATTATTTTAATTAATAGACAATTTACATATGAAATAATTTTTTTTAAAAAAACTTAATTATGAATATAATTAAATAAATCTTATTTATAATAAAAGTTAAAACAATTTATTTATGAAAATTTAAATATTCTGTATAGGTAAATTATGATATATTTGCAATAATTGGAGTATGTAACTAAATATTAGTAATGAGTTCAATATAAATATAAAAAAATAAAATCATATAATAATAATTGTTTAATATTTATTAGACAATGACACAATGCGAGAATATTTGAGAGTATGACACCTTTTGGATTTTTCAAAGTATATAACTATAATTATTAACAAAATTAATCTAAACATAAAAATATAAAATTAATAATAATTAATTAATATAGATTAGCGACGGGTTAAAAATGTGACATCTTTTGAATTTTTATAAGTATGTGAATATAATTATTAACGAAATTAATCTTAATATTAAAATATAATATTAATTATTAATTATAATAATTAATAAATAGAATCGGATACTGGTTGAGAACATATCTTTCAATTTTTTATTTTAAATTTAAAACTTTAAAATTTTCACAAATATTTTTATATTTAAATTTTTATAAATTTTGTATAATATACTAGTGTTAAACTAGTTAGTTTTATTATAAAAATGTGCACTACTACGAAGATTTATTATTGACCACGTCGAAACGAGTTCTCTGGAACAATCAAGAAGCTGAAAATACTATTGAGCCCTACCCACACTATTTATTGCTCCCTCTTGTCATGATAGATACTCTTGGATGGATAGACCTATGTTAATACGTCGTCGGTTAATTTAATTAAAATAATGTGTCTATATTTAATTAGTTACTTATTTATTGTCTGATTGGTTTTGGTAAATTTAATATATAAAATTAAATAGAGATATAAAAAAAATATAAAAGTTTAGCATTAAGCGTATCAATTTGGAACACTCGAGATAAAAAACTAAGGTCATGTTTCAGTGATAAAGTAATTTCTTACTAGAATTTTTGTCAACAAAATAAGAAACATAAATGAAGGATTAATTAACCCTTCAACTTAAAATCATTCGCACTCCTAAATTATCTTTATTTTCCTCTCACATAAATATTAATTTATTTAAAACATTAATTAGAAACCGAAACGACTGTAGTTTAGAAAGGAAGAGTTTATATAAAACCCACCCTATTTGTTTATTCGTTAATTATGTTGACATATGATTGATGTGTTAACTTTTTACTGATCTTAATTACACGTGTCATCGTATGGTGTTTTAAGAATCTGGTGTGTCAGCCTCTTATAAAATGTGTTGAAATTCTTCCTTTTTTGAATTTTTTCTCTTGATATAAATAACAACATTTTGTCATTTGTATTCTAATTCAATTTTTCTAGGGTTTTGGTCACCTATCTCTCTCTCTCTCGCATAACTCTTTTCCTCCTTTAATGTTATCTCTACATTCAACAGCACCAGTAAGAAAAAAAATTCATAAACTCTCTTCCTTCTTTTTACTACTAAAATCAAAAGGTTAAACATGAAATTTCGAAGGTTAATCGTAAAAGATTCATAAACATCTCATCACAATCTCAAGGTTAATCATAAACCTTTTTTTTTTCAATTTAGTTGAACGATTTCTTGTACACAATAGTTTTAGATCTGCCTTGCTATAATCTTTTATATTATTTTTTTGATTAGTGTTTTTCGATCTACTTTGCAGTGCATCAATTCTATTTGGTGATGAGATCTGAGTAATCATGATTTTAGGTCTTTGAAAAATGCAGTGTGTATTTTTTGGATTTTGTTTGGATTATTGTTGTTCATTTATCAAAAATTTGAATTTTATTTTGTTTCACGGATAATTTTTAGATCTCTGTGTTTCCGTATCAATTTGTTTTTTGTATATATAGAATATATATGATTTGTGATTTGGGAATATTATCGATCTATGATGTGTGTTGATCTATGATAGAAGTATGATTCCTGGGAATACTATTTTGTATGTATATCTCGACTCGGATGTTTTTTTTGGATCTATGTGTTTTCGTATCTTTTTTTTTGTGTGTATATATCGAATATATATGATTTTTGAATCGGGAATATTATCGGTCTATGATTTGTGTTGATCTATGATAACGGTATGATTCCTTGGAATATTATTTTGTATATATATATCGACTCAGCTATTTTTTTGGATCCTTATGTTTCCGTATCTAATTGTTTTTATTTGGTGTGTGTATATCGAATATATATGATTTGTGATTTGAGAATATTGTCGATCTATGATTTGTGTTGATCTATGACAACAATATGATTCCTGAGAATAATATTTTGTATATATATCTCGATCTATGAATTTCTTAGAAGATTTATTTTTAATAAGTTTATATTATCGATCTATAATTATATCATGTATAATCTGATTTATGATTTGTGTATAAATATATCATTTATATAGTTGTCGATCTATGATGATCGTATGGTTCTTAAGAATATTATCATTTATGTGTGTATGTGTATATATGTCTATCTATGATTATATCGTATATAATCAAATTTATGATTTATGTATATAGATCTAATGTTTCTGACTTCATTGTGTTGTCGTTCTATGATGATTGTATGATTCCTGTGAATATTATCTTATGTGTGTGTGTGTGTGTGTCATTTATTATTTAATGTCAATTCATTAAGGTAATCCCTTTTCTTTTATTGACTCGCCGCCCTTCTGTTAGTTTGTTTCCGTGCATGCCAATGCAAGTATAAGTAGTTGGGATTAAAATTCAAATGATGTAAACTACTTTCTGATGAAATGAATTTATTCATTGTGAATTTGCAGGGTGCACTACTACAAAATGCCTAAACAACATCGGTTTTTTTCCCATTTAACGTCGGTTTTGCACCCGACGTAATAGCCACCGACGTTAAAAGTCACGTCGTTTTTTAAAAACCGACGTGAAAAGCTGTACGTTTCACGTCGGTTATTTTTAAAAACCGACGTGGAAGTTGTGACATTTCACGTTCGTTTTTACATATAACCGACGTGAATAGTGTGACATTTGATGTCGGTTTTTAAAAATAACCGACGTGGTACATGAGTTTTTTTTTAGAGCTGCCCTATTTTTAACCATCCACCTAATAAATAAATTATGAAATTTTCATATATTATTGAGGAATTAATATATAAGAAAATTCAAAAGAATTCATGCAAAGTTTCACAAAAAAGAAAGAAAAAAAATAGAACCATAACAATAATACAAACCAAATAGCTTCACATCGAAAGCACATCATTAAAATGACTGGGAAATGAAAGGTCTTATAGAATACAATATATCCGAAGTCTCGAATTTGGTCGAACTATCTAACATGCATTTATTTTCATAGTACCCGCATTGCCCTCAAATTCGAAATCGCTACAATGCTAAGTAAGTTCAACCCAATATTTGCTCCTACTTTCACAAGTAGGAATATAGAGAGATCCACAAACATCAACAAAAATATACAAATTATCACAAAAAATACATTGAAAATATAGCATTGTTCTTAACTGGCACCAAGGTTGAACAACACTATGCTCCGGCAAAGCTCAAAACAACATCTCCTCATCTCAAAGCATTCAAGACTGCAAAAATGCAAAAAACAATTTAGCTCGAGTAAAAAAATAGGGGAAAAAGAAGATTCAATTACATAAAGCATTTTGAAACCCATACCTTGTTAGCGATGTTGTATGAAAGCCAGTCCAGCCCCTCACCAGAAGCTGCACATGTGCTCTGAATGTACCTGTATTTATGAATGATGATGCCATGGTTACATGAAGATGTCCAACTTAGTAAGAACAAAATTTAAAAGGGACACAAATGGAAACAGAATATACCAATGGCGTTGGCGGAGAGAATGAAGGCCCAGCTTGTCGGTTATTTCAGCAGCATTCATCGAGTTTGGCAGATCTTGCTTGTTGGCAAACACTAAGAAAACAGTACCAATKCTAGGGATTGTGGTGACAATCTCGCCGAGCTTGAGCTTGTAKAGAATGATGGTTTTACCAGCAACATCGAGACCGACCATTAGTATACACATCTCTTTATTGGYAAACAGCCGGCTGGAAAGCTTGGTGAAAGACAACCCCATCTTTCAACTGCCAACAACTATTATCATGTAAGAGCACATCCCAGATCAAATATCACCACGTACAGGTATAAAACAAAAAGAAACGTGACCTCGGACTAGAAAATTAAAATCAACATGAAAACAAAAAACCTAACATAAACGTGACTAGTTCGCGCATCAGATTAGAAAATTAAAATCAAAATAGGAAAAATAATTGTAGAATCAAGACAAAAAAAAAACTTTCAATGTGAAGTTTAATAGTCTTTCCATCTTGCTCCACAGTTCGAATTTTCTGTTAAAAAATAAAATTTGGTCACTCGAACAAATTGAGCTCGAAAGACATGCAAAAGCTTCACCTGATGAGTGGCAATATTCGTGGATATCTGTTTAAAAACCAAGCATTCTGCTGAAGCGCTGACGTGTGGCCCCACCGACCTCTGCATACGACTTACCAAAAATGTTAAAGTGCCAATGGGGAAATTTTTAAATGCACAGCATAGTGTACTCCAGTTTGATTGGCGACACTATAGCATTCCATCACATCTCTTGAAAGAAAAATAAAAACAAATTATTCTAAAAAAAAAGAAAGAAAGAAAATATGCACGACAATTCTCCTTTTTTCCACGTTTCGCAACGTTTCTGTTTATATGATCTCATTTCGCTCATCTTAATAAATAGACTATAATAACAACATATAGTTCTCGACGAACGAAAAATCCCTGTTAAATAAAACCTAATATAGGAGATTAAAGACTTTCCTATGGTATCAAGTTAGTGTCGACTAATATAACATAATGTAAAGAACCTGTTTAAAATGCTTAAGTTAGTTCACATGCATGTTATAAAACAAACTCCCAAATGCTTCTTCATTTTCCTTTTTTTTTTCTTTTTTTCTCTTTGGTTTTTAGTTCTA
The DNA here is from genome assembly GCA_014905375.1 of Phtheirospermum japonicum. Lineage (NCBI taxonomy): Eukaryota > Viridiplantae > Streptophyta > Magnoliopsida > Lamiales > Orobanchaceae > Phtheirospermum > Phtheirospermum japonicum. Next base: position 479,075 of record BMAC01000008.1, on the reverse strand, counting down.
ACCAACAGGTAATATTTTTAATCTTAAGATACATGTGCTAGGATGTGGAAGTTTATCAAATCGTACTGAATTTTGAAACTTTAATTACGAAATCAACCCAATACAATTATATTGAACTTTCTTACAATACACTTCATTGGATTATATTTGGGTTGTTATAACTTTGAGGTCCTTACCTAGCTATGACTGAATATAGTAAGAAGACGATGAACAATCCTAAAAATGTTGTCATAACTTCAGATAACAGTTGTACTTTTAAAAAAGCCAAAGAAGAAATACTTATCACATTGCCTTGCCAAATTTGGCCATCAACCATGTGGCACGCATTTGTATGGCAAAACACAGAATCTACGATACCATTAATTAAAATAAATATGTGTGTGTGTGTGTGTAAGGATACTCGATGAAGAGAAGTAATTCAAATGTGTTAAACAATCGTCTATTTTATTAGCTATATGTTGTCCAGAATTAATCTTCAAACAATAACAGCTCATATTGTCTTTTCTAATTATTTGGATAAGAAGATTGATGGATATAACTTAATTCTCGCATATATTACACCCACCATCGTTGTCCTTAATTTACTTCACAAACAAAAGATGTTTAACAACTTTCTATTTAAGAAATCATATAAATTTCATGGAATTATCAGATAGGAAAAACAGGCATAAACAACCAACTTGGTTCAGCTAAGCTTTATCCACAAAAACAAGTTATAAAAATAGCCATGATATGTTTTTGTAATACCTTGCTAGTGTTCAGTGAACAGAAATAAACAAAAAAAGCAAGTGGGCACTTATAAGTGAATGATGACAAAAGTACCTATAATATTTGCAATATTTGCATTAATAATATTGATGAAACAGTCCTCAGAGTAATCCCCATCATTACCAAGTTTCACCTCCTTAAGAAAGAAATACCTAACTGCACCAGCTCCAAATCTGTGCACCAAATCCATCGGTTCAAGATTATTTCCCAATGACTTTCCCATTTTTAAGCCATCCTAGAGAATATGAAACATTGCGACATAAGATAAAATACCGGAATACAAAATGATAAATCTTAAATGCACCCAAATGTTTTTCATGAATTAAAATTTTTAAAATTAAAATTTGAGAAAACCTAAAGGATCTTTCTGCTGAATCTCAACAATGGAAGCAGTGACTTCAACTAACACGGGGGTGCACCCTCTGCTTCGCCACGCCGATATCTACAGTAAAAACATAAAAACTTTGCAATTCCAAACACGAGGTGAAAATAAAAAATAATAATTATAACAATCTATTTATTGAAAATAAAATTAATTTCTCACTCTTCGGAGAGCAGAGGCAACGGAATCAGGAGAGGAAGAAAAAAGTGATTCTCTGACGAACTTCCACTCGTCCCAGCTTATCCATGGAATCAGCTTGAAGCTGTGGGATTTATCTTCTACGACATYGTCCTGTAGGACCTTTGCACTTTTTATSTTCCCAAGCAGTGGGATCAATGYTGGAACCTCCAAAAGTTACTGCCTGTGCAATCACAATGTGTTTTACAAGACGCTTTAAGACAAAAACTTATGTAGTGGAAAATGACCTACTCATAGCCAAATTAGGCTGAGTGTGTGTATTAAGTAAACCCTTCAAATAATTCTCACTCCAATCATATTCGCAATATATATATATGAAAAAGATTAGTTCATCGAAAAGCTCATCAAATCTCATCTTTGTCAAAGAAATATGTAATTAGGCTGAGAAAATTGTAACTCGGGTGAAAATAAACTAATTGCGCGAGCACACACACGCACAAAAAAACAACAACAACATACCTCAAAGATACCATGCAACTGGTGTGTGGTGTAGTTGTAAAGGAACAGAGGTAAACCGGGAGTTATTGCCCTCACAGAGTCTCTGTATCTTGGGGGCAAACCTACAAAATAATKCAAAATGGTTTATATCATCAATGCTGACAAAAAAGCTGAATATAACAAAGAATAAGCAATCAGAATCACATTAAAGTCACAACTATCACACTAATGGGACAAAAAAAAGGGTATTTCATATAATTACCAAACAGTTGTCTCTTCAAATCCTCCTGCATGGTATCATTGTTGCACACAAAGATATATCCACCAAGAAMCTCGTTCCTCGGGAGTGTCTCTGCAGCAGGTAAGGTCTTAWACCTTTTGTCGAGTGCATTGTTGTCCTCCTTGTTGTTGGCAAAGTTGCTATTGCTGCTGTTAATAGGCTCCTTGACRTGGTTGATATTGTTGTATTTGCTCCCAGATATATTTCCCATAGAGCTGGCATTCGGGTTCGGATAAATAGCGTTCATATTATTATAAATACCATTCCTAAAGTTACTTTTGGGCACATTCTCATTGAACTTCGCCTCCAAGTTTAACATGTTGAAGTTTAAGCTTTCAAACTCCGATTTCCCTTTCTTTGTATCTAACTATTGAAGAATCAGAGAGAATGACATGAATGGGCTTAGGGATTAAATACTGAGAACTCAGCTCACTAAGGACTTTTTCAAAATAAATTACGAGGCTATCTCAATACAATAAAATAATTCACCAACAAAATAACCAACAGCTACAAATAAGAAATTGCAATTCCGAATTACCTAAGAATGCATATTCTCAGCAATAAATGAGAAAAAAAACTATCAAGAATCCAAAGAAAAGTCCATAAACAATAATCACACACACCTAAAACACTTGTACGCGCAGGATACACCAAAAAAACACAAAAATCAGATATGCAGAATTCAAAAAATAAAACGAAATAAGACTTGAAGCGAAAATAAAAAAGGATCGAAAAGAAAGAACCAGGAGCTGACTTTGCCAGCAAATCCTCGAGTACAGATTGCTCCTCGAGAGTCCAATCAAGCGACAGGCCCCGGGTTGTGGCGGAGAGCCGCCTGGGTGGGCCGTGCCACCGAATTCTCCGTGGCTGATGCGCCGCCGGTGCGCTATTCCCATCACTTTACCGCCATCATTACTCTTCCCACCATTAATATTGTCGTTGCTGGAGTTGCTATGACCCCCTGGTGACGGGTTGGAACTCGCAGCCATCGGAAAAACAACAAGGAAATTCACAAATTTGACAAACAAAAAATAAGAAAATAAGAACTGAATTGGATTGATATTTCAATTTCGTTTTATGGGAAACTGTATTGAATTTGGATAGTATTCCCAAATGGGTTCGCACAAACTATGATTCAGCCAGCCTCTTGGTATGTTATCACCTCCAACCCTTAACATTATACGATTTACTTTTATAATGACTAAAATTAAAGCCAGCACACTAAGCTTACTACAACTAATTAAGAGGTAAATACCTAACAATTCCAATTAAGACATAACAAGGAGAGAAAAAAAAGGTTAAAAATAGAAGTTTAAGATGAGGAAAAAGGTGATGCAGTCTGAAAAATGAAACCAGATCAAACTAATCGATAACCATACATAAATACACCCAATATTCAGCCGAACACAACCTACAATAAAATAGAATCATAAATGTACCACACAAGCTTTGAGTCAGATAAAAAGAATATCTATGGTGTACGAACTCAAGATTTTATCCGCAAGTGCCACGCGAATATCAGGAGTCACATGATTCGTATACCTTCGTTTCGAAAAGAATATTGCATTGTAAARCAAACAAACAAACAAAAATATAGTTTACCAGTAAAAAGTTTATAAACACTAAATAACGGATAACAAGAAAAAAATGTTCACTCGAGCATTAAAAATAAAATACCAAATTTTACCTCCGTTTCTCTCGACCCGGACCGCTTTCGACCTAGGAGGTATCTTCAAGCCCGACTCARTCACACACACGCACTCGCTGTCCCCGTACCTTGCGACCCRGTGTAGAGGCTGGTCGGTTGGCTCTTGGTTCAAATTGAGACCCTTCAAGTTCATCTCCATGATAAAGTCATCATCCACATCCATCGCATGAAAAGATAATACTGAAAAARCAAAAGATCCCCAAAATTGAAAAAAAWAACCAGAAATTGGGCAAAATTAAAGTTTCATAAACAGCAAAAGGAAGCAGCAAATTTCCCAATTCTTTTCTCTCCACACAACAAACGCTAATAATTGCCTAATTTCATATCTAGGTTTTCTATATGAATTGGGGCTTTCGAAAATAATACAATTACTTACAATGTGGGATGCTAAGGATGTTGAGATCGGCTGCGGTGGTGGTGGAGTGCAGTGGAGACGAAGCGGGGCCCTCCGATTTCGACTAGCTGTTGGTGTTATCGACCATACACTAGGGTTTTTCAGGCTTGGTTTTTTTAGGTGTTGGATCGGATGGGATGGGGGCGGACGGGATTGGCCGATTGATGGAAATGAGGGCAACGGCGGAGAATGGCGAGCTCAGGAGAAGCGGAGAAGAAAAATGACGGGATGAGGAGAAACGAAAAAAGAAATGACGGGGTCTGTGTGACAAAAATTTTGGACGCTATTATATTTATTTTATTTATGGTATTTTAATATTTTTTTAATATAATCTCTCATGTCGGTTATAAAGAAATCGACGTAAAATATTTAAAACCACGTCGGTGTTTATACGAACCGACGTGAAATCTTATTTATCACGTCGGTTTATTTAAAAACCGACGTGAAAAACCTTAGACGTCGGTTATTGAATAACCGACGTTACACGTCCGACGTGAATTGTCCTTTTTGTAGTAGTGGTGGTGGGTCAGAAGATTTACCCTTAATGGATGCCTTTAAGAGTTGGAAACTATTTTGTATTTTGTACATTTTTTCTTTGCTATTTTATATGTAACTTTCTCATGTGAATTCACAAAGTAAATGTGTTGCAAAAAAATGACACTTAAATAGAAAGTTTTTTTTATCGAAAGGATGTATTCCAATGTTTTGGTTAACCTATAATTTTAAAAGATTGTAATCTTCTTCATGAAGTTAGCTCTATTCCCATTAGCTCACTTAAATTTGTTCATGTGAATGTTTCTTAAGTAACGCTAAAATGTCGAAAATAAATATTATTTCATGTTTTGTCCAAGTTAATTCATCAGATGCTATTTGAATATGAGGGCAGACTTCAGATGTACTCCCAATAGACGATAAGTTGCAAGGGTTTGGTGTGCAATCTATGCTATACAACTTTGGAGGATCTGAACCTTGGAGGGAATGTTCATAAAATAAAAGGCTTCAACCTTCATCCGAGATTGGTCAGGACAATGGCCTTTTATATACGTTTACAGATGTTAGTTTATAGAATGACTCATATTTTACAGAATGACTCATTCAAGACACTCAACCATGGGTTTGTATATTTTCTTAGGACCCCTTTGTAATGAATATTCTTGGTTATTTTTATTGTTTAAAAAGAGTTTTATATTGATTCAAGTAACATGAAGGGTTGGTGATGGTGTCTGGAAATTTTAAATTTTGAGATATTTGTATCATGTTTATAGTGATTTTATAATGATTTTGTTTTGTGAATTTCTTAAGAACTTTTTTTTTGTTTGGGATTTTTCTCCTATTACAGAGCACTTTGTAAACTTGGTCGAGAATCATAGAAACTAGAGTCCAAGATATAGTTCTGCAATTAAAAGATCTTGGCCCTTATCTCTCCGTTTTTTTTTTCTATTAACAAATTCACTCTATATATTGTCTAACTTGCAAGATTAGTCCGCAACTTTTGTGTGCTTGACGGTTTGAGTCATTTAACTTCTTAATTGATGGAGAATTTCGCCCATTAACAAATTTATCCTTAGTCAAAATAACAATTCTAATCCTACAAATTTTATATGCATTTATGATATATCTCTTTAAATTCAAGAGTTATTATTAGAATAAATAAAATACTGAAGCATGCATTTAGGATCAAATTACACATAATTGGAAATTTCATTACTAAAATTTTAGAAATTCAAGATTCACAAGAATAATATTACTACATAATATATTTATAAGACCAGAATTGCTATATTAATTCTCTGATAGTTACAGAATTAGTTTTTGCAAGCTATTGGTATTTTATTTTAAATGTGTTATTCGACACGTGTTGATCACTTATTGTTCTTTATTTGATTCACAAACCCTGTATTTATGAACCACGTAAATAAATTTGGGCTAATGTAAATAAACTTTTTTGCCTATCAATAAAGAACACGACACGTCTAAATAACGAACAATGTTCAATTGATACGCTGCATGAAAAACAATTATGGCATTGTCGTAAGATGTTTTTATTTTAATTTTGTATTAGTAAATATTTTTCGAAGACCAGTGTTCAATGACTGTTAGCTTTATGTCGAAATTTCTTGAATTAAGAACCGTAAAAGGTTGAAGATTCATTGTTGCGACGAAAATGATATTATTGTGAATAATACAATTAATATAGAAGTTTTACATAATTTAAAGTGAACAAATTTTTTTTTGCCTATTAATAATTCATTTTATGAATTTAATAATTTTTTTTAATAAATTTTACATTATAATACATTTCTTATATATGCCCGTGTAAACACGATTATTCAAACTAGTATTAATTAGAAACTGAAACAATCGTAATTTAGAAAGGGAGTCTCACTATATTAACCTCTTCATATTCATGTTATCTTTCTATTCCCAAGTAACGAAATTCATAAAAACAAGAGCTATGTTCAATTCTCTTGGTCCGGATTCATCTGTCGAGAATGACTAGGAGGGAGCATGAGGGACCTGCAGTGGGTATCGATTTGGGAACCACATATTCATGTGTGGCTGTGTTGCAGCATGACCGCATTGAGATCGTAGCCAATGATCAGAGCAACCGTACGACACCTTCTTATGTTGCTTTCACCGACACTGAGCATCTCATCGGTGACGGCGCCAAGAACCAGGTCGCTATGAACCCCATTAACACTGTCTTTGGTTAGTAACCTATTTCTTTCGTGACTTATCTTTTTATGTTTGCAAAGACTCTTTTAATTAATTTTTGAGGCAGATGCGAAGCGGTTAATTAGAAGACGATGCATCGACCCGTTCGTCCAGTGTATCATGAAACTGTGGCAATTCAAGGTCATCGCAGGCCCGCCGAGCGACAAGCCTATGATCGTAGTCTCGTACAAAGGCGAGCAGAAATAATTTTCTGCCGAGGAGATATCTTCATTGGTCTTAACCAAGATGAAGGATATTGTCGAGTCATACCTCGGGTCGATAGTAAAGAATGCAGTCGTGATTGTTCCTTCATATTTCAATGACTCTCAGTGACAGTCGACAAAGGACGCTGGAGTCATCATTGGACTTAACGTCATGGGAGTCATCAACGAACCCACCGCCACTGCAATCGCATACGGTCTTGACAAAAAAGTGGCTAACACTACTTCTGGAAAGAAGAATGTGCTTATTTTCGACCTTGATGGTGGTACCTTCGATGTCTCACTCCTCACCAACGAGGAGGAGATATTCGAAGTCAAGGCAACAACAGGCGACACTCATCTCGGAGGAAGCTCTAGAAAAAATATAAGAAATAATAAACCTGATTGTAGAATCCATAAACTCAAACCCTAGTTTTAAACTTACAAGTTGTTATTCTTTTCCCCAAGTTGAATCCTTGAATAATATGAATTTTTATGAATGAAAAGTATTTTGTATGTAAAAATAAAGCCAAAGTGTGTGTTTATATAGTTTTTAAACGTCTTGCGGGTTAAGTAAGAGAAGAGATCTAAAGAAAATAGGATTCCTAATAAGAAATAAAACTTCCTAAAGTAAAATATCCTGACACTCAACCTCACACAATTTCCTGGTCAGGTGTCATCTCAGGTGTACTCCCAGGTTTTTCAAAATTTAATATACTAGACACCCGACCACTAAGTCAGGTGTCATTTCAAGTGCATGAGTGGGTCTGTAGCTCGGTTACAGAACTGAGGCTACATCCAACCTCACACATGACTTACTGGTCGAGTGTCTACTCAGGTGTCACCTGCTGGGCACAATTTTTTTTTTATTTAAAAGCATAAAACTACGAAAAAAAAAAATGAAATAACATAAAAGCAATTTGAACTTTTATTGGGTTGTCTCCGAGTAAGAGCTAAATTTTACATCTTCATCTATATGGCTGTTTTAATTCTAAGGGACCTGTGTATAGGTACTTGCTGATCACACCCTTACCATCATTTTCTTTGCCATGACCACCTTCATCAAAAATAATCTCGTCATCACTATCATCAAAAGAATAATAGAAAAAGGCAAAGTGAATATAGTTATTAACATAACTAAGTTTAAGAACTTTCTTCTCCATGTTGATTGATGCTTATGCAGTGTATAAGAATGGTCATCCAAGAATGAGCTGCACATAACCAACATCCTCTATGTCGATCGCCACAAAATTTACCGGATAACTGAAATTTCGGCATTAATGATCACATCTTCAAAAATTCCCTTTGGATGAATCACCATTGACCCACTAACATTAACTTCATGCCCATTATCCTCAAAATATTGAGGTCTAATTTACGGAATGTTGCTGATGACGTAACGTTCACCTTGCACCCAAATCACAAAGAGCTCGTACTACCCAAATCTCCAATATTGCAAGATATTACATAACCACTGGGACCTCCATTTTCTTGAGAAGTTTACGACTCATGAATATATTATAAGTCTCATCTATCTATCATCTCAGGTTCTCCATGCATCCATGGCACTCTACCACTTAGAATGATATCATTACATGACTGTTCAGGTTCATTTCCGTATTTCTCGAATATTTACACTTCTCACCATTCCACTAATCATTTTTGCTAATTGACCAACTTGAATGTCTAGATTCTTCAAGTGTGCTCCCACAATCTTGGCTAATATCATCATTTGATCAACAACCACATCTAATTATGTCTCATTCTTTAAGATACATAGAGAGGAGTCCTTCATAAAGGTGATTAGAACCGCTTCAAGAAACTATTTCTTCTCCTTAAATATCTCTCCATTGACCAACTTGAAATCCAGAGGATGATGAAGTACGTTCTTCGTATTACCATATGACAATTTATCATTATTTCGCTAATTTGGATAAAAGCCTCCTCAATTATTATTGTACGTCCGCCCCATATAATTTTCTTCTAAAGGATTCAATGAACAATCATCATTGTTCAATGGTTCTCCATCGCCCAATGCATGTAATGATTTTTTTAGAATTGCTAATTATTCAGCATTTTCCTTGAGAAAATCCATGTCTTTCACCTCAGCTACTCGCTCCATATTTGACCTTTGAAGAGGTTAGTAATAATTAGTTATAGACATTGTAATCTCCCCCATTAAGTAAATTATCTTTGTCAATGGTTTTTTTCCAAGAAACTTATCCTTCAACTCATCGAATGTCATTATGCTCCAAAAAAAACATGGAAATCATCTTATGATGCACTATTTATCTTTTAAAAATCACACACTTGTAAGAAACGTGGTAGATGTTCGTGAGGGTCTTCAGCCAGTGAACCCCCAAACAACTCTTGAGAAACCATTTGAATATAAAAATATTTGATTTCAAGAATTTTAGCTTGAATAGGAATATAAGACATTCCTTTGTAAGTTTGGTTCCTCTTGTGATTCAAATCATCACGAATGGGAGGGTGTGAAACCTCTTCATGAGATCATCTCTCGGCTTGGGCGCATCGCTCGTGCTCGGCCCTTTCTAGTTCCAACTCCTCTCAAGCTTGTCGGTCGGCCAATCATGCTCGTTTTGCTCTCGTGATCTTGATAGTCTCATCATTAAAATAAATAACAATGATGTCATCGGCTCGCGCATGTCCATCGCCCCCTTTGTCTATGACTTGTTTCACCGCCTTCCACTCCCTAGTGGTTGCTTCAAGCTCTTGATCGTAAGCATCTAATATTCAATTACGAGAATGCGTGGACATACACTACACACTATCAACGAGCAATACCAACGTAACAAAACAAATAAAGATAAAAAGTTCTAAAGTAAAATCTAACTACTTATTAAATATTAATTTTAAAAGGAGTCCCTATCAACGGCGTGAGAAACTAGTTCGCCTCTAATCTTACCACCACAAGTGTACGAGAATCAATTGTAGTAATGGTGAGAAAGGTCATAACCACAAAGACTAATCAAATGAAGTACCTCAATCATAGTCGTGCAATTTTATTTAGAATTTCAAATATCAATTGTATAGTTAAGATAAAAATAAACTCAAACAAAATAAAAATATAAAGCAGGAAAAATATGAGAGATAAATGATTCCTTTATTATGGTTTCGATTGAAAACCCTTTTGTTTTATGATAAATAATTATTTAATTAAGATCTCTAATCATAAAAGATTTTGCGAAGCCAATCTGTAATCCAATTACGTAAGTAAGGATACGTAGACTAAATTACCCAAATGTGTGTACACCTTTTGATAGACATATGTAATTTATCTGAAAATAGAGACTAAGATTATAATACACCCCGTTAGAAAGATGAACTCTCGTATCCATTCTACGTTGCCCGTCTAATTACCTTAATATTATTTCATTCAAATTAGCGTAGATTTGATATTTAAAATTGGATGTAAACATTTTAATCATAGTCATGCAATTATATTTAGAATTTCCATCAATTGTATAATTAAAATAAAAATAAACTCAAACAAAATAAAAATATAAAGCTAGTAAAATATGAGAGATAAATGATTCCCAAATGATGGTTGATTGAAAACTATTTTTTTTTATGATAAATAATGATTTAATTAAGAGTTCTAAGCATATAGGATTTTGCGAAACTAATATGCACTCTAGTTACATAAGTAAGGATACGTAGACTAAATTACAAGAATGTCTATACACCTCTCGACCTTAACACGTAATTTTTTTTGAAAATAGAGACTAGGATTATAACAGCCCCCATCAGACAGATGAACCCTTATACCCTGTCTATGTCGCCTATTTAATTACCTTAATACTGTTTCACTCACATTAGCATAATTTTAATGTTTACAATTGAATTTAAACATTAATCAAGTGCTCACAGGAGATCAAAATAAGGTAGAATGAATATAAATTTGAACAAAACAAATGAAATACTTTAATAACATAAAATAGAGTAATCAATTTACTCTCATGTATGAAATCAAAGTGATTTATCCAGACATTGTTATAACAAGAAAAATTATGTTTGTATAACACATAAACAAACTAATCTAAAAATGAAAAGAGAGTGGAGAACCGTTCCGACCCATGGTGACTCACGGGGAACTTTGTCTTGTCGTTCTGTGCATGGAAGAGCGTCAATCCTCTGTCCTTTGGTCTAATCTTCTCCACTATAAACTTTTGTGTGTAAAATATGTTCTTCAAGATGTCTAAAGGTGTCTCTCACATTCAGGGGGTGTTGGGTATTTATAAGAGTCCAAAACACCCAAAAAAAGCTTATATTTTAATTCAGTCTGTTGTGTCGCACCTGACCAACAAGTCGACTATCAAGTCGGGTGTCGCTGTAATTTGTGTGATGTTTTCAGATCCTGAACAATGACTTGGGTGTTCCAGTCTCAGTCTGATATCCGATCTGCAGACCCGACCAACAAGTTGGGTGTCAACTCAGGTGTACTTTATTGCTCACCTTTGGCCCCTTAAAATGATCTAATTGGGCTTATGTGTCTTCATAATAGTTGTTTCCCTATTTCTTAGATTTCATTTTCCCTTTAAATAACCTCATTTGGACTTCTATGTGGAATTTATTGCCCAAATAGAAAGCTACGTAGCTTTTTATGTGTGATAATTATTATATTGTTGTCTTCTTGTCTTTTACTTCTATGCCTCATATTTTTGCGTTCTTGGACCGTTTCAACTCTTTTACTTCCTTCTTCCATTCTTGTGCATCCTTTGGTCGCCTAAACAGGGGTTGTCAATGCTTGTGCGCCAAAAGAGCTTAAAAACCTATAAAATATCCACAACGTAATATTTTTTTCCATAATTATGAAAAAAAATCACATGAAAAACATACGTGTAGCCTATAAAATGCTATAAAATATACACTGAAAATATGTAATTCTCATTGCGAACAGTGGACACGTATGTGTGATAATGATGATGTTTTTTTAATATTGGTCTACTCTACTCGATTTCGTACCTCAATCAACCAGAGTGGGGAGACTAGCTGATATAACATCCATTTTAGCTCCACTTGTTGTACTTAAGAACTGACGTTGGGCCAATTCGGATTATGAGGGTAGCTCAGTTCTAGGAGAGCTCTAGTCAGAAATAGGGAAGAGCTCAGCCAGTTGACGACCTCTTTTAGAGGTTTCTTGGACGTCGGCCCTAAGTCGATCTTTATCAGTAGAGACAGATCGGATAATGGGAGAGCTCCATAAGGATATGATGATTCAAACTCCAGGAAACCTATCGAGAATATGCTAGAAAGTTCTGGATGCGTGTTTGAGTATTTTCGTAATATATCTTCTATAACAGAGGAATTATTTGAATCCCTGGTGGATAAGGAAACAAAAATTATAGGTGATTTTGGTCTCCTTGTTTACAAGGATTCTAGTGTATAAGAGACGGAAACTATAATTTTTGGGAAATATGTCTCTTAAAAATCTAATATATAGGATATATATATACCTCATTCTAAACTCTAAGGTGAATAAGTCCTTATTATTATCCTTGTCGCTATTATTATTCTTTCGAAATATACATTTTTTTACTTGATTGTCGGAGTTTCCACGTTGAAACTTCTCGATGCATTTCTTGCAAATTCGATTCAGTTCAAGAAAAAAGTTCGAGTTGGCCCGATCCTGATTTTTGGTGGCCCATGTTTTTAGTCGCATTAAAATTAGTTTTTAGCCTAGGTGGCAAAAATTAATTATTGGCCACTAGAATATTAAATTTGCTCTTATAGGTTCCTAATCAATAAATTCTTTTCTTTTAGGCCTTAAACTTATAGAGTCTTGGAATTTTTTTTCCCGCATGAACATTGTTTAACACTTTTTTTTTATTCTTATATACGATCATTAAATAATTAGCTTCATAAAATTTTATTATCATATTTTCAATATAATTCAATAAATATAATTAAATTCATAATTCCATAATATGAAGTTTCATAATACTTCATTAGATTCTGATAGAGAGTCCCATACTAAAAATTCATTGATTCTGTACAATTCTAATAAATTAATAAATTTAAAATTATATCAAGTTTCATGTTAAGAACACCTCTGAAACCATGAGATTGGATATTCATGGAATATATACTCTTTAAAAAAAATACAAATCTATTTGAGTAGAAATTATAAAATTAGCTTTATTATAAAAACGTGCACTACTGCGAAAATTTATTCTTGACCGCATCAAAAAAAAATTTCTGGAACAAATAAGAAGCTGAAAACACTATCGAGTTCAACCCACACTATTTACGGAATTTTTACTGTGTCTTGAGAATATCATTTTTCACTTAATCACAACTATTGGATCGAAAGTTAGCTACAAATATTAGTAAATGAATTGATATAAATATATGGGTTGGCCATGGTAACGTAGACATTTCCTTATTTATTGCTCATTGTAAATCATGAGATTGGATATTAATGGATTATATACTCCTTAAAAAAAATCTATTTGAGTTATAGAAATTATAAAATTAGCTTTATTATAAAAAAACGTGCACTACTGCGAAAATTTATTATTGACGGTGTCAAAACGAATTCCTAGGTCAATCAAGATGCTGAAAACACTATTGAGTCCAACCCACACTATTTATTGCTCCCTCTTGTTCATGATAGATACTCTTGGATGGATTAGACTTATGTTAATATACGTCGAATAATTTAATTAAAATAATGTCTCTATATTTTATTAGCTACTTAGTCATTGTCTGATTAGTTTTGGTAAATTCAATATATAAAATTAAATAGAGATATAAAAAAAATTGCATCAAGCGTATCAATCTGTAACACTCAAAATAATAACTAAGCCTATGTTCGAGGGATAAAGTATTTTTACTAGAATTTTTGTCAACAAAATAAGAAACATAAATAAGAGATTAATTAACCCTTCAATCTAAAATAATTTGCACTCCTAAAGTACATATTAATTTATTTAAAACATTAATTAGAAACCGAAACGACACTACATCAAATGACACCTACTGGAAGGATAAAAGTCGTTCCTACAAGTGTTGTTGTCTTTTCTTTTGATCTATAGAAATGACACGTCGTTCCAAAATTATCGCTCCTATAGGCATTTGCCTGTATATCGATAGGAACGACTTTTGTCGCCCCTGTATCTTAAATACCAATAGGAACGATAAGTCGTTCCAAAATTGTCGCTCCTATAGAATTCTACCTGTATATATATAGGAACAACTTTATGTCGCTCCTGTAGATTTAATACAAATAGGAACGACAAGTCGTTCCAAAATTGTCGCTCCTATAGACTTTTGCCTGTATATCTATTGGAAYGACTTTATGTCGTTCYTGTAGCTTAAATAAYCAATAGGAACAACATATCRTGCCAGTTCCTTAAATTTCTATGCCTCAAAAATCTCGTATTTATAGGTCTATAGGAACAACAAATCGCTCCAATAGTGTTACACAAATTAGAGCAGCCATTCCTATTGATTGTGCACCTATTCAACCAAAAAAATTTTCCAATTCATAAATAACTCAAAATAAATTGATATTAAGCATATACATTCCAACAAGCAACTTGTACACGTCAAATTACATCAACCAATCCTATTAATTCCAACATTAGATAGAGTATTCGAAATGATTATACACTTCAACACCATTAGCTAGAGTAGTCAAAACGATTCAAAAAAATTATACACTTCAATACCAAACTAATGTGAAGATCCACCATGCTCGTCCGCACCACGAGGCTCATCATCATCAAGCATATCCTCTATCTCAACTTCTATCCCAACTTTTGCCTTAAGAAGATTAATGATCTTGGACATTTGTTCAACCTTTAAAATAAGAAATTATTCATAAAAATACATTAATCAAAACTTGGAATGAGAATGTATGATATATATACTGTGTTGATGTCATAAATGTATATGCAACATATAATCTAGTTTAGTAAATGATTATATTTACATAAATAATTACAAACTTCAAATATTGATCATTTCAGGCAGGCTTATGCTCTTATGATCTGCTGATTACCTGAACCTTCTTACAGTAGTGTGGAGTCTGATTTTTAGTTGAAATGAAATCATTGAATCATATTCCATACTACATACAACAATTTCTACTAATTAAGTGCAAGCAATATTAAATAAGTCCATATGGTCAGAATTTGTACTACTGTTAGTAAAAAAAATAACACAAAAATATCAACTACTTTTCATAGTTATACCCCTGATTATATAAATGTGTTTGAGATATGAGATTTATATATGCATGAAGTTCAGTCATGAGCAAAACTAGTATAAAACTTGCCCCTCTAACTTTGCCCTAATCACTAATTGAAACAGATAAAAAAAAATAATATATAATTTTTGTTATACTGTTTAAAAACTCGGAATGTGTGAACTCGTCATCATTTTCTTTCCCAAGTGTAACACACAAAATAAAACGACTGACAAATACCCTCAAGAACAGCAACATTTTAAGAATTTTTGCAAGAAAGGCACAAAAACATATAAATAGTACGAAAATATAATAAATGTTTTAGCAGAAGCCGATGGACTCACATCATCATAAGATAATCAGTCAGAGAATAAGATTTCTTGATTTCAGCAAAGCATAAAATTGTTCCCCCAATGAAACACATCATGATTCACACAGTTTCTTCGACTCCTTAAAATTCTCCAAGGTATATAAATATAGTACCACTATTCCAGCTACTTCAAACAAATTTAGTTATGGGAAATGAGAAAATAATAACCTGTTTAATAAGAGAGGCAACATCTGGGGCGATAGACCTTTCACGAGTTTCGGCGGCCAAAACACTAGATGATTCGGGAATGTCATGATATCTTGAACCCTTTAGGGTCCGGCCAATACCACGTTCGTGGCCTCGTCGAACACCGAGCACTTCCCTCATAACTGCTCTCTCATCTACAAATCCAATTCTATCGGTTGATGCAACAATATGTTTTTCTCTTGCTTCAACAAGTCGAAACTGCAATATAGAAAAGAGAAGAGAAAAGGAAAAAAATCAGAACTTCAGGGGTAGTTTTTGTAAGTTTAAAAGATAAGAGACAACGCAAAAGTCATAAATAGTCAATTTCATCACTGTTAAAAAATACGTAACTTATTCAAAACATGAAACAAAACTTTTTAAGTGACAATAATCACATAAAACAAAGAATAATATCATATTTAATGACAACAGACTTTACTCCGTGGTTGTTCTAACTGGAAATTTTTTTATAGGCACACCATAGCTAATAATAATTACGAGTTAAATTGCTTTATCATGACACTAAACAACAAACCCTGCAATCTTATACAATTTTATCACAAAAAGAAAAGGAAGCAAATCCACCATTATATGTTTCTGAAACACATATCCAAGTAATCAACTATAATCTTAAACCCGAAAATACCAAAGTAATTAGTAGATGTTAAATTCAATCTCACCAGCAAACTACATTCTTAAGTGAACAGAGCTGTAAATAACACAATCACATGGTTTGTCCATTTTATGTTTTTTTTTTCTGTAGTTAGACTAATTTCAGAGGTCATTTTTTTGTAATTACTGTAAAAAAATCTAAGGTCAGACCCTTAGATGAAATAAATATGCCCCTAAGACTTCAAATGTTATCCAACTCCCAAAGATATAACATAAATTGAAACTTTAAACCTTAATTTCCAAGTTCTCCCATATGTATAATATACTACAAACATAATAGTATTAATAAATTATAAGATATATATATATATATATATATATATATATATATATATATATATATATATATATATATACATAGATATAGATATATATATGATAGTTTTATGTATTGTACAGATTATATTCCAACATGACAACTTACATAATCATCCTCAGCATCCTTATTTACCCACTTTCCACTCTTATCAATGTGCTTCTTTCGAAATAATTCAATGAAGCTCGGAGCGTCACCCTCGTCATCACAGTCATCCTCATCCACGTCCTTATCCTTATTTTTTTTCCTCATCTCGATGCTATGGAATAGGTAAAATATAACAAATTAGAATAATAATAATAATAATAATAATAATAATAATAATAATAATAATAATAATAATAATAATAATAATAATAATAATAATAATAATAATAATAATAATAATAATAAACGTACCCAGTCCACAGTGTGGGCAACGAGGCTCTTGGATCCTTGTTAACAAGGATACTTCTGTTTTTTTCGATTGATTGCATTCTTGATCGATATATTCTGTGAATGCATTGGCCGATAATAATTTAGTGAGAAAAGACATAATAGATTAAGTTAAAAATACAAAATGAGATTAAAGATTTTACTTTGTATTCCGGTGAAGTGAACAAAGCAATACACTTTTCCCAATCTTCAGCGCTCATGCTCAAGTAATTACCAGAGAACTTTGGATTTTGTGGATCATTTAGTTGGCTCTGGTAATAAGAGTGAGCTGAGGCCTTGAAATGACTATAATGTGAAGCCGGTGTTCATTCAAAAGACTTTTTTACCGCAATGTATTGGCTCTTGCTAAGGTCACCCTTCATATCAAAGTATTTCTTTAATTTATACATATAAATAAGTTAAGCCAAACATTAAATAACACAAAAAATCTACAGAAACTACAAATAACTTGCCGATACTCGTTTAAAGATTCTGTGTTGCTGTTCGTCTGGGACTGAAGCCCAGCTCCTGTGACAAGGGATGACGAGTTCCTTAATTTTATTGTTGATTGCCCGGGTATAATATTTTTGGTTGGGGCCGATCGGCAGGACAGAGGCTCCTTAAAAATCGAACTCAATTGGCAGCTTCTTCTTTCCTGCTGCCACCCATATTTCATGTAAATTCTTACCCTTTGAGTTTGACCGGGTCTTCTTATGCTTTATTTTTTCAGTGGTTGGTGCACCTATCGGGGGAGAAGATTAGAATGTCCACAATATGTTGTTCAGACATATGCTTGTCTTAAAAAACATTGTAACCTCATGGGTGATTTATAGTTTTATACTTGTAATCTTTCATTTATAATTTTGCCAAATCTCAAGGTTCCATTTTTGATTTGGTTTTAATATATATTCCAATTAACAAAAGAAAAAATTGGAATGTCAAGTATGCTTATAAGATCAAGAAAAACTCAAGTATGTCATGGACCCACTATGATTAAGGCCTATGCTCAATAAATTAAACTTATTTGGTAAAGGGCTTTGGATAAAAAGAAGGTAGAAAGAAGCAATACCTAGGTCAGGCTCAGGCAATTCAGTGTCTACATGGAGAACAGGAATGGGCGATCTCGGCTCCGGTTGTTCTTCAACATCTCGGCGCTGTCTTCGATTTCGAGGCGGCATTGGCTCCAAACTCTGGTTTGGACCCACTATAAGATCAAGAAAGTCTCAAGAATGTCATGGACCCACTATGATTAAGGCCTATGATAAATAATTTATATTTATTTGGTAAAGATCTTTGGATAAAAAGAAGGTATAAATAAGCAATACCTAGGTCAGGCTCAGGCAAATCAGGGAGAGCGGGAGTGGGTGATCCCGATTCTGGTTGTTCTTCATCGTTTCGGCGCCGTCTTCAATTTCGGGCCGGCAATGGCTCCAAACTCTGGTCTGTTCCCAAAATAAATGAAATAAATAATAATGCCAACAGAAACAACAATATACAATGCAACTTAAAATATCTAGTGAGCTCATCCATAAAAAGTACACAATATCTATAATCATCAGGCACTGCAGCTAGACCTCATACATCAGAGTATAACAAATAAAATTGAGCTTTGGACTTTGATTCAATAGAGGGGAAATTAATTGCATGCATTTTTCCATATTTACAAGCTTCATAGAAGCTAAGCTTATTACAGGAAACAACACTTGATCCTGAACATACATTTTTTATAAGTTTGTCATTTGAGTATTTAAATGTCATCCATCTCGCACATCGTCTCACTTTTATAAAATTGCAATGTCATCAAATATCTAGCATGAGACATACCCAGCACAAATATAGCATTGAATTATGATGAAATAATCAGCTCAGATTAAGAACCAAAACTCCAAACAATCCAAACATAGTAAACTCTGCCCTAAGAAAGAGAGAAACAGTTCATATCACTTGTGTGTAGAAACTTGCACATCACAGATCATGATTTATGCTGTTTAAAATAATAAACTCATTACAATAACAATTCAATTATTGACACATTCATTTTCATACTCTAAACTCAGTCCACAGACCAATTCCAAACGACGATGACATCATCAACTACCTTTCCAACGGCGAAGAGGAGACAAAATGGGATTTTAATACAGAAACCAAAAGCACCTCCACTTTATACTATTCATATTCAATAGCAACAAGCTACAGATACAAAGACTGTAGAGACAACTATGACAATGATGGGGACGATGAGTTCGATTTTACAAATCAGGGAACTAGAGTTAGATGATTTCTCCACAACAAGAAACAGAGAACAATCAAACATGAAAAGCTTAAACACACCATTTTTCCCTTATATTCCCTTATGAAAATAAAGACATCAAATCAAAAACAGGAACTCAAACATTTAAGGAGAAAGTAGCAGTACAAACATACGTTATAACCCTATCGACCAACGTTCCTATCAAACCCGTCTTAACCAAAACAGAAGCCAAAAAAAGCCACTCAACCATATAAGCCTTAACCAAATCCAATTTTCATAGCCATAAGTTTATATTTCCTATATCTACAATTATTTAAAAAAATGGAAGCACCCATGAGCACTAACAACATATCCAGAATTTGTCTCCCAAGGATGAAGGCATCTTGATTCTCACACATGCAACCATGTAGAACAGATTTATAGAATCAAAAAAACTCAAAATCAAACTAAGGTTTTAGAATTTTATASAAAATCCACCAATTAATCCCTAAATATCACGAAATTGTGGTGTAAACCTAAAAAAAAAAGGTCAGAATACTAACCTGTAATTCGCTGTGCTCGAGTATCCGACAAGGGCAGAAGAACCGAAAAACCTTGCTTGGATTGAGAGTTTTTTCCAAAAAATTTCAGAGAGTTCTTAAAAGCAAACACTAGAAAAAAAAAATTGCGGAGGTTTTGAAAGAAAGAACAGAAAGGTAGATGGCAATTTTGGAAAAATGAAACCCTTCCCCTTTTTTTCTTTATCTCAATTGTTATTGCCGCCCAACATTTCACAGGTTGCCGCCCAAAATTTCACACGTTGCCGCCCCCGCCCTTGTCCAACTGCTTTTGCTTTTGGTGGATGTTTTAATATTAATAATAATAATAATAATAATAATAATAATAATAATAATAATAATAATAATAATAAGAAGAAGAAGAAGAAGTAATAACTTACCTAATGAGAAATTTATAATAATAATAATAATAATAATAATAATAATAATAATAATAATAATAATAATAATAATAATAATAATAATAATAATAATAATAATAATAATAATAACTCACCTAATGATAATTGATTAAGAAACAAAATTTTTAAAACTTAAAAAAAATAAAAACTAACATGCAATGATTATAATTGTAACGGTTAATGATTAAAAAAAATAAAAAGACCATGTGAATTGATATATCATTAAAATACCCATTATACACATCAAAAGATCAAGCAGTATTATCACGATGTCAATCGGAATCACTGTCATATGTTTGCAAATCATCATTTGTTTCATCATCACTCGTTATAGGATCTTGTTGTTCATTATTTTCGTACTCGGCTATGGTGTCATCTTCCATGTCATCGTCATCGATATACATGTCATATGATGTAGTTGTACTTGAAGATGGACCAGGAGTTTCAACAACGTGGTCAAACGGCATGTTAGCTTGATGTAGCTCAATATACTCGATATTTCCAAGATCAACAAAAAGTGAGAATTGTGAAGAGTTATCGGGGTGCAACAGATCTACTTCAGGTAATAAGTTTGTCGATGAACTAGCATCCACAGTATGGTGAACTTCATGAACAATCTGCTATTTTGCAGGACGAGAAGGGTCGTTGGTATAAGACACTTGTCTGGCTTGAGTGGCAAGAATGAACTGGTCGTCTTAGATACTGACCGAGGATGATAGTACACCTGAAGTTCATGAATTAAGAACTAATGTCTCATTTTTTGAGATGAAGGGAGCAATATACTTTTTTTTTTACTTCTGTTGTTTTGGAAATATCTATGTTGGCTTGTATTTAGCTTGGGTCAAAAGGATAAACTTAATAAACTCAAAATTGTTGGTTCGTATTTAGCTTGGATTAGGACGTACCTTTTTGTAAAACCAATCTGCAAATTCGTGTTTGTGATGAAACTCCAAGTCACTAACTCCACGCGCCAACAACTCTTGCTTGTGTTCTCTGCCACAAAAAAAAGAATATAAGCCACATGATGTTACCAAACATTGCATTTGTTTTGGTGTTTATGATGATATAATTAAAAACCCACCCCAAGAGTTGTGTATAATAATAAAATAATTAAATAAATAAATAAATAACATATTAAATATTAAAAATAATGAAACCACTTACTGCTAATACATGTCTATTTCGGGGCAATTATTAAGAATGTAGAATTGTGCCTGCTTATGCTTCTCCAGAGATAGAGCTACGCTCTTGCGACCTCCAAGTGGGATGAACTGTGATCGAAAAACCGAAAGTTGTGACTTCACTTCACATATCGGGTTTCTACGGGGTCGATTGAACTTTGTCTCTACGTCATTGAAATAACGAGCACAAAATGTCAATGTCTCTTTTGCCACATATACATCGGCAATCGACCCCTCTGGCTTAGCCGGGTTTCTTACACATCCCTTGAGCTCTTTCAAATATGATTCAATTGGATACATCCATCTCAAGTGTTCGGGTCCCCCTAAAATTGCCTCTTCAGGGAGATGAATAGCTAAATGGACTATAATATCAAAAAAGATCGGGGGAAAAATCTTCTCTAATTTACATAAGATAATAATCACATTAGACTGGGCTGACATAAGGTCACTCACATTCAAACTTTTGGCAGACATTTTCTTGAAGAATTACATAACTCTATTATAGCATCAAATATATCCTTGTCCAAGTATGCACGGGCTGCCACTGGCAATAATCTTTGCATTATGATATGGCAATCATGAGATTTCAATCCAGTTAAGCGGCCCTGACCTGGAGGTACACACCTTCTCAAGTTTGATGAAAATCCATCTGGAAATCTCACAGACCTGATCCAATTGCAAAATTCAACTCGTTTGGCCGGGGGTAGTGTGTAACGAGCCCTTGGCTTTAGTGTCTTACCCCTATCCTCGATAAGGTGCAACTCTGACCTAATATTCATTCTCATTAGATCGCGTCTTGCATTAAGAGTATCCTTCGACTTCATTGGATCATCCATGATGGTCCCCACGACACTATCACACACATTCTTCCCTAAATGCATCATGGCGATATTGTGTTTCAAGTCATTACTAGACCAATAAGGGAGCTAAAAAAAATACTTTTTTTCCAATTCAACTCATCTGCATATTTACGGGTCCCTGCACCACCATAACTCTTATGTTTCCCAGATATCTTTGGTCTGACTCGATTTAATTGGACCAATATGTCTTTCATTATTTTTTTTACTGGAGGACTCCGACGTTCCGGTAGACCGTTGAAATCAAGCGAACTCCTCCATCTATGGTGTATCGGAAGAAACATTTTAGTACCAAAGTTATATTATCTTTCCCAATACGCGCATAGATGGGGTCTCATCATTACATGTGGGACAAGCCATGTAACCTTGCCCGCTCTACCCTGACAGAGTACTTGTTGCTGGGAAGTCATTAATTGTCCACATTAATGCTGCTCGCATGCGAAATAAACCACGATTTCTTGTGGCAGCGTCAAGTGTGTCCACACCAATTGACCACAGAATCTTCAATTCATCAACAACAGGCCGTAGGAAAATGTCGAAATCTTTTCCCGGGGATTTAGGTCCAGGTATCAATAGTGTCAGCATCAAATACTCCGGTTTCATGCATAGCCATGGTGGAAGATTATAAACTGTCAATATTACTGGCCACATGCTATACACCTGACTCATATCACCAAATGGGTTGACGCCATCAGCTGCAAGTCCAAGACGAACATTGCATCGCTCACTAAAAAACTCTGGATGTCTAGCGTCAAATGCACGCCATGCTTTGCCATCCCTCGGATGAGTCATAACATCTGCACTTGAATGATACCCAGTACTATGCCAACGCATAAGTTTTGCGGTCTCTTCCATTGCAAATAACCTCTTCAATCTTGGGATCATAGGGAAATATCGCATAACCTTATGTGGAATTTTGCTTTTAAAACCTTTTCCACTATTCTCCCGCCAATGTGATTCTCCACAGACTGGACATGTTTCTTTATTGGCATGCTCTTTATAAAACAATGCACAATCATACTTACATACATGTATGTTC